>JARHVA010009994.1:0-236059 GCA_037957365.1 Torreya grandis
AGGGATTCTGCACAATCTAAAGATCAAAGAGAAGAAGAAGCAAGATGGCCATGAGAATTAAGAATAGAGGTAGAGCTAGAGGAAGAACACCTAGAGGATAGGTTGCACTGGTAGAAGAGATTAGGAACCTAACAGCTAGGCTACAAGACATAGAGATGGCTCAAAGAAGAGGCACTAACATGGGTGAGGTCAGTGATAGAGAATAGGAGCCACCAAAAGATGAATTGGTGGTGGAAGAAGAAATAGCTGAAGATAGGTTGATTAGAGCCATTATGAAGGTGAACACAAAGCCAAAAATGGAGGTTTCAATGTATGAAGGTAATTTGAATGTGGGAGAATTAATTGATTGGATTAGTGCATTACACAAATACTTTGAGTATGAAAGAATTGAAGAATATGATAAGAAAGTCAAGTATGCCATGACAAGGCTAAAGAGCCATGCATCCCTATGGTGGGATGGAGTGCAAGAAGAAAGAAGGAGGAAAGGGAAGCCAAAGATCAGAAGCTAGGATAGAATGGTAGCGAAAATGAAAGGTAACTTTATGCCTAAAGATTATCAAGCCAATCTTTTTAAGCAATTACAAAATTTGAACCAAAAAGAGATGTCTGTAAAAGAATACACTGAAGATTTTTATAGGTCAACTATAAGATCAGGTCATATTGAAGACGACATAGAAAAGGTAGCTAGATACACTAATGGTTTAAAATTTTCCATTCAAGATGAGATTAGTCTTCTCATTCCTAAGACAGTTGAGGAGGCATATCAATTTGCCTTGAAAGCTGAGGAAAAGATTGCAAGGAAACAAACATCCTTCTCAAGAGGAAGGGGCATGTCCATCAGAGGTAGAGGATTTCAAGGAGGTAGAAGACAGCTGTAAACATCTCAAGAAGAGGCCAGCAGCTCACAAAGTTCAAGAGGCAGCTATACACCAAGAGGAAGAAGGCCATACCAAGGATATCAAAGAGGGAGAGGAAGATTCATGGGCAAATGCTTTAAGTGCAACAAGTATGCAGGACACAGGGCATATGAGTGTCCAAAGAACCCTTCTACTAGCCCTGAGAGGGGCGTACATGTGACCCAAGGTGAAAAAAAAAAGTGAAGAAGTTGTAGCAGCTTATGAAGATACCCTAGAAGAAGGTGAGTCTCTTTTGATGAAAAGAATTTTGTTAAAGCCAAACAAAGAAGTTGTAGAACCACCTCAAAGAAAAAATCTATTTAGAACCACATGTAAAAGTAAGGGGAAATGCTGCAAGGTCATCATAGATAGTGGGAGTACTGACAATCTTGTGTCAACTGAGATGGTGGAGAAACTAGGCTTGAAGGAGGTACATCCTACACCTTATCAAGTCTCTTGGCTAACAAAAGGACACAAAATCTTAGTAAGTGAACAATGTAAAGTATATATTCAGATAGGAACATATAAGGATCAGATTTTGTGTGATGTCATGCCCATGGATGTATGTCATATCTTGCTTGGAAGGTCTTGGCAATTTGACAGGAAAGCCATACATGATGGAAGACAGAATACATATATGTTTGAAAAGGATGGGATCAAGCATACACTCACACCATTGAAAGAAGAGGTTGCTGCTATTTTAGGATAGAATTATAAAGTATTGATAGTGAGTGGTAAAGAGTTTCTACATCAAATGAAGAAAGAAAAGTTAAACTTTGCTGTGATTGGTAAGCCAAGGAGTGTAGTCACTAGTACTAAGTTGATTGATTTGCCTTTATAGATTCAAGATATGTTGAATGAGTACATTGACATTGTCGTAGATGATTTACCTAATGAGTTACCACCATTGAGAAGCATTAGCCATCACATAGACTTGATTCCAGGAGTAAATCTTCCAAACAAGGCTACTTACAGGTTGACACCAAAGGAAAATGAAGAGATCAAGCACCAAGTTCAAGAATTGTTAGACAAAGGATTGGTAAGAGAGAGTTTAAGTCCTTGTGTTGTCCCCACAGTGTTGAGTCCTAATAATGATGGGAGTTGGAGGATGTGTACAGATTCCAGAGCAATCAACAAGATTACTATCAGGTATAGATTTCCATTGCCAAGAATTGATGACTTACTTGATTGTTTGAGTGGAGCTACATATTTCTCTAAGATAGACTTGAAAAGTGGTTACCATCATATTAGGATAAGATAATGGGATGAATGTAAAATAGCCTTCAAGACCAATGATGGACTCTATGAGTAGTTAGTTATGCCATTTGGACTAACCAGTGCACCAAGCACCTTCATGAGGTTGATGAATGAAGTGCTGAAGGAGTTCACTGGTAAGTATATGATAGTATATTTGGATGATATTTCGGTGTTTATTCAAACTAAGGAAGATCATTTGAAACATTTGAGGATGGTATTGAGTAAGCTACATGAGGAGAAATTGCTAATCAATGTTAAAAAGTACAGTTTTCTGAAAATAGAATTGATATATTTGGGGTTTATAATTTCAAAAGAAGGATTGAAGATGGATAAGGAGAAGATTAAGGCTATACTTGAGTGGCCTACACCCAGGAGCACATATGAGGTAAGAAGCTTTCACGGTTTGCCTAGCTTCTATAGGAAATTCATAAGAAATTTTAGTGGGATTGTTGCTCTAATGATAGATACAATCAAAGGTGATAAAAGAAGTTTTTGTTGGACTGAGGCTACTAATAAGAGTTTTAGGTTATTTAAAAAGAAGGTAACTGAAGAACCAATCTTAACCTTGCCTGATTTTAATAAGCTTTTTTAAGTAGAATGTGATGCTAGTGGAACTGCAATAGGCATTGTTTTAAGCCAAGATGGGAAGCCTATAGCATACTTTAGTGAGAAGTTAGGTGATGCTAAGAATAATTATTCAACCTATGAACATGAATTCTATGTACTTGTATAGGCTTTGAAGAAATGGAGGCATTATCTTTTGCCTTAAGAATTTGTTTTGTTCACTGACAATTATGCTTTACAGTTCATTAGCAATCAGAATAAGTTGAATCAAAACCATGTCAAATGGATTGAATTTTTACAAACCTTCACATTCACTATTAAGCACAAGAAGGGACAATCTAACAAGGTTATAGATGCTCTAAGTAGGATAAATATGATCATGCAGGAGTCTCAAGTAAGTATTTTGGGATTTAAAGATTTGAAGGAGCTATATAAGGAAAATCCAGACTTCAAGGAACCATATGAAGCCTGCATGAATGCAGTGGGGGTTGATAGAAGTCCTTGGATAGATTTCATGGTCCAAGAGGGTCTGTTGTTCAGAGGTAGCTAGCTTTGCATTCCCAAGAGTTCCATGAGAGAGAATTTGTTGAAGGAAAAGCATAGTGGTAGCTTATCAGGACATTTTGGGCAGAATAAGACATTAGCAAAATTAAGTGCTCATTACTATTGGCCAGGTATGGGTAATGATGTCAATAAATTTGTTGAAAGGTGTAAAACATGCCAATATCCCAAGGGAAGTAGTCAAAATGTAGATTTGTACCAGCCACTACCCATTCCAAATACACCTTGGGATTCAATAACCATGGATTTTGTACTTGGTTTGCCAAGAACTCAAAAAGGTCATGACTCCATATTTTTTGTGGTAGATAGGTTTTCAAAGATGGCTCATTTTATTATGTGTTAAAAAATAAGTGATGGTACTCACATAGCTAATCTATTCTTTCAACATGTTGTTAGATTGCATGGATTGCCTAGAAGCATTGTTTCTGACAGGGATACCAAATTTGTTGGGCACTTTTGGAGAACTTTATGGAAGAAATTGGGTACACAATTGAGTTTCAGTTCAGCCTATCATCCCAAAATTGATGGCCAAATAGAGGTTGTCAATAGAAGCTTGGGAAACATCTTGAGAAGCTTGGTAAGTATGCATCCAAAACAATGGGATCTTGCACTTGCACAAGCTAAATTTGCCTATAATGATTCTCGTAACAGAAGTATAGGATTGATTCCATTTCAAATCATGTATGGAATACATCCAAGAGGTGTGTATGAGTTAAGAAATCTAAGTAGCATGGAGACAAGGAGTGCTGATGCAGAAGAATTTGCCAATGCCATGCAAAATTTGCTATGAACAGGTAAAGAAGAAACTTGAAGAAAACACCATCAAGTACAAGCTAAGGGTAGATCAAAAGAAAAGAGAGGTTAGTTTCATTGTTGGAGACTTTGTTCTTGCTCATCTTAGAAAAGAATGGTTCCCAAAAAGGGAATACAACAAGCTAAAGGTAAAGAAAAATAAGACCATGCAAGGTAATAAGGAAGTTTTCTAATAATGCATATGAAATAGAATTGCCAAAGGGGATTGGAATCTCTCCAAGCTTTAATGTTACAGATCTATATCCATATAAAGATGAAGGACAACTAGCCAAAGAAACTGAAATAGGGGTAGATGAAGTTATCGAATGGGAGCAACAACTACCAAAGGAATTGCCAAAGGAGATTGAGAGTATTTTAGACAAGGAAGTGGTTAAAAAGACAAGGGGCAAAGAATATTTCCAGTATCTAACTAAGTGGAAGAATCTACCAGCTGAAGATGCAACGTGGGTGATTACAAATGACATCCTTAAGCTGGGCACAAGCGTAGAAGAATTGATGAAGAAAAACAAGTGAAGAATACTTCTTTTGCTCCTTGGAAGAATGATGCAGGAGCATCCTCACACTAGGAGTGTATTTATCACATTTTTGGTTGTGTTTTAGCATGTTTTAGTATATTAGGTTGTTTTTCCCTCCAATTTTTGAGTTTTCTAATTTTTAAATTTGGCTAAATATTCCTTAAGCTTGAAAAATCTAGTCTGTTGGGTGAATTGTTAAGTAGTTTGAGTTTTCCTATGCAAGGAGAACTGTTTTATTCATTTTAGGGAGGTTGTTGTGTGATGCCTAGGATAGGATTCAGTGTCTAAGTTGAGAAATATGTTTGGTAGGAGGATTTTCATGAAAAAATAGGGGATATATGTTTTGGTGAAAGAATGAAGCGTGGGGGAGACTTGCAATGGCATAAAAACTCCAGAGATATGTTTTCTTATTATGGTAATAAAGTATCTATTCTTTTGTTTGATGCAAATTGATTTTGAGATTGAATTTTTAATAAAAAAGAGGCTATGTGCTATTCATATCGATTCTGAGATAATTTGCTGACTGTTTGCTATTGATTCAACTATTTTGGCTGTTGATACACCAAGAATTGAATGAACCATTACTGTTGGCTGCAATGAAACCATGAGATTTTGTTGTTGGATCGTTCCAATGTTCAGGTCAGTTTCCTATTGGGTCGCAAATCACTGCTGGGTCATTTTAAAGTGTGGGTTGTAGTGGAGTCTGGTGCTGGTTCCATATCACTGCTGGGTTATTTTAAAGTGCAGGTTGTAGTGGAGTCTGGCACTGATTCTGACTTAGGAGAGTCACCCAGCTAAAACACAATAGAAACTTCACACAAGAGGACTGCCTAGCTATCAAGACCAATTACTCGATCCCTTATGCAGAGATTTCTGACAGGGATAGAGAGGAAGCGAAGTTGCGTTTGTGACTTTCAAGGAATTCTATGCTGTAGAAACTGCTCTATTGCTAACTAGAGTTACTATTTTAAAAAAAAATCCAGGTGACATTTTCTTTTGTTTGAAATACATATATAATTTAGCCCTATTTATAGAGATGTCTGTACACTAGTTGGTTAATATTTTTTCAAAAACATATAATTCATGCCCTGTTGTCAGTCGAGGGTTGGCACTATTAGAAAGCACAAGATGCCATTTTTGTTTTAAACATAGAGTTTAGTCCTGTATGCTAGAGGTTTGTTGCATCAGTTTCCAAATCTTAAAGTTAGATGGAGAGGATATTAATATCCTAGTCAATGTGATATATCTCAATAATTTCTACTAATTTTTTCCTTTCTCCTTGTAAATAGTTGTTGTTTTTCTTGTTTTCCCTAAGTGCTTATGCACATGTGTGAGTCTTGATGGTGTCTTGCTTTGCTTTGTGTTTTATTGGTTTGTTGTGGTTGTTTTGTGTGTGTTTTAGGCAATTAATTTAGAGTTTTATTAAATAATTTATTGACTCCCTTGGCCCATAACATAATAAAGCTACTGGTCTTTAGTATAGCAAGCGTACTACCCCTATGAGTCAACATTTTTTTGACCAATTTTGACTTTTAGGTCAAATTTCTAACCCTATAGGGAAAAATTATTTTAAATATGTTTAGGGGTAAAATAATTTTTAATATGATATATTGTATTTAATTGTATATTATCTAATGCATGTTTATCCTTAGTCATGGTTTAATAAGTTTATTTGTCATTTTGGGTCACTTAGTGGGATTTTAGGGGTCATAAATGCAAGTGGCACAATTATCAAGGTGTCCTAGTTTAATTTTATAATTTAAAAAATTAAATAATTCATTCTATCTGTCAATTATGTAAGTTACATAAGAATCTTTCAAGTTGTCTAGTTGAAATTCAAGAAACCAACTAAAAAAGTAGCATTTGGAACTTGTACGGCCCATGGGAGAAGGTGAGACATGAGAGAAGATCATGGAGGACATATTAATATTTATCACATTCACATAAATTATCTACATTCTCTATAGGTTATATTTTTATTTCAAAATTATTCTGCTCCTTCTTTGCCTTATTAGACATACAATAGTGACCTTCAAGTTTGTGCTTTGTAGAAATAACACAAGAGATTTTAGGCAAAATAATTTTGGGAGGTGATATTAAACTAAAATAAATTAATTCCCATATAAATATTTTAATTATTTATTAACTTTTCTTTATGAATCATCCTTTACAAGCTGATTATGTTTTTTTGCTTGTTGTTTCATGCACCCTATAAGTTTTCCTCTATTTTAGACAAACCCATATGAATCATCTGGTGATTTTGACTCCATAGGATTATATATACCTTTTTATATGACATAGATACTTATTTTCATGTTTCATGGTGTTTTTATGGGCAAGTTGTCTCATGCTATAGGAAGGTGTCATCATTATGAAGTTTTAATCAATTGTACCTTGTTCCAAAATGTTGGTCTTTTAAAAACGATTCATTTCAATGGAAAATTATGATAAATAGGTATAAAATCCATATTACCATATATTCTCATGTTTTGTTTCACCATATCATGCTTTGGACAACTTCTCATCTTGTCATTTTGTATTTTCAACTCTTCACTCCTTCCCACTTGCAGTCACAGGCATGAAGCTTGTTTGGATTATTCATGAAGTGGTAATGAAGGTGTATCATATTTTTCAAGTCATTATGGGTTGAATAAATTTATTTTTGATGTTTCACGAAGTGAAAGTTGGTTGTAAATTCATTCATCATACCAAACAACCAATAGACATCCTAGTTTTCCTGTTTCATATGTATGCAAGTGGTTTCCACTTTGAAAAAGATGTTTTATAACTTGTATAAAAATTTAATTGGTGTAACTAATTTATTTTAAGTATTTTGAATGAATTTTATTTGTCAATTAGGATTTTCCTCGATGCTTTTGTTCTATTTCATGCTCACTGTCCACATTCTACCCATATGCACACTTATAGGAGACTTTGCTAATGTCATCCTAAAGGTGAGAGATCAGGAAATGTGTCAATATTTAAAGATTGATAATGTTAATTTTAATTCTTGATGAGGTAATATGAGATTTTCACAAAGATAATTAAGTTGTAGACTATCCAATCTACTTTACTACCTATGTGTGAGAGTACTCATCTACAGGTGTACCACAGAGCTATGAGAGTTGTGTGGGGATTTGAAACATGTAAAAAACTTATTTTGTATTCTAATATGTGAATTTACCATTATTTAATGTTTTTAGGTGTCAAAGTGTCAAAGTAAGATGTAAGGTAATTTGAAAGAAGCAAGGATTGAGTGTAAGGAAACCTTCCCTAAAATGTAAAAATAAAGGTCCAAGAGGTTTCTATAGGTACACTATAACATGTTTAAAAATAGTTTAAAATAATAAAAATAGGTGAGTTTGATATATTATATCATGGAGAGGACTTTTTCGAATAATGTAAGTTATAATGTGAGTGGAAGGTGGAAATGAAGGACCTCAAAATTACCATTAAAACAATAAATTCCTCCATTCATCTCTATATGTTTATAGTTATGAATGATAATTGAAATCTTGAAGAGAAAAAATGAATTAACTCATGACTAATATGGTTAAATTTGATTAATGGTATATAATATGGCATGAACGATATCAATATGAGGTTGATACATAGTTTTGCAAGCCCTATGGCCACCTACAGGTGTCCACACATAGAGAAATAGACACCTAGAGCTAGGAAGGTAATTAATGAATCAGTTGAGGTGTTTGATGGTTTTTTGTCTATAAAAGTGAATAATAGGTGAATTTAGGTTATATTTTATCATATATATTAGATTTTAATTATCCCTATATCATAACCGAATTCTAAACTAGATAATGCACACCGATAGGGGTCAAATAGGCAAGGGTTTATAGTCATGACAGGGAAGGACTTAGTTTTGATCTCAAGGTTCTTAAAAAGAAGTTAAAATGAGGTTAATATATTGATAAAATCCATGATGATCTCCATGAGTTATAAACAATGTAAAAAAAGCCTACTCATACCTCTTACAGCCTTGTATGCACCTACAACAATCATTGTGCAATCTTGAGCATGAGATGGACTTAAGAGATGAACTTGATTATTAAGAGGGAGAGGGTTAAAAAGATTAAAATTTATCATGATTTAAAATTCAATTTTATTCACAATATCTAGTCCCCCCTTCAATATTAACATTTACTCTTCCTATTAGCCCATTGGTTGTAGTCCGTACAATTGCACTAGGACTCCTTGCTCAATGGGGAAGAATGAAGAGTTAAAATAAGGAGAATATTTTTGGGTGAATTAAAATATAAATCATAATTAATTATAAATTATTAAAAAAAATTAAAATCCTAATATCATTGGATTTATCCTTGGGAGGTCATTCTTAGGTGGAGGTAAAAAATGCAAGAAAATAGTCTTTTTAGAGCCCTTTTTTGGGCATTTTGAGTTGGTTAAGTACCTAAATAAATGATTATGAATAATAAATTTATGAAAAATTCTCATTATTACCATAAAAAAATCTTAAAATCTTCATTTTTCCTTGGGTAAGAGCGATATACCATACTCTTATTTCTCAGAGGTCACCTAGTAAAGAAAAATCACGGTTTGACAAAATAAGCTAATAAGGTTAAAATGGGCAAAAGGATTGATAGGAATATTTTGAAACATTAGGAAAAATATTTTTAGGTGTATGGAGGGAAAATATATGATATTATACACTATGTGAGACTCATATCTCTCAAAATGACTAAAACACCCTTGCACATAGTCCAATTAGACAAGTTTTCTTTAGGCCTAGTCGGTGAATGAAAGGAAAAGGTGAAAAGTGGGGATTTGAAGGTCATGTGATTAATTTTTAATATTTATTGAGGTGTTAAAATACATAATAAAATATTCCAACCATGAAATATTATTCCAAATAAGCCAAACTAGCAAGGTGGATGCTAAGCCCATTAGGCCCTGAAGGCACCTTGAGCCAATTTCGGGTCCATTTTCACTTCTAGATTTTGGTGAATGTTAGATATAATGGGGTAATGTTTATGAGATTTAATTATACATTTTTAAACATTAATTATGTATATATACCTACAATTAATATAATTTTAGCTAAGAGATAGTCCAAGCATGCAAGAAAGTTGGAAACATGCTTGATAGGGAGATTCCAAATGCTCATATCTTTTCTTAGGATATGCATTAAGGAAAAAGAATTTTTAAGTTGATATTATGGTCCCATAAAATCATATTTTTGTTATTTTTTTCCATCTCCAATGTCAGCGTTTCATGAACAAAGCTTAAGGAAGAAAACTACCTAAAACCCTACTAAACCCTTAGAATAAACCTGATGGAGAAAACAAGATTAGAGAGCTATTTATAAGGTAAAAAATTAAAATGAAAGTTATTTTAGGTTTAATAGGAACCTTTATGAATCCTCCTCATTAATTTATATTAGACCCTACCAATATGAACAAGGTACAAAATGGGTTCTTTTGACTATTTTGTGTATTGTGCAGGGTGCATGAGTTTTCAAGAGATGAAATAAAATTTGGGTGAAATAATAATAATAATAATAATAATAATAATAATAATAATAATAATAATAATAATAATAATAATAATAATGGTAATTTAATTTGAATAAAAAACTCTTAAGTTTCCAAACTAGAGCTCTCATCCGAGCCAATCAAAATTGGCATAATGAGCATAAGGGTGAGAAGTCTGAAAACATTAAGTGGATATCCTTTTAAGGTTCACATAAGTATTATAATGACATTGAGGGTATTTAAAAGTTTCATAAACTCCATACCATGGATTTTATTGAAAAACTAGTGCTAATTTTGAGGTGAAGTGTGAGCGCTGATAGAAAAGAGGAGTTTTTAAGACTACAGGCAATGATGGCTTACTTATAAGAGATTCTAGATGATTAGGATTGTAAGTAATTCATGTAAAGTCATGTCTGATAGACTTCCATCTCACTAAAATCATCATATCTATCCATAGTTACTTTTGTGATTTTAAAATAGTTCTAAATCATGGAGGTAGTTTTTTAGGCCAAGACAAGGAGTTTCATGACACTTTTCATAAGTCTCATAACTTTTATGGACACTTGGACTTATTAAAATAAAAATTTTCTTTTAACATATCTTTATCATGAAAATTTAACCTATTTTATTAGCTTTCTAGGTGTCCAAGTGACCTTTGGACTTCCCTTGTCTCACCCCTCTTTCAAATGTTATAAATAGTGATTATTTTGGCTCTTTTGAGCAGCCTCAATTGGTTGATGGTGAAAAACTAGCTAGTTTTGTACTTGAATGACTCTTGAAGAATTATAAAATTGAATTTTCCTACCTAAATATTGTAAAATTGAGTTTTATTACAATCTTATTGGTCTTGTCTAGTGCAAGATGATCTTTTCTAGTATTTTATCCTTGATTTTTCACCAAGTCTGCAGAAGAGTAATTGTTACAAGTCTTTCTTAGTGTTCTATTTTAGTGTATAATTGTTTTATAAGTGTTTCATGAGTGTATTATCTCAGGGAAGCATTCATTACCCTCGTAGGCATCAAAATACCTCTTAAAGCTAGCATATGAATCGTTGATGCAACAATTTGTCTTATGTTGTGAGTTTTGTGTGAAGAAAGCTTTATTTTTCTCTAAGTAGTATAGTTTCAGTCAATCGGAGGAAATTCAATATTGGTACATCACCTTTTTTTTTCTTTGTTTTTCTTCTTAACCCTTTTCATGTCAAATTGATAAATATGAGATGTTTCAAAGTGTGCATCAAGGGATCTAGCCCTTATAGAGATTCATCTCACTAAACTATTTACCCACAACAAGTGAGATGTTTCCATTATACCACTTTGATGAGGAGATATATGAATCTCATCAAGTGGTGAAAATCAAAGTGAGAACAGGTTCTGTAATTCCTCTAACATAGTTTGAATTTTTCCCATGTTCCTTTTAGGTGGCATCTTATCCTTACACCTTTCAAATATTCTAACTAGATTTCACTCTATAGGATAACTGACCAATAAAAACCAAATCAATCTTATTATCTAAGTGTATGCATTATTGAAATATTAGTAAGGTGTTAAACCTTATTTGATAGCTAACTAATGTAGAGGAGCTAGTCAAATCATTCAAAACACAATCTTTGCTTATGGAGGCAACCTCTAGTAGCCCTCTTAAGGCACTAATTTTAATGTTTTGACCAATATGTAAGGATTCAAAAAATATAGATTTATATATAAATATATAGTATTCTATTTTATCAAATTTCAAAATTTTATATTTTGTCTCTGTGGGGAAACTACTATGTTTATAAGTTTTTGGTCTTTTGTGCCTTTTCTTGGAACCGTATTGAGGTAATTTTTTAAAATTATTTTTATCCACATATATTTTCACATTAAAAAAAATATACTTTATAGGTACCCATTATTTCCTTACATCAACATGCTGATAATTAGGTTCTAACTCTCAATGCAAGTATAAAAATTAAACCCTTCACTTTAGTGGTTAGGCCTCCTAGGCCTCGAATAACAATTTTGCTCTTAGGGACTCCACATGTTCCAAAATCCAAAATAAATGTTTGACTCACCTATAAATCATAAAACTTAAAAAAATACCAATTTCAAGTTTTGGTTCATTCCCTAGATAGAAAATCCATGAAATGCCTTTCACCCTTCAACTAGTCTTCCTCACATGCTGAATAGTAGTTTTTTTCACTTTTAAGAAAAAAAAAATGTAATGACTGACTCAAATTGGATAATGTTTTTTAAGGATTTTAAAACATGATATAACACTAATCACTTTCCTTTTTTACAAAAGTATCAATAAATCAAAATTTTTACTTGTAGGAAGCATCCCAAAGTCATGTTATAGGTCTATGTACACATAATTCTTTCAAGTGACTAAGTTTGAAACATTATTTAAGTTTTGAAATTTAAATAATATTTTATTTAATGGAATTCAACTATTTACAACTTATTTTATATCAATAAACACTCACATAATGTAAAAATCTTTCAATATATGTTTGATAAAGACGCGATCCACTTGACTATGTATGGTAAGTGAATGAACCCTATCGTTTTGTTAGATAACAACATTTTATTAGTAAATTATATTGAAAAATATATATCTTTCATTTATAAATATTAAAATTCCTAGAATTATTTTGAAGGCTTGAATCCTTCAATATCAATCAAATCCTATCAATAATCAACACTTACACATGCTTGCATATAATTTTTTAGCTATCTTCTCCCTAGACCTATGTCTTCCTCCTCCTCATTAGTGGAACCTTATAATATTATTATTTATTTTTAATTATTATTGAAATAAATTATTTTAAAACATTATATATGTCTTATAACTTACCTAACTACTCCATAACCTCAGACAGAGGTCTTGAGGAGGTTGGAAGTGAAATTTGCATAACACCAAAAAAAATGACCAAAAAGACAAAAATAATCATCCTATTTTAAAAAGTCATTAAAATTCTCTTGAAAACATTGATAACACTTTAAAAAATTATAATAACTCCTAATAACTTTTAAAAAGCTAACAAAATTCTCACAAAGCAAAGTTTACTATTCAAAACTTTGAATTTGAATTTTGGTAATAAAATGCCAAATTATATATATATATATATATATATATATATATATATATATATATATATATATATATATATATATATATATATATATATATATATATATATATATATATATATATATATATATATATATATATATATATATATATATATATATATATATATATATAATTTGGCATTTTATTACCAAAATTCAAATTCAAAGTTTTGAATAGTAAACTTTGCTTTGTGAGAATTTTGTTAGCTTTTTAAAGGTTATTAGGAGTTATTATAATTTTTTTAAGTGTTATCAATGTTTTCAAGAGAATTTTAATATATATATATATATATATATATATATATATATATATATAAACCCTAAAACAACTCGATCAAACTAAAAATGAGAAAAATAAAGTAAAACATAACCTTAGAGTGATGTTCCTGCATTAATAGACTAATCTCTGATAAATGATGACTAATGGAAGAAAAAATGGATCATATGGTTTATCGATCCCAATCGATAGGATTGGATGATTGATGAAAAGATTTAGGATATGATTTTGGTTATGGTGATTGATCCATAGATTAATTAATGATTGATATTATAGCTCAGGGATTTGACTAATGTAATACTTAGAGATGATGAAAGACAAGATATATGTGATGATGATGAATTATGGGGAAAGAGGTGAGAGTGGTCAATCTGACCTTAGACGCACCATGTGACTGAGCATTGCCTATATAGTCTAAAAATACCTTAGGCTAATGTAGTTTAGACTATATGATAGATGACAGAGGAAGAGTAATACAATAATATTTTTTGGCAAGTTAGCTCTTAGATAAAGGATATGAATTAGATGTAATAAATGAGGATGTAGGACTAGGATGAATTATGAGAGATGAGATTTTAGATGTTTTAGATAGATGATTAACTTAGAGTATATAGACAAGATCATAAATGGTTTAGAGGAATGATTGGATATTAGATGAGTGAACCGGGATGATTAAATTGATGATGGGATCAAGATAATTATACAATAGGAAGGTGATAGAGGATATGGGAAATGATGAGTGTAGTCCATTATCGAGACATTATTATTTTAATAAGGCTCATCACACTATAAATAATCCAATGTTAAATGTATCTCTAATAATTATGTCGTATAAGATAAGTATGACCAAAAGGGCATTGTGTGAAAGTGCATAATTATAAAATCATAAAATAATGAACTCTATATCATTGAGGGAACATAAAATAATCATTTTAGATTTTTTGACTCCATCATAACATACTCATCCATTTCACCCTTGATGAAAGAAACATGATGAAAGATTAATTAAAATACTATTAAAATAAGATTAATAGAGACAATGAATCAAATTTATGCATCTATATACATGATAAAATACATGCAAATAAGTTAAACAATAAAGAGTAGAAAATAAAGAAACACACGTATCTACATGTAGTGTCATTATGTCTTATCTAATTCTACTGATGAGATTAGATAGGATGATTGATCTAGTGATGAGTTTGACTAAGTTGGTCATGATATGAATTTAGATTAAGGATAACAACATGGTCAAGGTATGAAATTAGAGTAGACTATGGACTATGATTAGGATGAGGACTTGGATGTCAAGATGATGAAATAGGGCAAGAAAAGATGATAAAATGATAACATCACTAGTACAGGAGATGAGACAAGATGATAATTTAACTAATACATAAGATAGGATGATTGGGATGTTTAGGACATAGGACAAAACAACATAGGTGAAGATGACATATATTTTTGGATTATTGTGGTTTTTATAAATTTTAGGTTTTTTGGAATATTTCAATTTTAGGTATTTTGAGAATATCTATCTACATTATACAAATGGTATTACTATCAAAGGAATACCAAGTCTAAAAACCAAGATAAATATGGATGAAATAATGGATGGGATTAAAAAAGGATGAAGGTAATGCTGAAAAGTGGATGAGGACTAAGGAAGAATTGACTAGGAATTTCCAATTAGCACATCATGAAGGAAACAATATCCAGTTTCACAAGTGTCCATGGAGGATATGCCAAGATGATTCTAGAACATTTCAAAAGACATATTTTTTTTGGTTATGAAGGTCAAGACTATAAGAAAGGATGGACATAATAGGATAGAAAATGGAAGATGATGGGTAGGACCAATAAACTGAGGGATATGAGAGACAAAGATGACATTGATGGAATTGACAAGGGATGGATTATACCATCAAGTTTTGAGGTATTATGCAGATAATAAATTATTTTACCATGACATTGGAAATTATTATTTTTCATGGTACTTGCCCAAAGTGCCAGAATATTGGTTTTCACCATTGGATGAAAGATTTTTTTTTTTTTTTACTTTTAGCATCTCAATTTATTAGATATGGGTGCAAGATGCAAGAATATTGACACTTTCAAGATTTTCATCCATCACCTATTCTAAAGATATGTGATATTAGGATCATGTTGTCAATGTTGAGTTCATTGATATCCTTGTGACAATCATTGACTCTTGATTGTGACCCCTTTAGATATCTAGAGTAGGTGTCTTTGTTACCCATATGAGAGATAATGACCTTTAGTATAGTGACTTGAAGTATGTATGGGTTTAGGATTTGGATGTGATTGGGATGTATAAGAACTGAATGGTTAATAGGATCATGATAAGAAGGTGTGATGGGTGATTTTAAAGTAGGAGTAGCAGTTACATAAATTATTGGACATTCCACATTTGATTAGTGCCATATGAAAATAGATTTTAAGAGATCCAAGACACATTGAATTTATGGTTTATCTTTGATATAAATATTTTAATAAGTATCATCCATCTTGATATTAATTTTAACGTTGTTTTAATTTTTATACTTGATTAAATCTTGATTACCTCCTGGTGCCTAACTTTGGGCTTCATCAAAGATTGATATTTGACTTCAATGATGATTATTTTAACTTTGATTGCACCCTAGTGCCTCAAAGAGGGTTTCACTATGGGAAGACACTTTTTTATTAGCTAATGATTTGAATTTTATTGATTGTGACTTATTGGATCAAAGGTGATTTTATTATTATGTATTACTTTTTTAATATGGTCTTGGACCTTTATATTTGTGGCAGTTATTACGTTTCTCAATGAAGGATCCAGTGATGTATGTTCATGTTCATCCCTATGGAGGGAGGTGATTAAATGATCATTGATAGGAAGAAATGGGTCTATAATGAGTGAATGTGGGGGAGATGGTATGATGAGGTCAGTGACTGGCGATTAGGTAACGTGGTCCTTATAGGGGTTCTTAGGAGACCTAGTTTTGATATCTAATAAAATCACTTTAATATCAACAAAATGATCATTATATGTAGTACATACATCTAATGTGGGATCAAATTCATCAACTAATAAATCTTTAAAGAACTCTATTATTAGTCCATCATCCTAGCTAAGATCTAGAGATGTTCTTTGTGATTGACTGGCATCTAGATCGGAGGTATCCTCAAAATGTAAGGCGTAGTCACCATCTATAATATTAATTAAAGAATATGATTTGGATATCAGATTTGGACATGATAGTGACACAAATAAGACTTTTATTTACTCTAATGTTGATTATAATGTATAAGATATAATATTACTACTAGAGGATTCATTATCTATAAGTGACCTCTCTAAATAGGGCCTTTCATGTGATCATGGAGGGAAACGGATTCAATAAAGCTAGTCTTATCGAAGAATGACTCACAAGAAAATGGAAGACTAGGTTTATGAGAAATGAACTCATCATCGATGGAGGATTTTTCAAAGATAGGTGGACGATGGAAGATGGAATCAATTTCGGCTTGAAAAGGAAACGGCTTGATCATGATCGAGAATGGGATCATGGCATTCCTCTTCTTATTCACCCTTAGATGTAAACCCATCTGATTCATTCTCAATTTTTACGTCACCAATGTCAACGAGGGCTTAGACATAGTTTTGGAAATTGAGACATTGATTAATGGTTTTCCCTTAGGTTTGGTGATGTACATAATATTGGTTAGCTTTATACCAAGATGGCTTAGGCTTGGTAGGATCAAGATGGTTTATGGGTTGATAAACCATCATTTATACAATAATAAGCATTTGTAAGAGGGTTTATAAGATTATAAGAAGAGAATTATATTGTTTCTCTTCACTTCATGACTTAGATGTGGAAGAATTGGACTTTAGATCAGATGGTTATTGATATGACTGCATGGGAAGAGTAAAAGTAAATGAGGTGCCCAGGATTAAATTCCTTTTTCTAGTATAAGAAGGGGTATATCACTGGATATGACCAATGGATGGAGGAGTTGAATGGGACTAGGTGGTATGGAAGCTAAAATTAGACTAGCATGGCTAGGTGTAGATTAGAGATAATGATGGGTAGATGGGGTCAAAGTATGTAGGATGTGGATGTTCATCTCAAGGAAGTGAGAAAGGAGTACATCCCTATTTTCCATGATTCATTGCTCAATTATGGTATTGACCAAATATTTTTTTGGATGTCATGGATCAATATGGGATAATGTATGAATTATGTGGTTTATCATCCCTAGCTAACATGTACGAGGGATTGAATGGAAAGATCAAGGGATGAAGATGGGATGTGTGGAGAAAATATTGGACAGACACTTATTTTACTCCAATCTCAAGTTTGAATAAATTTTTGATGTGATGTGATGAGGTAAGATAAGATCAATTAGACTAAATTGGGCTATGAGAAAGACTATAATGGTTTTGACTATATTTGACTAGGTGAGCTATGACAAGCTTTAAGATTTGATAGGGGATAGACTGGCCTTAGAGACTAATTTTGAATAGGGATTTATTATGTTAATATTATATCAAGATGAATATGACTTGACCTAACATGGGATGACTTTATTGATAACATAAGAGGACCGATATGATTAGATTATGTGTATAATTCAAACTTGATTAGGCACATGCAAGCTTAGAGTCAACACCCTGGTATGGAAAGAATTATTTTCCAATTTAGATGAAGACCAAAATATGAATATAAGGTTAATGTGATGAATAAATTAGATAGGGGATGAAAGGTAAGGATGAGTTGGACTATGATTTTTAAGGGATAAAGTGGTGGAAAAGGTGGTTAGGCTATATAAGGTCAAGATAAGTAATAGGGTGTTGAGTAAGATGAGGTGTGACTTTTGATGGTTAATATGATTTAGATTAAGACTCTATGGATGATTAAGTCAAGGTGATGTGAGGATATGGTGACAAAAATACTATGATGTGACCTAGATTGGTTATGGATGAGATGGATTTTAGTCTTAAATGATAAAAATGACACTAGGAAGATTAATACCAAAACTAGGTGAAAAACATGAGGTTAGACTATGATTAGTTGTGTTGGAAGCATGTTAAGACTAGATTAAGGCATGTAATGGATAGGGGTATGTATAATAACATATGGATGAAATTAGACTAATATATGACTAAGATGAGATGGGTGATGAAAGATATGACAAGATGCAATATGATATAAACTTAAAATGATGTACATAAATCTATAGAGAAAATATACACAAGAGGATATACATGATGATATGATGATGAGACAAAGATATACAAAATGATGATCTATGAAGGATGCCTAAATAGGTGTGTAAAGGATTGGGTAAAAGGATAACTTAGTTCAAAAATAACACTAGTTTTACACAACACTCACCAAATCAAGCAAACCACAAATCTATGACTAGTAAACTAATTTGGGAGTGTAACTCAATGATTACACCATATAATGGATTTACAGGAGAGGATATAGGTTGGTGAACTATTATAAAATCTTCCAAACTCTCTCTACCCTACTTATACTCAACATTTTATTGGGAGCTAATACTAACTCTAACAATAAGTTGCATGTTATGGGTAATTGTCCTGTTCTAGGTTATATGGGATGACTAGGGGCATCCTCAATATAAACTAAGTACATGGGTGATGAATATATGTACAATTCTATATAATTATTTGGTCATTGAGTTAACTATTTACCTTCATGAAAGACCTGTATGGGGTCAATCAGTTAGCCTAATGATAATTGTCCCTAATTTTTATACTCTGCTTAAACACAAAGTGCATTTGAATGCATGATGATGAAATCCATGTCATCAAAACCTAATAATATGGAAGGTACATGGGAATCACTTACGTGTCACATTTAATCATAAAAATTAAAAATATGAGGGTTTGTTAGTGGTTTTTGATCCTTTTAGACTAATCACTAGAATGCAGGGAGAAGAGCATACACCACTATATACATTAGATACAGACAAGCAAAAAAATTTGATTAAATGATTAATTTAGATGTGATATATAAAGGATATATACAAGATATATAATTTTTTTAAATACCAAAATATTTAATAGGTGTCATACCAAGAAAAAGATTATTAGTTTCAATTTTACAATCTTTATGGGCAACTTACAAGACAAGATGTTAGACAAAATGTGATATACAAAAAATAAGTGGTTAGTAATCTAAGCAAGATAAAATTACCACTAAATTCACCCTTGTAAAAATACAAGCAAATGTTAGCCTAATAACCATTAACAAAAAAAATTAAAAAAAAAATTGGTTTTACACTTTAACTTCTTTGAATGATGGGACATGATGCAAGGGTTTGGGGCTGGTATCCCCCATCAAGGTCAAAAGGTAGCATCCTATTTGAGGTGAAGAGGAACCTCCCCTTATAGGGTTTGGGGGAGCACCTTTGATGCTAGAAGCAATATGGGACAATCAAAACCTTTGGAATGACTCCAAAGTAATTGAAAATGATCCTTTAAAAGGTTAAAAAAGGACAAGTTTCGAATAAAAATAAAAAGTAAGATCACTACTAGTTTGATTAAAAATTTAGATACACAATTAGTGTTATGTAAAATCATCTACAGAGGCATAAAATCACAAATAAAAGATAAAATCACAAATGTGGATAAGTGATGTTGTAAAATGGTTAGGTAGACTACTAGCGGTTAATTAGGAAAACCACAATGTGTGATTAGTGATATTATAAAATCATTACTTTGGATAGGCAATTTTATCAAAATCATGACTGAAAATATGTGATATTGTCAAAATTACAGTTATTGACTAGCAATATTAGAAATTATTTGGTTACATTCAAGTAGTTATTAGTTTGAAACCACAGATAAAGTAGGCCAAATCATAAGTTGTAAAAGAAAATCATATATAATAGAAGCAATATTGAAAGTAAAAAAAACATGGTATATTCACAAGTTTATATATACTTAATGGACTTAAAAGAGATGTTTAGATATGTTGATATTAGATTTTGATAGTTACAACATTTATTAATACTTACATATGATTAATTAAGATAGTTTTAAAATCACATTTGGGAGTCAAAATTTGGCTTAATATTAGATTTTAACCTCAATCCTTCAAAATAGATGTTAGGGATAAAAACCAATATCTATAAAATAGTGAATGATATGCTCATTCAAAAATAAAATTGATTATAGATAGGAAAATTTTATAAATTCACTGTTAATGGAAATCATTATTGACAATGTCAAAATCACAACTAGAAATCAAAACTACAGATGCATTGAAGCAATTTTGACTAGAAGTTAAAATGTTACGAATTTATTTTGATAAAGTATTTGCTTGTTTCCTACAACCAACTAGGCTAGGTAGAGAGAAGAAAATATCAAAAAAACTAGGTTATAATGTCGAATGGACTAATTAGAGATAGTTTATGCACTGAATCAAAACCTCAACTACAATATGCAAAATCATAAATAAAAATTAAACTAAAAACTACAATGTAAAAAATCATAAATGGAAATTAAAATCATAACTACAATGTTTAAAATCACAAATGTAAATCAAAATCGCAACTATCAATAAGCTATTTCGTAGGATTAAAAAAAAGGGTTAATTAACCTAACATCTAATAGTTAATTGCTATGGTCAGTATAAAATCATGACTGTCAAAGTGAAACTCTCTAGTGCATTATCACCTTTTACAAAGCAAAATCACTTTTCACTTGAAACATGAAAGTTTTAAAGTTTTGAGTCCAAATTCTTCATAAACCTGACTTGTAAGCTAAATTCCCACACTTTACAAATATAAGGACAATCCAAAAGGAGGGATCCTACTATGGTCACCAAATGTGATACAATATTTTTGTACAAATGGATTAATTTATAGAAACTTATCACTATCCTACACAAAATTCTAGCATATCTCTAATTTGGAGTTAATTAGAAAAAGCAATTCAGATAAAAAGAATATACTTGCATTATGCCTACATCTTCAACAATTTTATGCTCCAAACAAGATTAAGACAAAAATAAGACTAAGATTGGAGATTATTATATTTGGTGTCGGATTGCTATAATAGACTTAGATTTTGTGATTGCATGATATTGGCTTGACAAATTGACTTATAAATCACGGATTATTAAAGGATAGATTTGAGCACATTATTCGATGGGTTAATAATTTTTTAGGTTAGTAGATATCATTCACATTCAACTCATTATCCCAAATGGAAATAGATGGTGGATTTAAATAGAGAGAAGGGAGGGAGATTTTATGGAATTTAAAATTCCATAGAATTCTCTAGAGAGAGAAATCTCTAGATAATTGTAAAAGGGTTAGAGAATTTTATAATCCATTAAAAGATCCTAATGGGGTTTAGTGGAGGTTTAGCTAGGTTTAGAAGATAATTAGGTGGAGACTAAATACTAGGCATGTAAGAGATCCCAGGGGATACATGTGATTTTGTGCATTTAAAATTTACAAGTGAACATAAGAGGGATTTAAGTGATAAATGGGATGTTAATAATAAATAACAAGAGAATTAATATTAGATGGGAAATATGAAAGCTAGTATAGGATAATAGGATAATAAAGTTAGATGAAATAATGATGAAAGAGATTAGATAGTAAATCATTAGGTAAAATAAGAGATACAATTAATAAGTTATAATAGGTGAGAAAATTATGATATATAAAATACCTTTTCATTTCAAACCATGCTTGCTTTGTTATTGTTTTCTTATCTTTATCATATAATTTTAAATGATGCAATGTTTCTAATTTTTGAGAAATATATGGATGTCTCAGATACAATTTTTTATTTATTTTGTGTACAAAGTAATTATTTATTTTAATGTATTAGATTTTCTATAATTTATCATAAAATAAATGCACAAAAAAATACAGTACAAACAATATAATAAGAAAAACTATGTAAGAAAATTTCTGCATCCATTCTCTTTATTTAATAATAATTTATCACTTGATATTTACTAATTATATATAAAAATGAATGACATTTAAATTCCTCTATTTAGTATTTTTGTTCCACCCAAAAGAATGTCAAGCACCTTCGTAGTCTTTTGTTAACATTGTTTGTTTCCTTTCTCTTTGGAATGATTACCAACACATTTAGTTCATGATATCATCGTTTGGATTCCTCCTTTGTGCAATTACTAATTTATATATTATATTAATATGGATGTATGCATGTATACATGCAACAGTGTGTATATATATATATATATGATAAATCATAAAATCAAAATAAATAAAACAATTATTTTAATTTTATGATTTATTATTATTTTATATGAAAATTTGACTTATTAGATATAAAATACAAGAGAATTTTAAAAGTTGATATTGATAATTCGCAATTCAAAATTTTCATGAAGAATGTACATATTTTTAAGCTTCAACTTTTTTTATTCATTCCCATTAATAATAAAGATTTAATACAATATATTTATAAAATTATATGTTAACATGCTTTTTTATAAATAAACAAATTATTTCAAATTTATTTATATAATGAAAATAATAGACAACTTATATAAAAATAGATTAAACTTATTTCTAGCCTTTCAATGGCTTTATTATTTTACAAATAGATTAACTACATACTAAATTGATTATTAGAACTACTAATTTGAAATACCCTTCATTTAAGATTTGATTCACAAAAAAGAGGTAGAATTGAAATACATAAACACCCAAGAATAAGTTGCAGATATATTCACTAAAATTATTGTAAAAGTTAAATCTTTTGAAACTCCAATATCAATTTTTTAGTCCAGTCAACATCCAGGAGAATGTTGGTTAAAGTGTTGTTGAGTGTTAGGTTTAGAGTAGATAAACTCATCTAATTGCTCTAATGATCATTTTAATATGGAGTTAAGCTATTTTTAGAATAATAAAGCCCCTGAAATGTTAAAAATTAAATTAAATATATTTTTATGTAAGTTGTCTTTTATTATTTCAATAAATTTAGAATGATATATTTATTTGTGTAAAAAAAATATGTTTATGTGTAATTTTATAAATACATTGTATTAGATCTTTATTATTAATTTGAATGAGTACAAGAAGTTGAAGAAAAGATATTCAAAGGATTGTTTTTGTTGTTCTAATTTTTTTAAATTTACATATTAAAAATTGGTTTTGGGTTTATTGCTATTCTCTTTTCAATGCACAATGTTTGATTTAATTTATTAAAGAAACTTCAATTAGTATCAGAGCAAGGTTTGAACTTTTCACTAAAAATATACATATTTTTTAAAAATTTAAAAACTATTGTCGATAAAAGAAATTAGAAATTGACATTGTTGTTATATAAAACTATTTTATTTTAAAATAACAAATTTAAAATATTATTTTATATATTTTATATTTTTTATTAAGAATTTATTATTTCAAGAATATATTATTTAATAATAATTTAAAATAAAAAATTATATACATTCCTCCAATATGATCTTATTAATCTATATTGATTGAAAACTGTATGTACATATGTAAGAACTGACAAATCACACAAAGTGGGAACCATACACAGATACCAAAAGATGGAACTTAACAACCACTTGCAATATTGAAACGTGTAAACAAAACTGCCAAACCATCGAGTGACAGATAAAAACACAGAGATCATAGAACTGCCATATGACTTGCTGCTCACAACATACCAAAAGATGGCACTGATAAACTAGTGAAGCAGAATTCAAACAACTCAAGGGATAACTGACAACCAAACACATTACAAATTTCATATCAGAGATAAGAATATATTAAACAAGTTATATTATTTTCCATAAACATATTTTAATGAAATTACAGTCAACATACATTTCTTAAATGAAGTGCCATGCTCAAAAAGACAACTTAACTTCATTGAGCATTCTAAGGCCCATGTCAAATGATTAACATACCTGCCAGAGCTACGTTACTACTGGCTACCATTCAAGGTATAACACTTTCTCATACAAACTACCAGCTTCCGTTGGGATGCTCCGAAGGCATGGAGATTACAAAGCAGATACATATATTTATTTATAATGTCCGTTGGAAGAGTATAGATGGAAATAGGAGAAATCTCTCAAGGTCTTCGCACAAACTAGAAGGAGTAAATGCATTAATGGTCCTGCTGACAAAACATATCATCCGGGGATTACAATATCTTCAAAAAAACAATTAACGAAAATAGTGAAACTTTAATGCTGACGACAGCGCAAGGGGTGACAACTAAGACATCTGTCAGCAGTTTAGATTACTTTACTCCAACAACATATTTTAAGCGTTCATAAAAAGAAACGCACATTTCCAATAAATATTATATCCAACCAGGCCGAACATTTACACCTGCTTCTTCCAAGAAGCTCAAAAAATAACGAATAGAAATATGAAATGTAACGTAGATTTAACTGTATATACATCTTCCCCGGCTTACATGTATCAAACCTGTTATACTCATGGCAGTCATTATTTAAATGTTTTAACGATATGGTCGACGAATGTCGAAGGGATATTTTAATCTTTTAATTTGCATGAAACAGGCTTGATGTAATAATAATGTAATGGAAAGTATTGATTGAGACATTTATAACTGATGAACTATTGCATATGCTTCTGTAGAATAGATTCTCAAATCTAACTAGGCCGAAAGGCCGAAAAATAATTTAAAACACAATTTCACATTGAAAATTAATTAAAATATTAGCACAATTTCAGACATAAGATCAAACATTCACAGATTAAACATTCCAATCGCATATATCGTGGAAAAATACAAATGATAATGTTGAAATAAACAAGAAACAGCAGTATCTTAATAGATCTTTATTAACTTTTCATCTCAATGTTTGAGCGGCCAGCGCTTATACAGAGTGAAATACAGATAAAAGATCAAAAAGATTATGTGGAACATTCTTTGACTGCAAGTCGTTCACAATTTTTTCATATTTTGCGACATTTGACGGATTTCCATTACAATCAGTGCCACATACGACATAAAGTCGCCTGTTCAAAACTGTGGTGGCAGAGTTCAGAAGAGCTTCCGAGAGATGAGGGAAGCGGAAAGACTTTCGTGTGTGCACATTGTAAGCATACCAAATTTGATAGGCTTCGTTCAAAGCTGGTGAAACGTGGGGATCTAAGCTGTAAGTACCTGGTGTCGGTGTTGGTGTTGAACGAGAGAAGATGCAGCCCATAATTGTATGATAATCTTGCTTTCTGTACCTCCGGAGGAAGGAATAGCTTTTCTTTTGCCAATTTCAAGACTCTAAAACAATGAGCAATACAGGCAAATGGAAGAGACAAAACTATAAAAACACATTCCACAGCCATCATATTCGTTGCAAGTCGTCAAATCTGTTATACTCAGAACCATAACTGTTTAAATAATTTAACGACATGGTCGACCAATCTTGAAACTACTTTAACGTTGGGTAAAGCGAGTTGCTCGAACAACTCTGTAAGGACTTTTACAACGTTGACGTATTCTTTTAGGATTTTAGGGCTGAGCTTAACATAAACTCTTGTGTGTGCTGGCGTGGTTCTGGGGCCCAACCGGCGTTGAGAAAGTCTTTCTTTTACCAAATCCAATTCCAGTTAAGTTAACACGGAACGCCAACCGTCAACTAGATAACAGTGACAGCAAATGGCAAAAACTTAACGGAACCAGACTGCAAACATCACCGCAGCTGTAACAATATTCTTAACCGCAACTACAACAGGAAACACAAACCGTGTGGTTAAGTCAAATAGGAAACACAACCGCGTGGTTAACAGTAAATCACTTCACACCGTTGGTGCCATCGAGGTACGTAAGAAATGAGCAAAGAGTTTCATGATTAGCTCTACAATCAAAACTGGGAGGAATTCGAAATTATTATTGGTCATGGACGATCGATGGGCAGTTCCCGTTTGATGTTAATCTCGGCTGGCAGTCAGAGGCATCTGGTGAAGCAGTTTGATACAACCACATGCACTCAGAAGCATTTCGGATTCGACCTTTGCGGCAAAGGCACTGGAAGGAGAAAGATCGAGCTCGCCGGGAAAGGACTAAGCGCTCAGGGATCTCCAAGGATAGTGTGTCCGTTTAAAAAAAACATTCAATATTGCAAAAAAAATCCAGATGAATATTCATATATCATGCATACATTGGGTCACTTTATGAATTATTTGACATGACTGTTCAACGGCCCTCTTCAACATTTCCACATTTTGCAAGCCTACATTGCAGTAGTGGCATTACTCACAGAACGGTCTTTCCAATCACCCATTTTGCTTGTATTTTAATAAACCTTTTTACTTTTCTACAGAGTTGTCACACTAGGACACATTATCAAAGTACTGGAGAAGATTCCTTGACTAGGCTTTATTATGGTTCGTTGGTTTTTTCAAAAATATTTCTTCTACCAATTCATCCTATCCATTTTTGCTTACCTGCAATGATTACATACCCTGAATCCAAATTTCATTGAAGCATTTTGTAAAACACTTCAGCATTCAAGATTATTGGTGTAATGCAAAGTCGAGTCCATGCTCTAGTTATTGAAACATAATGAAATGCCTTCCAATCGCATGTACATCTTTACGGGGCGTTTGAAAATTGTATGGAGGATTTCTAAATCCTTTTATATTTCATAAGTTATGAATAGATTTGAAACATGTTTTCTACTATTAGGAATAAAACATTTGATGAGTATATGCTTTTTATATTTATGCTTTGAATGATTTTTGTGTCCTATCTCTGATCTCACATTTTGGCACACTGGATTCCATGTTCTAGTTATTGCAACATGAAGCAATGCCTTCCAATCTTATACATATTTACAATGGTTTTGAAAATAATGTGCAGGATTTATGGCCTCATCTTGATATAATTAGCAATATGTCAGTTCTTTTTTATGTGTGTGATAACTTATACATATATATGGAGGACTTAGAGGCCCTGGGGATTGAACTTGTGCATCATGGAGAATGGTTTTTTTTGTAATACTGTCAAATATCAACATAGTTTTTTTTTAATCTTTATTAGAAAATAATATTTTTTCCTTCTAATCTTCTACCACTTTGCTGAGTAAAGAAAACCTTGGGATCTACTGCAGTTAAATGTAGAGAAGTTTACACACAATTTGGCCATGTCTCGTTGTAAATTCATTACTTATTTTAAGGAGTATGTCAATGAATTGGGTGAAAGGACAAGTTAATACTTTTTTATTGAAAGGACACCATTGTTGTTGTTCTCCATAAAACAATATGCTTATTGAATTTTTGTTGGAAGGGAGCCAAAAGTGCACACATGTTGCCAATCATTCATTGAACAACATGCCCATGCCAATAGATAGAGGAGCTTCCCTTGCCAACTTGCTCATTAAGGATCAGGATACTAGTATAGGGAACTCTAATAATCCAAAACTCTGAAAATTTAGGGGAGAACACATCATTTAAAAAATGAAATCTTATAGTAATGCAAAATATTAATAACAAGAAAAAATAAAAGTGAATCGAATGTTGTTAAATTAATTTGTAAATGACTAGAGAAATTATTTCCACCTAATAGACCAAAAATGCAACACAGTGAACAAGAACATAAGGAAAATATTGTAAATGTGAAATGTAAGTTATTTACTGCAAGTGCAAACTTTGTACATTTGAAAGATACATTATATATTAAATGATTATGAGCTATTATGAGGTGGAAGACTAGCATTTGACCAAATCATTAGAGGATTAAAATAAATCGAACATGTCTCATGCTCTACAAGAAATGAATGGTTTTTACTTTTTGAAGTAGTTAGTTCTAGGTGTCCTTAGAATTTATTCCCTAAACTCAACCCCACAATGTACCAAAACTCATGATCAAAAAGTTATCTAAAAGGACTATAAATATTGTAGTGATCTCCACTTCTCTAATTAATTCATTTATGAATGTCTTTCAATTCTAGGGCTTAGTTATGAATAATGTACAAAATTTCACAGCTTCAAATACTCCATTTATAATACAAACATTTATTTCCCACAAGCTAGGTGGTGTACCTCCCTTGTTATCTCCCAATATAGAAATTCCAGCCCTACATTCATCCCAATCTATAAGTCTACAATGTTTTCTAAACATACATCTAAACTACAGTAAGCTAGACCATATCAAGGTAATCATTTACTTTCATTTTCTCAAGCATTGGTGATGAATCTGCATAATTTTCATTCTCGAGTTTAACAACAATATATATATTCACAATATGTTACCATTATAGAGATTAAATATTAGTAACATGAGGTGGTAAATAAAGCTAACCAGTCATTCTTCACCACTCACACAAGGTTGCATACATATACATCGCACTCTTCAAAGACTATCTAGAGTGATATAAATGCATGAAAGAAAGCACATTCAACAATTAGCACATAAAAACTAGTGCAAGCCTATATTAAAGCACATATAATGAGAATGTGAAATGTTTGTTATTTCTTATAATTGTAACCATGGTACATTGGTAAGATACACAATATATTAAATGATTATGACTTTGTGTGAGGTGGTTGGTTGGAATTAGTGCACATCATTAGAAGATTATAACCAATCAAACATTTAGGGCATTATGAAACCAATGATTTATTTTTATTTGTAACATCCCAATGTCCTTATAATTTCTTCCTACAAGTCAATGCCATATAATATTTAAACTCGATATCTACATGATAGATAAAAGGGACTAGAATTACTATAGTAAGGTACACTTCTATGAAAGTTTTATCTTTGAATGTTGTTCAATCTTAAAAATTTGTTATGAACAATTAAAAAGAGTTCATGGATGCAAACACTCCATTTACAATCCCCACATATTTTTTCTATAAGCTAGGTGGTACATAGTTCATGTGTGCCGCTTAATCTTTTAACATTTTAATGTGCTTGTGGCCTCTTTCCTGATTTATTTTTGGGGTCTGTAGAGACTGAAAAATATGTATGAACATTGTTATTTGTTGGAGACAAAACAAATTAAACATTAATTGGTGTAGGTTTCAATGAATGATCCTAAAGGAAATGAATTTATACAAGAGATATATGAATAAGTAGAACATATGGTATGCAATTTTATCTATCACCTTCTATGGTAAATTCTTAGCTCACATATTCTTTGTTGAAGCTAACCGATTCCTAAATTTATCATTTTAGGGAAAATATATTAGTAGACACTCCTCATTACAGGCATGCCCTATGTTTTGACCTTCCATTATATAAATCAGAGATGAAAAGAGGGTTTTAAATAATGATTCAAATATTGGGGTTGTATTTAGCACAACATAGGGATAACCACTCCATGGCCACCAATTTTTAATAATGTAAAATCCATGGGGATTTGATTGTTTTCTATGTAGATATGTGGATGTGAGGAATATCAATGTGGATAAGGGGACATCAATCTACTTTTCATTATTCTCATGGTTTTGACCATGCAAAAGTTAATAGAATTTTTGCATTGGTATTGTACTTAATAAATGCTAAAATTTTGTCCATGTTATGATTTATTATACCATGTTTAATGTTGTAGGGAGACATAGAAAAGCAGATCCATGGTAGGGAGGGTGATCATCACTATCGATATGTCCCAATCTCTATATATGTATGAAAATCATTGACATTGCTTAGTTTTTTTATGTTGTAATTTTCATAGTTTCTTCTAATTACATTGAAACAATAGTCTAAAATAGACAAATTTTGACAATCCTTATGGTTTTCTACGTTGTTTTGAAATGATTTTTAGTTAGATAGGCTAAAGAGAGGCCATGGTTGTGAGATTCATAATGACACGTATAGTGACTTCATCTACCCAAGTGTTAGTATTAGGCATACTTACTTTTTTTCATTCATCATACCCTTGCATCTTTGTTTCATCGTACATGTATGGACTAACTTATATACCCTAAGAATCATAGTAGGAATAGGTGGACTCTCATAAGGTTGATGATGATGTCATTGATGATGATGATAGTGACTAGCTTCTAAACACATCACAATTTGAGTCATAGGAGGATGAACCAAAACTTGTAAGAAAATTTTATTGTCTTTACGGACCTTTTCATTACTTTTTTCATTTATTCTTCTTTTCTAACATGGATTCTATGGTGTTTCATAGTTTGCCAGAGAATATAAGATTGTGGACATTGGTATAGGTAATTAGGGTGTGCACTATTACTTGTTGTGTCCATGCAACACATTCCATGGTGATGGCAATCATCTATTATGGTGATTAGAAAGACTTAACTCTCATCATCTTCACATTCATTATCAATAGCCAATTCCAAGAAGGCCCCCGAGGTGTCTGAAAATTGGGTAAATGTAACCAAGGTATAAATCAATAAATAAAAGATAAACAAAACACAATCTAATAGTATGAATCTTGAAAAATGAGACCATCAGTAAGAGAGATAGGTTGGAAAGGTCATGGATGGGATGGGAGAATGTATCTGTCATGGTTGATCTCAGTGAGATAGCCCTAAAGGCTATGAATGATGTGATCATTTCATATGATTCCACAAAAATTAGTAACAGAGAAGGGATGCCTTCATATGGTGAAGAAATTGTAGTTGACAAGTGAAGTGAGAGATACAATGGATAGAGGAATCAAGATTTGTAGGAAACTGTGGATAGCATGTAAGATGTAATTTGTTGATTACTTTCTAAGAAGCAAAATTTATGTCCATTTACATTTTTTCAAAATTGACTTACATATTTGTTGGCCAATCACCACCTGGATTGTAGAGAGATGACCCAAATATCAGTTGCACTAATGATGATCATGTTCATTTAAGAGAGTGTTTTCGATGGAAAGGTAAAAGGATCTGTTAGCATAACCCAACAAAATTGATTGTGAAGAGATGCTTTGCATAAGTAAACTCAATGACTATGTCCACAAAATTTTGTACTACTAATTTACACCAATGTTGATATAATAGTCCTTGTTGATCATGTGTAGATGAATTCTAGGAATGAAAGAGGAGACCCTAGGGTGGATGTTTTGTCCATTGATGATGTTGGAAATCATTAGAATGATATCATATTTAGTAGATCTTACACACACTTTTTTTTGTTACTTTTTTGTTTCATTGAACCCCATCATTATAGATTTTGATTTTGTTTTTTATTTTAATTTAATGGAGGAATTAATGGATACAGTTTGACACCATCTAAGGCATCATGGGCAAGTTGTTTGAGGTATGTTATGCACATTCAGTAAGTAAAATCAAGAGTTTAATCTTTGCCTTTCTATCTTATTCTTTACATTCACCAAATATTTTAACAATAATACATTCAAATGTAGGGGTTTTCAAGGGAAGGTGACATATGACTATACTTGCATTTATTATGAGTTGACTTCAATTTGTACCTTGTTTAGAATAGGTTTCATGGCCATGCCATGAACATGTATATTACTACCACTTTAGACAGGATTATTTATATATACATATTCATGTGATATGCACGATATGACATGTAATTAAAAGTATTATTTAGATAGCATAGTTGATGGGTGATAGCCTTTCACACAAGGCTTCCAGTTGTGCTAAGCTCTTCATTCATTGCACCAAGACAAAACTATGAGCAAATAAAATGTCCAAATTCTATGCCTGAAAGCGTATTTCATTTCCTTGCCCCTAATAAATAAGGTCCAACCCCCAAACACTAATCACATATTTGTCCAACTGCCACTTTAAATTTTATCACCTAGGAAACCTGATAATTTACTTTAAAACGTCCAAGTAGGCGGCAATACTCATGGTAATTGTCATGATCAGCAAGACCTTGTCCTGTTTACAATATTTCTTTGGTTCCAGTCATTAAGTGTGTAAGAAACTTAGATTGTTCTGTATCATTTGAGAATAAAGACCTTCGGACAGAAGCAAGACGCACCAAACACTCAAGAACCTCTTTTGACAAAGGAGGCTTTGAAATAGCATAATAATAATAAAACAAAAATAGCTGTAGTTTTGATGAGTCCTCAAGAATAGGCCGCCAAGACGAAGGAATCTGAACCGTGCCAAGATCTTCAAAAAATCAACAAGAAACAGAGAGCTATCGATAAACGCCTCGGCAACCGATGTTTTTTTCTGGCCCGAAACACCTCTTTGAGGGATGCAGGTGTATTTAATTGAAAATCAATTTATTTTCCCTTCCAGAAATACATAACCCGTAGTTTTGCAAAATAGCTTTATCAGAACAGCTCTTGCTACATTTGCCAAAGTTGTGTAGAACAGATTTTTTTAGAACAACGTTTAAATTCATGTGAACAGCATTCCATACATGCACCGACACCACAGGAAAAAGTATGTTAGCCTTACATTTCAATAATACGCTCCATTGCCACGACCTGACAAATATCCAACACCTGATGTTCGGGTTTTGCAACAAAAGAAAGGCATCCTGTGATTTCTTTATAATAAATTCTCAAAACTGAACTTTAAAAAGAATTCACTGTGTGATCTCCATTCATATTTGAAGGGCTGGTCCTCAAGGCGTATATTGGTCTAACCACGGTTTTAACAGTGACAACCTTTTGTATTGAACAAGGAAATGGTTGACTATCGAGCAAAAGACAACATAATTATTGTCTCATTTGGGAACTATGCATTCATAAATTTTATTCTTAATTGGGTCAAACACCTTACAGACTTAGAATTCATAATATCCTTGATGCCTTAACATCCGCCCATGGCCTTACAAAATAGGTGAAGGTGTCCACATTATGGGCTTGTGCAAATAAAACACAAAAATAAATGAATCCTTGCAAAGAACTTTTTTTTCACTTACAGAATAGAATTAAAACAATTTCTGTAGCAGCACTAGGCGCATGTTTTTCCTCTACATATTCCTTTAAAAATCTTCATCATCATCTAGACTACGAGGCCGCTTGTTATGTGGAATAGTCCCTGCATAATCTCTGCCAAAATCTTCATCATCCAATCCTCCATTTTCTCTTTCCTTCTGCATACTCTTCTCTTCTTCTCACATATTTTCCTTCGAAGAGAGGTCCTTTCCTCTCTCCTTCTCTTATGCGCTACCTTCCTCTCATCCTTCCTTTTTACGTCCTGCTCTCACTATGAATTTTTTTTTTTTTTTTTTTTTTTTTTTTTTCACTTTTTAGAACTTCCTCCCTAACTTCTACGCCCAACTTGGGCTTCTAAAACAAAAACAGTTTTTAATTTCTAACAACATACCCAGGTTGAAATATTTTCAACCACTCCTCCTTTATTCCCTCAACAGCCCTAAAAATTTACTTTTTACCTTTATTTTATTTACAATTACTCCTCATTTGGAGGGAAAATACAATAATTTGAAATTCGAATTTAAACATGACTTGTCTTCAGTTAGCCATTGCAGATGCTCCCGCATCATACTCTCCCTCTAGGAACAATTTCAAACCTTAGTTCAAATAAAATGCTGCCTCCATACATTAGTCTTCACTTGTATACCTAGATTCCAAGGTCTTGTTGTCAATGCCAATACTGTTGTTTGTCTTTGATATTCTTTGTCCTTTAGCTTCTTGTTTTTCTTCCTCTTTTGGTCTGTTCTTCTTCTTATTTATTTCTCAGCTGCCAGCTCCTGCTTCCATGCTTCTTCATATGTGTCTCCAAAGTTTTCATCTTCTATACCTGCATTCAAAACATCAAAAGCCACCTTAGAATAAAAATATTTAGGCCATGAAGCCTCTTGGCTGCCTTCACATTTCTGCTCTTTGGCCAAATCTACTTTTGCCTCTTCACTCTTCTGCTCTTTTCTAGCTTTACTCTTCCCAATGGTGTCTTCATCATGGCTTGTATCTTCCTTCATCTCTCTTGAATGACCAAACAGCTCCTCTAACATTCTCAACTCTTCATTTAGTGAAATCTCATCTATCTCACCATCTTCATCAAACTTGGGCTTATCAACCTGAAGGATTGCTTGTTCCTTACTAGCCTTACTCTTCATCTCATCACTCAACACAAACTCATCCAAATCTTCATGTCCTATATCAAATCTTGCATCCTCCATAAATACATTCATCCACTTTATGGTTTCTTCATACAAATCAGCTTCTTTATCATCATCAATATACTTATTAAAAACAATAGGAGCACTATTACCTTGTGTCTCCTTGTTCATTTCAAACATGTGAACTGATTTCACATCTCTACTTTCATCATTCATCAATTTGGAACTCTCTCCTTGCTGCATATTAATCCACACATCTACTTTCCATTCCTCATTTTCCATAAAAATATTATTAAATGATTCAAACAAATCATTATCCCATTCATTGCAAACAATTGACTTACCTTTCATCTTTGTATCCTCATGCTCAACCTCATTGTTCTTTGAGAAGTTTTCTTTCTTACCTTCATTTTCTTGGCTACTGGAATCTTCAATCTTCTTCCATTGACTTCTTAGTGTTGTTGTTTCAACACTCACATCTTCTCTCCTTGCCTTCTTAGGCACCCATACTTGTTTCTTCTTCTTATCATTTGACTTCACAAGCCATGTAGGCATCCTGTATCCATGCTCTTGTACCAGCACTTCCTCCTGCTTGGGAGTTTGCTTCTTCCACCATTTAAGCATCACATACCCATGGTTAATTGGAAACTTTACCTTTCTCTTTGCTTCTTTAACATGTATATCAACAATTTCATGCTTATAAGAAGAATCAATTTTTGAACTCACCTTTACCTCCTTAATGGGCTACTCCATTAGTTCCTTGACTTGCATAGCTTCTTGATTATCTATCCTTTCTTCTTCCTTTATGCTTGGGTGTCCTCTTTCTTCTTCTTGGCATTCAATGGCATCATGGAATTTAGCTTCCTCTTCTACCTCTTCTTTCTCATGCATTAACCTATGCATCTCTTCTTCTTCTTTATCAACAGCAGCAAACTCTCTTCTCTTTCTTGCACATTCACTTGTGCACTTGGTGTCTTCTCTTGCACCAATCTCTTCACTCTCCAAGGCCCTTCTCTTGACCTTCATAAGGCTGCTCATACCTACAATTACCCACTCAAAAATAGCATTAGATATAAAAACAAGAGACCATAATGTCTCTATGAGTGTCCTCTTCATCAACACTCTCATCTTCTCAAGTGCTCTTCCTGGCACTTCATCTTTTCTTTCTTATCTCTTGTTCTCCTCAATGAGAGCCTTCTTCTCAACTTATTCCTCTTGCTGCTCACTTGGCAACCTTCTTATCTTCTTTAAGCCTCTATGGGATTCTCTCTTCATGGCAATATCCTTTTGCCTTCTTCTCCTCTTTACTAAGAGATCTATTGGCCACTTCAACATCCTCTGCATTGGCCATACCCATGCATTCCTATTCAGCTGCATCCAAGACTCATATTCATCTTTAATCTTAGCTAATTCTCTCTTTAAACTAGCAATTTCTTTATCAAGTACAAAATTGTCCATACCTTTGATGCTTGCTTTCTTCTTGGTGCCCTTTTGTATCTTGCTGTTCTGTAGTGCCTTCAATAGTACTTTCATCTTTGAGATCTTCACCCAAGTCTTTTCCACCTTGATCTCTTGATCCCTTGTCTCACCCAAGCCTTTTCTCCTTGACTGGTCTTTTGACAATCTCCTTGATCTCAGCTAGGCCTTTTACATCCTAGTCTTTTGATCCTCTTCTCAATCCTGCAGCAATTCTTTATACAACACAAATCACAAATCTAAGCTTACCTTGCTTTGGATCTTTCTCCTGAGCATTTACTTGCTCTCTTACTTTTGAGCTTCTCTTGGCTCTTCACTAAGCCTTCCTTGGCTTCTTCTTCTACTCTTAAGCCTCAATGGCTTTAAACCTTTCTTTTTCACCTGTTTGCTTCTTAAACAAAATAAACTCAAATCAAATAGCAAAGTTGCTCATACCTTTCCTTTAGCAGATTCTAAGAGCTCCAAGCTCTGATACCAAATGATGGGTGATAGCCTTTCACACAAGGCTTCTAGTTGCGCTAAGCTCTTCATTAATTGCACCAAGACAAAACTATCAGCAAATAAAATGTCCAAATTCTATCCCTAAAAGTGTATTTCATTTCCTTACCCCTAATAAATAAGGTCCAACCCCCAAACACTAATCACAAATTTGTCCAATTGCCACTTTAAATTTTATCACCTAGCAAACCTGATAATTTACTTTAAAACATCCAAGTAGGCAGCAATACTCATGGTAATTGTCATGATCAGCAAGACCTTGTCTTATTTACAATATTTCTTTGGTTCCAGTCATTAAGTGTGTCAGAAACTTAGATTTTTTTGTATCATTTGAGAATAAAGACCTTTGAACAAAAGCAAGATACACCAAACACTCAAGAACCTCTTTTGACAAAGTATGCTTTGAAATATCATAATAATAATAATAATAATAATAATAATAATAATAATAATAATAATAATAATAATAATAATAATAATAATAATAATAATAATAATAATAATAATAAGCAACTGTAGTGTTGATGAGTCCTCAAAAATAGGCCTCCAAGAGGAAGGAATTTGAACCGTGCCAAGATCTTCAGAAAATCAACAAGAAATAGAGAGCTATCAATAAACACCTCGACAACCAATTTTTTTCTAGCCTGAAACACCTCTTTGAGAGATGCAGGTGTATTAAATGGAAAATCAATTTATTTTCCCTTCCAAAAATACATAACCCATAGTTTTGCAAAATAGCTTTATCAGAACAGCTCTTGCTACATTTGCCAAAGTTGTGCAGACTAAATTTTTTTAGAACAACATTTAAATTCATGTGAATAGCATTCCATACATGCACCAACACCATAGGAAAAAGTATGTTAGCCTTACATTTCAATAATACGCTCCATTGCCACGACCGGACAAATATCCGTCCCCTGATGTTCGGGTTTCGCAACAAAAGAAAGGCATCCTGTGATTTCTTTATAATAAATTCTCAAAATTTAACTTTAAAAAGAATTCACTGTGTGATCTCCAATCATATTTGAAGGGCTGGTCCTCAAGGCGTATATTGGTCTAACCACAGTTTTAACAGTGACGGCCTTTTGTATTGAGCAAGGAAATGGTTGACTATCGAGCAAAAGACAACATAATTATTGTCTCATTTGGGAACTATGCATTCATAGATTTTATTCTTAATTGTGTCAAACACCTTATAGACTTAGAATTCATAATATCCTTGATGCCTTAACATCCACCCATGGCCTTACAAAATAGGCGAAGGTGTCCACATTACGGGCTTGTGCAAATAAAACACAAAAATAAATGAATCCTTGTAAAGAACTTTTTTTTCACTTACAAAATAGAATTAAAATAATTTTTGTAGTAGCACCAAGCACATGTTTTTCCTCTACATATTCCTTCAAAAATATTCATCATCATCTAGACTACGAGGCCGCTTGTTATGTGGAATAGTCCCTGCATAATCTCTGCCAAAATCATCATCATCCAATCCTCCATTTTCTCTTTCCTTCTGCATACTCTTCTCTTCTTCTCACATATTTTCCTTCGAAGAGAGGTCCTTTCCTATGTCCTTCTCTTCTGCACTACCTTCCTCTCATCCTTCCTTTTTACATCCTGCTCTCACTATGAATTTTCTTTTTTTTTTCACTTTTTACAACTTCCTCCCTAACTTCTACGCCCAAGTTGGGCTTCTAAAACAAAAATAGTTTTTAATTTCTAACAACATACCCAGGTTGAAATATTTTCAACCACTCCTCCTTTATTCCCTCAACAGCCCTAACAATTTACTTTTTACCTTTATTTTATTTACAATTACTCCTCATTTGGAGGGAAAATACAATAATTTGAAATTCAAATTTAAACATGACTTGTCTTCAGGTAGCCATTGTAGATGCTCCTACATCAATAGTTGTACACAATAATTTTTTTCATGGATTGTGTTGGAAAATAAATGTTACATCAATGACTGCTTTCAGTATTAGTTTTCTATTTATTATTTCTTATAGTTATGTTTTTCATGATGGTGGATGGATAATTGTTGCTTTGATCTTCACATTGTATCTTGTGATCATGTTTATATGTATGATGTGTAGTGCATATTCATAGTGCATGTTTTGTGTTCACATGTTTACTTAATTCTTGCATTGAATGTTTCAAATAGTATTGTTTAAGTGTGCATGTTTACATTAACTTAATGTATGTTATCAAGTAACCATGGTGGGATGCAATGTAGTATATCAATTTTAGCATGAGTTATACCTCATCCCATCACGTTTAACATTTCATGTACTTTTTTTTTAGGCATCATGAACTACCCTCCACCAAATGGCTAATGATCATGGTTAATGAAAGAGGAAGATAAATTTTTGGGAATACAATACTTTAAATGATCATAACACACATGTTAAAGGTGAGGTTTCTTACATTTTTTTCTTAGTTATTGATGTTCTTACATTATGCCTAACTTGTTTTGTTTTAAATTATAAGAGTAGTCCCTAAAATTATGAGTGATTACAAAATTTTTAATTTTTTAATAATGTTCATGAACTGACAAGTATATTAAATGCTTTTTTGTCTATATATAATCATACTCCTGTGTTTGTTGTGTATTTTGACCAAATCTATATTTTGATAAAGTTATATGTATTTGTAGAGCTTCCAAGTAGTGAAGATCAAAATGCATGCCCACAAATGTCTGATGAATTCAATGAATTTACTGCTAGGTTGATTTGTGAGGGTGCCTTTTTAACCGACCATCATATTGGTTTGAGTTGTCATTAGCATTGTAAGAAAAAAAATATGTGATCACAGAAAACCAATTACTAGCTAAGCTTCTTGAAAGTGTAAGAAGATATGTTCAAAATTTGGAAACCACGGCTACTGAGAAGAATAAAGTGTTTGTATATTTTCACACATCCACTTCCATAATAAGTGATGAGAAGATCAAACATCAATAGAAATGTCTGAACTTGGAGGCTGCCAATTGTTACACAAAATTGTTTCGTAAGTTTAGGGATGCAACTGAGAAGGTCATGCAAATAAAGCATGAGGGAATGATTTCCATAAATGCCCATAGATATAACTTTTTAAAAAATCCTATGAGATGTTGTTTACTCAATTTCATGTTGTGACTAGGAATGACCTTGATATTCTGGACATAAACAATGGCAACTAGTTACGTGCATTGATAATTGTCAATGTTATTCTCTATATGTTTCTCATAATAGTTGTAAACCAATTGAGACATTTGTTGTTGCTTTGTAATCTTGTTTAATATGAACATATTACTAAATTTAATGTGTATAGATAAGGAATCACACTAAATACATGTAAATAATATAATCTATATCTTTTTATTTTCCCACTACATATGTTATCACTTTATTGAACACAGTGTTATGTATTGTATGTTTGATTTATGTTCATTATATTCTATGTGGAACATGGTGGCCCATATCTGATTTCATATTTATAGGTTGAACATGGTAGACTATATCATATTCCATGTTTATATGTCTAACATGGTGTCTTGTATGTCGAAAATGGTCTTCAATTCTTATTATAATGTGTGTCTTAAACATGTTATGTGTGAAATATGGAGCATTGGTATAATCCTAAAGAGTTATTACCTCGATTTACATACATTTCACCGTGTGGATGATGTAATTTAATCAAAGGATCTCATGAGAAGGATCTTTTACATTTGAAAGTTTAAAATAGTATGTTGTTACAAGTTTCTTGGATAGTTTTAAACAAGGACTAACAAATAAACTAAGATTAGAATCTTGTAGGTTGGGATAAGCCTAATTACATCAAGGAAGAGTAAATAAAGGAAGATAGCTGAAGGGAATAGGTCTAGACAAGACCTTGGGAAGGTTTGGATAGGTCTACAAAAGAGATATATAGGTGTTTATTATGGAGTTTCAACGGCCTATTTGTAAACTATTCCATATGTACTGAATAAAGAATGTTTTATTTGACAATCCCTATTGGTTTTCAATCTCTTGAACATGGAAATTTTTTGTATTGAAGCTATTATGTATTTATTCCATGCTTCAGTACTCCATTCAAGTCTATTAAGGTATACCGATAAGGTTTACTAAGAACAGTCTAATAAATAGATGCATTTATATGTGAATTATTAGAAGTATGAGACTTGAAGGTTGTGTGAAATATTAGGAAGGACCTCTAGAGAAGCTAACCCAAATGGTAAATGAGAAAACTAAAATTATAATATTGTCGGTTGGGATAAGCCTAATTACATCAAGTATTAAATAAAGGAAGGTAGATGAATGGAATGGGTCTAGACAAGACGTTCGGCAGGTCTGGACAGGTCTGCAAAAGAGATCTATAAGTGTTTGTTATAGAGTTTCAATGGCATGTTTGTAAACTGTTGCATATGTAATGAATAAAGAATATTTTATTTGACAATCCCTATTGGTTTTTAATCTTGTGAACATGTAAAAATCTTGTGTTGAAGCATTTATGTATTTACTCCATGCTTTAATACTCAATTCAAGTTTGCTAAGGTCTACCAATAGGGTTTACTAAGAATAGTCCAATAAATAAATGCACTTATATGTGAATTATTAGAAGTATGAGACTTGAAGGTTGTGTGAAATATCAGAAAGGATCTTTAGAGAAGCTAACCCAAATGGTAAATATCCCCGAAAGTCAATAAAAACTATGAACATTACATTTTTGACCTCTTGGGTCTGTGTTTTTGGTAATAATGTGTGACAGTCGTGTTTAGGAAATTATTTATAGCATATTAGAACTTGTCAAAACTTTTCATTTCTAAACAGAGTTGAACAAATATGTAAGAGAGGTTCTCCACCTATTAAAACTCCATGAAAGTTCTTCCAAGTTAAATTCTACAATTTTGATTGTTTAGGCCTCTATACACGACTCTGTATAGGGTTTAGGAGAGAAACCTCTAAATTTAATGCCATCCATTGAAAGTCATTGAACCTTCTTCTACACTTGCTTGAAACCATCTTAAAAATGTAAGGCCCTATACCGAGAATAACTTTAAAATACAATTTATCTTTAATTTTTCAAAATTTGATTGCTCACCAAACTCATTGTAAACCTATTATCTCATTCAATTTAATTATATTCTAAAACCAAAATATAATTATATTGCGTATTCATATGTGTTTATGTTATTTAAATGGAATAGAAATTAGAAAATTGATATCCCTAGATTGAAAAAGAAAAAGAAAAGATGCAAATGATGCTTCATGACAGAATATAATCGTAGTCATGGCCAAAAAAGTATTTCAGGCCAATCTCCCTCAAACAAGGTGGATGTGTTATTAGAAACTAAAGTAAACTAGAGTTAATTTCTCTAAAACTACCAGTTCCACCTCCTTCTCATGCATGCACATCAGTTAACAAATAGTTAGTTCAAGCAGTTAGAGAGTTAGTTTGCATGCAAAGACTATAATTTGTCTTAAGTTTGCAATTTCAATTATTGTTTGCTTTCAAATCTATTTAAGAGACCCATGGGCGCAACTTTGTAATCAATAGATCAAGAAGATCAGCAAGATCAAGAAAATCAAGAAAATCTTGTTTTTTTCCCATTGCTATAGTAATATGAGTTTTGTCTATTATCTTATTTTTATTGTATTATTTCTTTATTGCCTTCAAACTAGAATCAGAGCCAGCTAATTGCTTTGGAGATGCCTGCTTGGAGAATTTAGTGAAAGAAGAGCACAGGCTAGAGACCCTAGGAAAGAAGTGGTGAAGGAGGAGCAAGGTGTGAGAGCACAAGAGTGAAGCATAGGGACGTGAAGAGCCAACAGAGTCTGAGGCGTAGTCAACTATTTGTAAGAAGTTGACTGCTTGATGCTAGTGTTTAACTAAACTTTAGTTAGAAGTTAAAATAGCACATCATTGTGTGATACAGGCTGGTCGTAATTGGCAGTCCACACCACCTCCCCTTTGGCCTGAGTGATTGATTCAGAAACCACTATGGATATATTGTATTCATTTTTCACTAGATTCCACCAAGGTCAAGAAGGACCATGAGATAACACAACAATGCTTGGTGAGATCGTGATATTTTTTCTTTTATTACTTATTCTTACTTGTGCCACTCTGTTGAAATAGGGGATGCCGTAGGCCACGATTTTAGATTCTGATGATGCCATAGCCATCATGAAAGATTTTTTTGAGAGCCATCACAATTTGCAAAGTGGGCAAATAAAGTAAAAAAAACACAAAAGCTTTTTTATCACTCGAGTAGATATTTCTACAGAGCTCCTTCACAGAGAAGTTGCCACTATTTACAGCTAAGAAGAAGCACAGCGAAGAAGTGCACTTCAACCCTCCTTACAGCCGCTATTCATTGTCATCCTTTAGCATGAGACATGGCAACAAATAATAGTATTTCTCAGGATCAAATTCCCATTTTTAATGGTAAGAATTATGATTTTTGGGCAATTAAAATGAGAACATTATTTTGCTTAGAAGATGTTTGGGATTTGGTAGAGAATGGTTTTGTAGAACCACAGGATGAGGTTGCCCATCAGTTATTAACTCGAGCACAAAATGAAGAGCTTAAAGAGAATAAGAAAAAAGATGTAAAAGCTTTATTTCTAATCCAACAGGCACTAGATGAATCTATTTTTTCTAGAGTTGCAACAGTAATGAGATCTAGATCAGCATGGAAAGTCTTGGAGACTACCTATAAAGGTAATACAAAGGTAAAAATTGCTAAATTGCAATCTCTTAGCTGAAGTTTTGAAAATTTAAAAATGAATGATTCATATTAAATAGACCAATTTATGGATCAAGTATTGAATATAGTGAATCAAAATAGATCTAATGGAGAAACAATCATGGATCAAAAGATCATGGAAAAAATACTTAGGAGTTTACCTAGCAAATTTGATGCAATATTTGTAGCTATTGAGAAAACCAAGGATTTGAAAAAGTTATTAGTAGATGAATTAATGGGTTCTTTGTTAACACATGAATCTAGAATGAATAAGAATAACAATACTTCTCTTGAGAATGCTTTCAAGTCACAGGTATTATTTGGTAGAGGAAGAGGAAGAGGAAGGTCAATCTTCAGAGGAAGAGGCAGAGGCAGAACTAGAGGGAACCATCCAGATCAAGGTGAAAACAATAATCAAAACTATAACAATAGAGGACATGGCAACAATCACTTCCAGCAAAGTTCACAGAGGTTTGATAAATCTAACATTCAATGTTATTACTATAAAAAAAATATGGACATTATGCAAGTGAATGCATAAAGAAACAAGGAAATGTGCACAAGCAAAATGCTAATTATACAAATGAATCTATTTCTAATCTTGGAAGCTTATTTCTCACTTTTCATGTTACTCAAGAAAATGCTAGATATATTTGGTTCTTAGATAGTGGATGCAGTAATCATATGAAAGGGAATAAAGAATATTTTGCTAGTCTTGATGATTCTGTAAAATATGAAGTGAAATTAGGAAATGATAACAAAGTGGATGAATGGGTAGAGTAATAAATGTTTTGGCAAAAAATGGTGAATGAAGGTTTAGTCCTGATGTTTATTTTTTACCTAGACTAAAGCATAATCTTATGAGTGTTGGATAGTTAGTATAGAAAGGTTACAGAGTATCCTTTATGGATAATGTTTGCACAATACTAGACAAGTTTCCAAGTGACATATTGATAAGAAAAGTGGAGATGACAAAGAATCGGATGTTCCCTCTTCGAATTCAGTGCATCCAAGGAGAAGAGGAAGCCCACTTCAAAACCATGCTTCTAGATCAATCATGGCTATGGCATTTAAGGTATGGACATTTACGTTTTGGAGGTTCAAATTTGTTACAAAAGAAAAATATGGTGAAGGGATTACCACAAATAGAACAGCAAAGAAGTTGATGTGAAATTTGCATTGTGGCAAAACAACATAGAGATAGCTTTCTAGTAGGAGCCTCATATAGAGCAAAGGTAATAATGGATCTAGTCCATAGTGATTCATGTGGACCAATGCAAATTCCATCATTTGGAGGTAGTTCTTATATTCTAACCTTCATTGATGACTTTAGCAAGAAGACATGGATATATTTTCTCAAAAATAAATTTGAAGCCTTTGAAAAGTTTAAAGAATTCAAGGCTATGGTTGAAAAGCAGAGTGGCCTTTACAACAAGGTACTTAGATCAGATAGAGGAGGTAAATATATGTCTAATGAATTTAAATATTTTTATGGATATCATCGCATCAAAAGGCAATTGACTACAAGGTACACACCATAGCAGAATGGTGTAGTAGAAAGAAAGAATAGAATAATCATGGAGATGGCTAGAAGCATGTTGAAGGCCAAACACTTGTCAAATTGAATATTGGGTAGAAGTAGTAGCATGTGTAGTATATATTCTAAATAAAATCCCAACAAAGAGTGTCAGAGATTGAATTCCACAAGAAGCTTGGAGTGGTAAAAAGCATAGTGTGCATCATTTCAGAGTTTTCATTTGTATTACATATTCTCTTATACCATCTAAATTGAGAATAAAACTTGATGATATAGGTGAGAAATGCATTTTTATTGGCTATAGTGAAGAATCAAAGGCTTATAAGTTGTATAACCCTATTTCAAAGAAAGTGATTATTAGCAAAGATGTTGAATTTAAGGAAGAAGAAGCATGGGATGGTAGCACCATCACAATTAGAGCACCAATTCCACAAAATGAAGAATAATTTGAAGTACAAAATTTTCAAGGTGATCAATCCTCTCCACAAGCAAGAACAAGCACTCCAATAAGAACACCTAAGAACTTAGCACAAGGTGAATCATCTGGTCATACATGTCATCCTACTCCAAATTCACAAGTAAGTGATGAATCAGATCCAACTCTTGCCACTTTAAGATTAAGATTTAAAGGTAAAAAAATGAGAAACTTGAATGAAAGTTATAATCAAAAAGAAGGGAAGTTAGATTTATGTTCAAATTTTGCTCTTTTCTCTCATGATCCTATGTACTATGAAGAAGCAGTTAATGAGGAACATTGGTTAAAAGCAATGGATGAAGAGATGAATGCTATTGAAAGAAATCAAATATGGGATCTAACTAATCTACCTAAAGGTAAGGATTGCATAGGAGTCAAATGGGTTGATAAGACTAAATTTGATGCAAATGGAAATGTTGAAAAACATAAGGCAAGGTTAGTAGCAAAAGGTTTTGGACAAGAACATACAATTGATTATAATGAAACATTTGCTCTAGTTGCTAGACTTGATACTATTAGAATGGTTTTAACAATAGCTACTCAAAATATTTGGAATGTATATCAAATGGATTTCAAATCAGCTTTCTTGAATGGTTTCCTAGATGAAAAAGTGCATGTGAAATAGCCACCAGGTTATGAAGTGCATGGACATGAAGAAAAATTCTACAGCTTGAAGAAGGCCCTTTATGGTCTCAAGCAAGCACCAAGAGCATGGTATATCAGGATTGATTCATACATGACAAACAATGGATTTAGCAGAAGCAATATCGAGCCTACATTGTACACAAAAATCAACAAAGAAGGTCACATTTTGATTGTGTGTTTGTATGATGATGATTTGATTTTCACTAGAACTTTGTCTGTAGGCACATTTAAATCAGCAATGAAGAAAGAATTTGAAATGACAGATTTGGGATTAATGAAGTACTTTTTGGGCATAGAATTTGTACAATCAGAGAAGGGAATTTTAATTTGTCAAACTAAATATGCAAACGATGGGTTAAGGAGGTTTAAGATGTTGAATTGTAAACCAAAACCTACACCAGTTGCTATAGGGACAAAAATTAGCAATGAAGCCAAAGGGTCTAATGTTGATTCTACAACATTCAAAAGACTAGTTGGTAGTTTGATGTATCTTATAGCTACAAGACTAGATATCATGTATGGAGTAAGTTTAATCTCTAGATTCATGGAGTCATAAAATGACTCACATTGGCAAGTTGGAAAAAGATATTGAGATATGTGATAGGAACAACAGAATATAGAATTTTATATTCCACAACTAATGATTTTAGTTTGATTGGTTATAATGATAGTGATTTTGTAGGTAGCATTGATGACAAGAAGAGTACTTTTGGACATGCCTTTCTTTTACAAACATGTGTGGTCACATGGGCATCCAAAAAGCAACCTATACTGACACTTTCATCAGCTGAAGTAGAGTATGTAGTAGCCGCATCAGTAGCATGTCAAGCAACTTGGATGATGAGAGTATTGACAGATTTATTACAAGCACAGAAGGTGTCAACACCAATCTTTTGTGATAACAAATCAGCAATTGCATTATCAAAAAATCATGTTTTTCATAGAAGGATCAAGCACATTGATACAGGATTTCATTTTTTCAGAGAGTTAGTAAACAATGGAGAAATCCATTTGGAGTTCTGCAGATTTGAAGACCAATTGGCAGATATATTCACAAAGGCATTAGCAAAGGAGACCTTTGATTATCTAAGACAAAATTTAGGCATTGTAAATGTTGAAGTAGTTAGTGGTATAAATTAAGGGGGAGTGTTAGAAATTGAAGTCAATTGGAGTTAATTTCTCCAAAACTACTAGTTCCACCTCCTTCTCATGCATGCACAACAGTTAACAAACAGTTAGTTCAAGTAGTTAGAGAGTTATTTCACATGCAAAGACTATAATTAGTCTTTAGTTTGCTTTTTCAATTATTGTTTGCTTTTTCAATTATTGTTTGCTTTCAAATATATTGAAGAGACCCATGGGCATAGCATTCTAATCAGTAGATCAAGAAGATCAGCAATATCAAGAAAATCAATAAAATCTTATTTTTTTCCATTGCTGTAGCAATCTGAGTTTTGTCTGTTATCTTATTTCTACTATATTATTTCTTTATTGCCTTCATGTGTCTATAAATGGATGGAAAATATTAAGAAACTCATTTATTACGTATGACCTACAATATACTTTTCAAGAAAACCTCAAACAATAATGAATACAAATATGAAATGTTACGTAGATTTAACTATATATACATCTTCCCTAGCTTACATGTATCAAATCAGTTATACCAATAATAGTCATTATTTAAATATTTTAACGACATGGTCAGAAATGCCGAAGGGATATTTTAATCTTTTAATTTGCATGAAATAGGCTTGACGTAATAATAATGTAATGGAAAGTTTTGATTGAGACATAACTGATGAACCATTGCATATGCTTCAGTAAAATAGATTCTTAAATCTAACTAGGCCAAAAAATAATTTAAAACACAATTTCACTTTAAAAATTAATTCAAATATTAGCACAATTTTAGACATATTATCAAACTTTCATAGATTACACATTCCACGCCCATATATTTTGTAAAAATACAAATGATAATGTTGAAATAAACAAGAAATAGTAGCATCTTAATATATCTCTATTAACTTTTCATCTCAATGTTTGCATGGCCTGCGCTTATACATAGTGACATACAGATAAAGAGATCAAAAAATATATCTGGAACACTCTTTGACTGCAAGTCATTCATAGATTGTTCATATTTTTCTACATTTGATGCATTATATGTGAAGCTAATTCCTGAAGATTTATTTAATGTACAGTAGTGGTCCTGGAATGGCATAATCCACATAAAGATTGCTATCAAAATTCCCATTCTTGGTTACTTAAGCATTAAATCCTCGTATCAAGATCAAGAAAATTATAATCCTTGAGGCATGTATAAATAACCTCTAATCTTAATACCCATTTCAGGAACTTCTCTGGCTCATGGATTGGTGGCAAGAGTAAGCCTAAATAAAATAGAAAATTCTCATGTCAGTGATTTGTGATGCTCAGTAACATTTATCCTTAACTGTAGAAGAAATGAATTTTCAAATGTTTGAATAACCAAAAATAATAATTTATCCCTGTTTGAATGCAGGCGGTGGAGAAAACTAGGAAAAAAGATAAACTTCTTGTTTGCCCCCCCTCATGTACGCAACATGCATTTAGTTTCGGTCTCCTCAGTCTACATGCATAATTGTAGTTAAACATTAGTTTATCTTTCTGTTTTATTTGTTTTTAAATTCTATTTATGTAGACTATTTGGAGTTTTTTTTAATGAAAGGAGAAAATATCAGATTAAAAATCTCTTCTTGATTGCAGTAGCAATCTAGAGTCTGTATATATTTTTATTTTTGTTATTTTAATATTCTGCTCGCTCACAAATTGGTATCAGAGCTAGCATTGAAAATCAGAGCCAAGAGACATTGAAACTTTCTTCTGTTGTTGCCCAAGGAGATCAAAGGTTTATTAGAGCAAAAGCTAACAAGGGAGCACTACCCAGATGAAATCAGATCATTGTTTTAATGCCAATGAAAGTTACTTGGAACCATTAATAGCCAAAAGGAAAAGGCCATTGAAATTGCATAAGAGAATCCTTTAAAGTGAATGCAGATGTTTATTGAGGTCACAGCGTTCAAAAATCAGAGATCACTACAATTGCTAAAGTCATTTTTATCAGTCGAAGAAGAGCCTGAGGAAAGTATGGAATAAAAGAACCATTGTAAGCATAGCGGAAGCTTGGAAATTGTGACCTACTACGTACCTATAGTCATAGCAGTTGAAAGTCTGACCACAAGGTAACATAAGTCTAGCCACTGTGGAAGAAATTGAGCCTTGTCTTCATCCACAAAAAGTGCTACTAGCTAAAGAGCAGTCCCAGAGCGCTAGAGACAAGATCCAGGGAGGAGAAAGATTGCAGCAGTAGTAGAATCTTGCAAGTCTTGAGACATGGCAACAAACAACAGCATTTTTCAGCTCCAAATTCCCATTTTCAATGGTTAAAATTAAGATTTTTGGGTAATTAAAATGAGAACATTGTTTTGCTCACAAGATGTTTGGGATTTGGTAGAAAATAGCTTTGTAAAACCACAGGAAGAGGCTACCCATCAAGCATTAACTTGAGCACAAAATGAAGAGCTTAAAGAAAACAAGAAAAAGGATGCAAAAGCTCTATTCCTAATCCAATAGGCAATGGATGAATCCATTTTTTCTAGAGTTGCAGTTGCAATGAGATCTAAGTCAGCATGTAAAATCTTAGAGACCACCTATAAAGGTAATACAAAGGTGAAAATAGCTAAATTGCAATCTCTTAGGAGAATTTTTAAAAATTTGTAAATGAATGATTCAGAGTGTATAGACAAGTTTATGGGTCAAGTATTGAATATTGTGAATCAAATTAGATCTAATGGAGAAATAATAATAGATTAGAAGATTAGAGAAAAAATACTCAAGAGTTTACCTAGCAAATTTGATGCAATAGTTGTAGCTATTGAGGAAACCAAGGATTTGGAACAATTATCAGTAGATGAATTAATGGGATCTTTGTTAACACATGAACCCAAAATGAATAGGAATAACAATGCTTCTTTTGAGAATGCTTTCAAGTCTTAGGTATCATTTGGCAGAAGAAGAGGAAGAGGAAGGTCAAACTTCAGAGGAAGAGGCAGAGGCAGAAATGGAAGGAACAATCTAGATCAAGGTGAAAATAATAATGAAAACTATAACAATAGAGGTTGTGGCAACAATCAATTCTAGCAAAATTCACAAAGGTTTGATAAATCTAACATTCAATGCTATTACTACAAAAAATATGTATATTATGCAAGTGAATGCAGAAAGAAACAAAGAGATGTGGACAAGTAGAATGCTAATTACACAAATAAATCTAGTTCTAATTCTAGAAGATTATTTTTCACTTGTCATGTTGCTCAAGAAAATGCTAGAGATATTTGGTTTTTACATAGTGGATGCAGTAACCATATGACAAGGAATAAAGAATTTTTTGCTAGTCTTGATGATTCCTTAAAATCTGAATTGAAATTAGGAAATGATAACAAAGTGGATGTAATGGGTAAAGGAGTAATAAATGTTTTGGCAAAAAATGGTGAAAGAAGATTTATTCTTGATGTTTATTTTGTACTTGGAGTAAAGCATAATCTTATGAGTGTTGGACAGTTAGTATAGAAAGGTTACAGAGTATCTTTTATGGATAATGTTTGCATAATACCAGACAAATTTCGAAACGACAGGTTCATAGGAAAAGTGGAGATGACCGAGAATAGGATGTTCCCTCTTTGAATTTAATGCATCCAAGGAGAAGAGGAAGCCCACTTCAAAACCATGCATCTAGATCAGTCATGGCTATGGCATTTAAGGTATGGACATTTACGTTTTGGAGGTACAAATTTGTTACAAAAAATATATATGGTGAAGGGATTACCACCAATAGAATAGCAAGGAAGTTGATGTGAAAGTTGCATTCTGGTAAAACAACATAGAGAGAGATTTGCAGTAGGAGCCTCATATAGAGCAAGGGTAATATTGGAGTTAGTCCATAGTGATTTATGTGGACCAATGCAAATTTCATCATTTGGAGGTAGTTCTTATTTTCTAACCTTCATTGATGATTTTAGAAGAAAGACTTGGATATATTTTCTCAAAAATAAGTCTAAATCCTTTGGAAAATTTAAAGAATTAAAGGCTATAGTTGAAAAGCATAGTGGCCTTTACATCAAGGTACTTAGATCAGATAGAGGAGGTGAATATATGCCTAATGAATTTCAAGATTTTTGCAGATATCATGGCATTAAAAGACAACTAACTACAATGTACACACCACAATAGAATGGTGTAGTAGAAAGAAAGAATAGAACAATCATGGAGATGGCTAGAAGCATGTTGAAGGCCAAACATTTGTCAATTGAATATTTGGTAGAAGCAGTAGCATGTGAAGCATATATTATGAATAGAAGCCCAACAAAGAGTGTCAGGGATCGAACTCCACAAGAAGCTTCGAGTGGTAAGAAGCATAGTGTATATCATTTAAAAAAAATTGGTTGTATTGCATATTCTCTTATACCATCTAAATTAAAAATAAAACTTGATGATAGAGGTGAGAAATGCATTTGTATTTGTTATAGTGAACAATCAAAAGCTTATAAGTTATATAACCTCATTTCAAAGAAAGTGAATATTAGCAGAGATGTGGAATTTAAGGAAGAAGAAGCATCGGATGGAAGCATTGATAAAACCATCATAATTGGAGCACCAATTTCCCAAAATGAAGAAGAATTTGAAGAACAAAATTTACAAGGTGATCAATCCTCTCCACAAGCAAGAACAAGCACTCCAGTAAGAACACCTAGGAGCTTAGCACAAGGTGAATCATCTGGTCATGCATGTCATCCTACACCCAATTCACAAGTATGTGATGAATCTGATCCAACTCTTGTCACTTTAAGATCAAAACTTAATGTTAAGAAAAAGAGAAACTTTAATGAGATTTATAAACAAGAAGAAGAGAAGTTAGATTTATGTTCAAAGTTTGCCCTTTTCTCTCATGATCCTATGTATTATGAAGAAGCAATTAATGAGAAACATTGGATAAAAGCAATGGATGAAGAGATGAATGCTATTCAGAGAAACCAAACATGGGATCTAATTAATCTACCTGAAGGTAAGGATTGCATAGGAGTCAAATGGGTTTATAAGACCAAATTTGATGCATAAAGAAATGTTGAAAAATACAAGGCAAGGTTAGTAGCAAAAGGTTTTGCACAAGAACGTGGAATTGATTATAATGAAACATTTGCTCCAGTTGCTAGACTTGATACTATTAGAATAGTTTTATCAATAGCTGCACAAAATAATTGGAAAGTATATCAAATGGATGTTAAATCATTCTTCTTGAATGGTTTTCTAAATGAAGAAGTGTATGTGAAACAACCACCAGGTTATGAAATGTATGGACATGAAGAAAAAGTCTACAGATTGAAGAAGGCCCTCTATAGTTTCAAGCAAACACCAAGATCATGGAATAGCAGGATTGATTCATACATGACAAACAATGGATTCAACAGAAGCAATAGTGAGCCTACATTCTACACATAAATCAACAAAGAATGTCAAATTTTGATTGTGTATTTGTATGTTGATAATTTGATTTTCACTAAAAATTTGTCTGTAGACACATTAAAATTAACAATAAAGAAAGAATTTGAAATGACAGATTTGGGATTACTGAAGTACTTTTTTGGCATAGAAGTTGTACAATTAGAGAAGGGAATATTTATTTGTCAAACTAAATATGCAAAGGATGTGTTAAGGAGTTTTAAGATGTTGAATTGTAAATCAGCACCTACACCTATTGCTACAGGGACCAAAATTAGCAAAGAAGATAAAGGGTCTAATGTTGATTCTACAACATTGAAAAGATTAATTGGTAGTTTGATGTATCTTATAGTTACAAGACCAGATATTATGTATGGGGTCAGTTTAATCTCTAGATTCATGACATCACCAAAAGACTCGCATTGGCAAGTTAGAAAGAGGATATTGAGATATGTGGCAGGAACAACAAAATATGGAATTTTGTATTTCACAATTAATGATTTTAGTTTGATTAGTTATACTGATAGTGATCTTGCAAGTAGCATTGATGACAGGAAGAGTACTTTTGGACATGAATTTCTTTTTGGAACATGTGTGGTCACATGGGCATCCAAAAAGCAACCTATAGTGACAATTTCATCAGCTGAAGCAGAGTATATAGCAGCCACATTAGTAGCATGTCAAGCAACTTGGATGAGGAGAGTATTGACAGATTTATTACAAGCCAAGAAGGAGTCAACACCAATCTTTTGTGACAACAAATCAGCAATTGCACTATCAAAAAATCATGTTTTTCACAAGAGGAGCAAGCACATTGATACAAGATTCCATTTTATCAGAGAGTTAGTGAACAATGGAGAAATCTATTTGGAGTTCTGCAAATCTGAAGACCAATTGGCAGATATATTCACAAAGGCATTAACAAAAGAGAGTTTTGATTATCTAACACAAAATTTATGCATTGTAAATGTTGAAGTACTTAGTGGTAGAAATTAAGGGGGAGTGTTAGAATAACCAAAAATAATAATTTCTCCCTATTTGCATGCATGCGGTGGAGAAAACTAGGAAAATAGATAAACTTCTTGTTTGCCCCCGCCCTCATGCACGCAGTCTTCATGTTGTTTCAGTCTCCTTAGTCTGCATGCATAACTGCAGTTAAACATTAGTTTATCTATCTGTTTTATTTGTTTTCAAATTCTATTTATATAGACTGTTCTCAGTTTCTTTTTTTTTTTAATGAAAGGAGAAAATATCAGATTAAAAATCTCTTCTTGATTGCCGTAGCAATCTGGAGTCTGTATATATTTTTATTTCTGTCATTTTATTATTCTGCTCGCTCACACCAAAAGCTTACCCGTCTAAAGTCAAGTATCTGGATTTGGGAGCATAACTGATTGTGTCTCCAAATTCGACTTCCAGCTGGGTACGTGTGGCATTCATCTGCATGGTTGTCGTTGTGAATGTCAAAGGACGAAACCGCTCCTCTTTGTGATAAGTCACCAGGTTGCCATTGACAGATAAGCAATGAAACCTCCCTACACTTCCAGCAAGAGGGAATGCGTCGGGGTTCAGAAATTCTAATGGTAACAACGACTTTGTTCTGGATCATATGCCCTGAGGCAGGCTGCATGATTTTGATCTTTATAATATGCAACAAACATTCCTGCCACCTCAATCGCTGAAGTCCGCCTTAACCAGTAACCGGATATCTCGTCTTCTATAGATTCCCAAGTGAAAGATGTCATATCATATGCAACTCCACCTACAAAATTTCTTATGAAAATTTTATCTCCGAATACAACAGCGTGTAATGGGTCGAGCAAAAGATTCGGAGATAAATTCCGCGGTGGATTATCAATTGCATTCCATTGCGAGGTAGAAGTGTCGTATACTTCTGCCCATGCAACATCATCTTGAGGGGAGTTGCGGCAGCCTCCAAACACATAAATCCTACCGTTTGCTTGATCCGCCAAAGCATTCTGCCTTGGTGTATGGACGCAACGCAATGGATCCCATGTGAAAGTCACTGGATTACACCTGTATACACTGTCGGAGGATTTCCATTACGATCAGTGCCACCTATGACATAAAGTTGCCTGTTCAAAACTGTGGTGGCAGAGTTCAGAAGAGCTTCCGGGAGATGAGGGAAGCCGAAAGACTTTCGGGTGTGCAAATTGTAAGCATACCAAATTTGATAGGCTGCGTTCTTGATAAACTTAACATAAACTCAGGAAGAATAAATGTCAGGATCTAAGCTGTAAGTACCTGGTGTTGGTGTTGAGCGAGAGATGATGCAGCCCATGCTTGTGTGATATTCTGCACCTCCGGACTAAGGAATAGCTTTTCTTTTGGCAATTTCAAGACTCTCAAACAATAAGCAATACAGGCAAATGGAAGAGAGAGTTAAATATATATACATCCTCGACATTTTACATGTCCGTTGCAAGTCGTCAATTATGTTATACTCACACCCACAATTATTTAAATATTTTTACGGCATAGTCGACCAATCTTGAATCTAATTTAACTTTGACTAAACGGAGTTGATCGAACAACTCCGTAAAGAGTTTTATCTTCTATCGTTGTTATTTTCTTTTAGGATGTTAGTTCTCCGTTTTTTTATATTTTCAATTTTGCTCTTATTCATGTCAGAAAGACCCCGCTCGATATTATTCTAGATTTTTTTCTAAAAACAAATCACCAGACACGGTAAAAAAAATTAGAAACTGCCATTTATTCGTGATTGACTCCGTGATGTGGAGATACAATGTGGGGTTTGCGTAGGGCCGGATCGATTTTCAAATAAAAAAGGATTAATATCTAGTAGTTAACATTTTCATGTAATCGACACTCAACTTAACAAGACAGGTATTGTTATATTTTATGTTTAATTCGTCACATATACCCTTGAGATTAACCATCAAAAAATAACCATATTTTGGTGTTTAGTATTTTTATACCTGGGCATGTACCTGATGGAATGACCGTTGGGTTCCATATGTAATTGATGGTTCATATTCATTATTGGATGATGAATAACACTGTAACTTTGTTTACTTCTAATAAGTGGTGTGTATTGATGCATTTTTATTGTAAGGTTTGAAAGTTGCTGGAAGGATTGGAAGGATTGTAAATATTTATTTTGTTACAGTAAAAGTTGTTAATTATTATTTTTTCTTAGATTTTAATATATATGAAAGAATGTAGAGATTTACTTGATGTGTTATTAATCCAATCTAATGATAACATTAACAAGATTTTTTTAAATATCTATTATATATATGAACTTATCATCTATTAGAGATAGTTTGATATTACACTGAGAGAAAGTTTGATTAAAGATATTAAAGTGAGGATATTTTTAGATTTATTTTACAATTTTAGAGAATACATTTTGTGGGAAACTACATGAATAAGTTTTGTTTGGGATTAATATTAAAACAAGGTAGGATTTATAAATATTTGTATGTTCTATGAATAACAAAAAGATTTACATGTGTTTTTATAATTTTTATAATATTATGTTGTTTGAAAACATGAAAACATTTACTTCTTGTACATGGAACTATTGTCACTTGGATTCGCACTCATGGAGGAGATGCCTAGCTCTCCTCATCCAAGTGGCACAATGGAAACATCTCTCTTGCTATGGGTAACAATTTTGTCGAGATGAAACTCTAGAAGGGTTAGTTCCCTTGATGCACTCTTTGAAACACTTTCTTATCTATCAAATTTTACACGAAAAGGGTTAAGAAGACAAACTATGAAAACTAGAGGTGATGCACCAATATTAGATTTCTTCCTATTGACTAAAGTTTTACTACTTAGAGCTAAACAAGGCTTCTTTCACACAAAACTCACAATTCAAGTTGCATTGTCACATCAATGTTTCATAAGTTAGGCTCAATAAGGTATTTTGATTCTTAAGAGCATAATGAATGATTCTTTTGTGGAATATAGTCATAAACCACTTCTAAAACACCTATACACTTAGAAAAAAACACTAACAAAGACTTGTAACAATTGCTTTCTACACACTTGGTGAACAATCAAAGATAACATGCTAGAAAATATCATCTTCTACTAGACAAGACCAACAATATTACAATGACACTCAATTTTACAACATACAAGTAGGGAAAATCACTTGTTTATTCATTTAAGAGTCATTTAAGTACAAAATTGGTTAGGGTTTCACCATCAACCAACAAAGGCTACTAAAAAGAGCCAAAAGAGTCAATATTTATAGCCTTTGAGAGAAGAGTAAGATAAGGGAAGTCCAAAGGTCACTTTGATGTTTTTCATTATAAGAAAAGGGGTTACAATTACCTAAGAAAGAGGTATGAAAAAAACCATGCAATTTCAAGAGGACCAAGTGTCCATACAAGTCATGAAACTGATGAAAAGTGGCATAAAGCTTCCAATCTTGGATTAGAAAATTGCCTTCATAATTTGATCTTGTTTGAACATCTCATCATTGATTAGGGATATGTATGATGATTGGGATAAGAGGTAAGGCCTTCTGGCATGCATATCAATGCATTTATTTCACTCATACTCACTTGTAAACACCTTGAAGGAAGCAATCATTGTCTATAGTCTAAAAAACTCCTTTTTCAGTCATCCCTCACCATTGGCCTCAAAAATGCCTTCAATTTTCCATCCAAATTTAATTGAGAGAGTTAATGGAACCTTTAAATACACTCCATTTACTTAGAGTTAGTAGTCATTCTTTAAAAAGGCTCACACTTGGAGTTTTCACCCTTCTCACCCTTGTGTCCACTATGCTAGTTTTGACTAGTTGAAGGGAGAGATATTGTTTAAACACTTATAATTTTTACCTTAGAAATAAATAAGCATATGGACTTATAATAAGTCTAAATATTTCCTCCAAAATTTATTACATCTTCTGAAACAACCTAGAACCTGAAAAACATTTTAAAAAAAAAAAAAAGTCAAAAATACCCTATTTTGCATGTTTTCCATACAATTCCATACATATAATCTATGTGGTAGAAATCCTAAATGAGTCCTCTACAAGTTATAATATCTTCCTTGTTCAAACTTTGTCATTTGGATATCTCTCAAATATTTTTTTCTCCATCAAGTCCTAATTGAGTGTTTAGTAGGGTTTTAAGTTGTTTTTGGTCTTAAGATTTACTCATAAAGATTTGATGTTGAACGTGCCTATAAATGTCAAAAAAATTATTCCAATGGACCTTAATAACACCTAAAAATTCCTATGGTTCCCATACAAATCCTTATAAAATATATGAGCATTTGAAAACACCTCATTGAACTTGTCCTTGCTTTTCCTGCATGCTTGTAATTTCTCTCGACTAGAATCAAATTTTCATTGAATTCATATAAAGAATATTATTTAAAAAATATATATATACACATTTATAACATTCCTTAGTCATCTTGATAGTCCAACTAGAGCTAGAAATGAAGATGGAGCTTGAATTGGTTTTATGTCTCCTAAAGGCCTAATAGGTCTAATACGCACCCTGCTAAATTTAGTTGTTAGGAATGATATATCATAGGTATGTTGGTTTATTATGTATGTTAATATACAATTTTAGGTTAAAATACCACTACATAACCCTCCAATCACTCTTCTTCCCCCTTTTCTCTCATCCACCAACTAGGCCTGGTGGAAACTTGACTAGTTAGACTGTATGCAACAGGAATTTTAATCATAGAGAGAGGTCTAATATTTTTATACTACTTATAATAACATTTTATCCTTATAATCACATAAAAATATTATTTTATTATGTTCCCAAAGTTCCATATCAAATTTTTTACTCATTTTTCCTTCACTAGATCACTTTATCAAACCCTGATTTTCCTAGACTAGCTGACCTTTGAGACAAAATAGAGAGGTATATACCTCATCCCCATGGAAAATTAAATATTTTAATAACTTAAGAAAACCATAATTATAATATTGACCAATTTTTTTTAATTTATTCCATGTTTTAGGTGTTTAACCAACTCTAAATGCCCTAAAAAGGCCTCTAAAAACCCTGTTTCCCTGCATTTTCCTCAAACCTTCCTAAGAGTGACCTCTCCAAGAAAAGACAGCTCCTATAGGTTGATTTAAAATTTTTACCATATCTAACTTAAGGTAATTTATCTTTTTATTCATCTAAAAAAACTCTTTTCCTTGGATTCCACATGTTCATCTATTGGGCCAAAAGGTTTCTTGACTCATGTATGGATTGATAGCTTTAGCCAAGTAAGAAAGAGTGGATGGAAATGTGGAAAGGATATTGGAGTGTGTATAAAAATTAATTAATCAATCATGTACCATTTTAAATTTATTTAAAACTTCTCTCTTCACCTAAACATGTTCAAGTCTTCCTCTCACCTTCATGTCCAAGACTGTATAATGGTGGTTGTAGGTGCACACAGGGGTACAAGAGATATTTTGGAAGTTTGTTCCATGATTTTTATATTTCATGAAGTTACCATGACTTTGATTTATATGACCACATGCCTTTCCAATCACTTAAACTCCCTCTTGGGCCTCATATGTACTTTGTCAAAATTGGGTAATATATGTAGGTTAATTTGATTTGCCTAGATATTATTAAGCTCATTACATTCATGGAGAAGGTTACTAGTTATTCCCTTACCTTCAAATCTTCATAGGCTTTTTCTTATGCTTGACTTCTCAAGACTAAGTTAACAAAACCCTGACTATGTTGATCTTTTGGACCCTATTGTAGGCATTTCATGTATGAAATAGGCCTTGAACAGTAACTAAAATTCTTAAGGATTCCTTGGAATCACTTGGTAATTTATTTAGGTCCATTTTATTCATCATTATCCCTTATATACTTCAAATAATAGCATGTTTGTCTTCTACCCACTTTATAGTCAACTACAATTGATTGTGGGGTATTATAGGTATAGATTACTTTCTTGGGGGCTTGGTTAGAAGTATGGAGGATCTCAATTAATCCCTATGAGTCATAATATTTTTATTTTATAATTATGGGTTACTCATATTCTTCCATCAACACAAATTGTACCGTATTGGTTAGACTAAGAAACCCTTACCTACAGGACCTATTATAGGTGCTTACAACCTTGAGTGAGGTGATTGTGATATAAAAGTACCTTCCTTAGTTCACCTTGAGGTTATAAAACATTAAGATAACCTAAAATTTCACCTTAGATGATCTAAACACCATTAAAAACATGCATAAGTCATTGTTTCTTCACATTACCTGTCTGACCCTATAGGTGTCAATCTCCATGTCTGAGGGGTGCTTGTAGGTAGTCATAGGGGTATACAAGACTTGGTCCTAACCCTTTATTTATGAATTTTATTTCATATGACCTCATTGCATCAGTTTTTCCATCATTTTCATGAAGGTAGGTCCAATGTTGCTTCCTATGTGGCAAAAGGCCATTTGCATCTTCAAGCCCATAGATGTTGCTAAGACATTTTAGTGTGTTTTAGGGCATGTTTAAGGTCTCCAACAACATATCTCCCTTTACATTTCAAATTTCATTCTTGGCATGGATCTAGTCTGTAATATAGTCAATCAATTCCAATTATCCAAATTCTTTGGAACATCTTTGAAACATGTTGAAAAAAGGTTATGAAAACCCATTAGACCTCTATTTTTGTCTTTTGGGGACAATTTCCCAAAATATAATCTTTTGGTTCTTCAAGTTGGTTTCACACTTCCTTGCCATCTTGACACTTTATATGTATTTTCAAGGATTGATCCTCATACTAAGGTTTCAAAAGGTGTCAAGTTACTGGCATTTTCTCATGTAAGCTTTTGGTACCCTACTCAGCCACCTATAGGTGGATGTTTTGATACACCTTAGTGAGTTAGAAGTGAATAACATAAAACTCCCCATGTATATGAACCTTATATGCTTTTATCCAACACCGTAACACACCTTTATCATTTCTAGGAAGTTGGATTATATTTTGCGTTAAGAATTTGTTTTGTTCACTGACAATTATGCTTTACAGTTCATTAGCAATCAGAATAAGTTGAATCAAAACCATGTCAAATGGATTGAATTTTTACAAACCTTCAAATTCACTATTAAGCACAAGAAAGGACAATCTAACAAGGTTATAGATGCTCTAAGTAGGATAAATATGATCATGCAGGAGTCTCAAGTAAGTATTTTGGGATTTGAAGATTTGAAGGAGCTATATAAGGAAAATCCAGACTTCAAGGAACCATATGAAGCCTGCATGAATCCAGTGGGGGTTGATAGAAGTCCTTGGATAGATTTCATGGTCTAAGAGGGTCTATTGTTTAGAGGTAGCTAGCTTTGCATTCCCAAGAGTTCCATGAGAGAGAATTTGTTGAAGGAAAAGCATAGTGGTAGCTTATCAGGACATTTTGGGCAGAATAAGACATTAGCAAAATTAAGTGCTCATTACTATTGGCCAGGTATGGGTAATGATGTCAATAAATATGTTTAAAGGTGTAAAACATGCCAATATGCCAAGGGAAGTAGTCAAAATGTAGATTTGTACCAGCCACTACCCATTCCAAATAGACCTTGGGATTCAATAACCATGGATTTTGTACTTGGTTTGCCAAGAACTCAAAAAGGTCAGGACTCCATATTTTTTGTGGTAGATAGGTTTTCAAAGATGGCTCATTTTATTATGTGTTAAAAAATAAGTGATGGTACTCACATAGCTAATCTATTCTTTCAAGATGTTGTTAGATTGCATGGATTGCCTAGAAGCATTGTTTCTGACAGGGATACCAAATTTTTTGGGCACTTTTGGAGAACTTTATGGAAGAAATTGGGTACACAATTGAGTTTCAGTTCATCCTATCATCCCAAAATTGATGGCCAAATAGAGGTTGTCAATAGAAGCTTGGGAAACATCTTGAGAAGCTTGGTAAGTATGCATCCAAAACAATGGGATCTTGCACTTGCACAAGCTAAATTTACCTATAATGATTCTCGTAACAAAAGTATAGGATTGATTCCATTTCAAATCATGTATGGAATACATCCAAGAGGTGTGTATGAGTTAAGAAATCTAAGTAGCATGGAGACAAGGAGTGCTGATGCAGAAGAATTTGCCAATGCCATGCAAAATTTGCATGAAAAGGTAAAGAAGAAACTTGAAGAAAACACCATCAAGTACAAGCTAAGGGTAGATCAAAAGAAAAGAGAGGTTAGTTTCATTGTTGGAGACTTTGTTCTTACTCATCTTAGAAAACAACGGTTCCCAAAAAGGGAATACAACAGGCTAAAGGTATTGAAAATAAGACCATGCAAGGTAATAAGGAAGTTTTCTAATAATGCATATGAAATAGAATTGCCAAAGGGGATTGGAATCTCTCCAAGCTTTAATGTTACAGATCTATATCCATATAAAGATGAAGGACAACTAGCCAAAGAAATTGAAATAAGGGTAGATGAAGTTATCCAATGGGAGCAACAACTACCAAAGGAATTGCCAAAGGAGATTGAGAGTATTTTAGACAAGGAAGTGGTTAAAAAGACAAGGGGCAAAGAATATTTCTAGTATCTAACTAAGTGGAAGAATCTACCAGCTGAAGATGCAACGTGGGTGATTACAAATGACATGCTTAAGCTGGGCACAAGTGTAGAAGAATTGATGAAGAAAAACAAGTGAAGAATACTTCTTTTGCTCCTTGGAAGAATGATGCAGGAGCATCCTCACACTAGGAGTGTATTTATCACATTTTTGGTTGAGTTTTAGCATGTTTTAGTATATTAAGTTGTTTTTCCCTCCAATTTTTGAGTTTTCTAATTTTTAAATTTGGCTAAATATTCCTTAAGCTTGAAAAATCTAGTCTATTGGGTGAATTGTTAAGCAGTTCGAGTTTTCCTATGCAAGGAGAACTGTTTTATTCATTTTAGGGAGGTTGTTGTGTGATGCCTAGGATAGGATTCAGTGTCTAAGTTGAGAAATATGTTTGGTAGGAGGATTTTCATGAAAAAATAGGGGATATATGTTTTGGTGAAAGAATGAAGCGTGGGGGAGACTTGCAATGGCATAAAAACTCCAGAGATATGTTTTCTTGTTATATTAATAAAGTATCTATTCTTTTGTTTGATGCAAATTGATTTTGAGATTGAATTTTTAATAAAAAAGAGGCTATGTGCTATTCATATCAATTCTGAGATAATTTGCTGACTGTTTGCTATTGATTCGACTATTTTGGCTGTTGATACACCAAGAATTGAATGAACCATTACTGTTGGCTACAATGAAACCGTGAGATTTTGTTGTTGGATCATTCCAATGTTTAGGTCAGTTTCCTATTGGGTCACAAATCACTATTGGGTCATTTTAAAGTGTGGGTTGTAGTGGAGTCTGGTGCTAGTTCCATATCACTGCTGGGTTATTTTAAAGTGCAGGTTGTAGTGGAGTCTGGTACTGATTCTGACTTAGGAGAGTCACCCAGCTAAAACACAATAGAAACTTCACACAAGAGGACTGCCCAGCTATCAAGACCAATTACTCGATCCCTTATGCAGAGATTTCTGACAGGGATAGAGAGGAAGCCAAGTTGCGTTTGTGACTTTCAAGGAATTCTATGCTATAGAAACTGCTCTATTGCTAACTGGAGTTACTATTTTAAAAACAAATCCAGGTGACATTTTCTTTTGTTTGAAATACATATATAATTTAGCCCTATTTATAGAGATGTCTGTACACTAGTTGGTTAATATTTTTTCAAAAACATATAATTCATGCCCTGTTGTCAGTTGAGGGTTGGCACTATTAGAAAGCACAAGATGTCATTTTTGTTTTAAACATAGAGTTTAGTCCTGTATGCTAGAGGTTTGTTGCATCAGTTTCCAAATCTTAAAGTTAGATGGAGAGGATATTAATATCCTAGTCAATGTGATAAATCTCAATAATTTCTACTAATTTTTTCCTTTCTCCTTGTAAATAGTTGTTGTTTTTCTTGTTTTCCCAAAGTGCTTATGCACATGTGTGAATCTTGATGGTGTCTTGCTTTGCTTTGTGTTTTATTGGTTTGTTGTGGTTGTTTTGTGTGTGTTTTAGGCAATTAATTTATAGTTTTATTAAATAATTAATTGACTCCCTTGGCCCATAACATAATAAAGCTACTGGTCTTTAGTATAGCAAGCGTACTACCCCTATGAGTCAACATTTTTTTGACCAATTTTGACTTTTAGGTCAAATTTGTATCCCTATAGGAAAAAATCATTTTAAATATGTTTAGGGGTAAAATAATTTTTAATATGATATATTGTATTTAATTGTATATTATCTAATGCATGTTTATCCTTAGTCATGGTTTAATAAATTTATTTGTCATTTTGGTTCACTTAGTGGGATTTTAGGGGTCATAAATGCAAGTGGCACAATTATCAAGGTGTCCTAGTTTAATTTTATAATTTAAAAAATTAAATAATTCATTCTATCTGTCAATTATGTAAGTTACATAAGAATCTTTCAAGTTGTCTAGTTGAAATTCAAGAAACCAACTAAAAAAGTAGCATTTGGAACTTGTACGGCCCATGGGAGAAGGTGAGACATGAGAGAAGATCATGGAGGACATATTAATATTTATCACATTCACATAAATTATCTACATTCTCTATAGGTTATATTTTTATTTCAAAACTATTCTACTCCTTCTTTGCCTTATTAGACATACAATAGTGACCTTCAAGTTTGTGCTTTGTAGAAATAACACAAGAGATTTTAGGCAAAATAATTTTGGGAGGTGATATTAAACTAAAATAAATTAATTCCCATATAAATATTTTAATTATTTATTAACTTTTCTTTATGAATCATCCTTTACAAGCTGATTATGTTTTTTTGCTTGTTGTTTCATGCACCCTATAAGTTTTCCTCTATTTTAGACAAACCCATATGAATCATCTGGTGATTTTGACTCCATAGGATTATATATACCTTTTTATATGACATAGATACTTATTTTCATGTTTCATGGTGTTTTTATGGGCAAGTTGTCTCATGCTATAGGAAGGTGTCATCATTATGAAGTTTTAATCAATTGTACCTTGTTCCAAAATGTTGGTCTTTTAAAAACGATTCATTTCAATGGAAAATTATGATAAATAGGTATGAAATCCATATTACCATATATTCTCATGTTTTGTTTCACCATATCATGCTTTGGACAACTTCTCATCTTGTCATTCTGTATTTTCAACTCTTTACTCCTTCCCACTTGCAGTCACAGGCATGAAGCTTGTTTGGATTATTCATGAAGTGGTAATGAAGGTGTATCATATTTTTCAAGTCATTATGAGTTGAATAAATTTATTTTTGATGTTTCAGGAAGTGAAAGTTGGTTGTAAATTCATTCATCATACCAAACAACCAATAGACACCCTAGTTTTCCTGTTTCATATGTATGCAAGTGGTTTTCACTTTGAAAAAGATGTTTTATAACTTGTATAAAAATTTAATTGGTGTAACTAATTTATTTTAAGTATTTTAAATGAGTTTTATTTGTCCATTAGGATTTTCCTCGATGCTTTTGTTCTATTTCATGCTCACTGTCCACATTCTACCCATATGCACACTTATAGGAGACTTTGCTAATGTCATCCTAAAGGTGAGAGATCAGGAAATGTGTCAATATTTAAAGATTGATAATGTTAATTTTAATGCTTGATGAGGTAATATGAGATTTTCACAAAGATAATTAAGTTGTAGACTATCCAATCTACTTTACTACCTATGTGTGAGAGTACTCATCTACAGGTGTACCACAGAGCTATGAGAGTTGTGTGGGGATTTGAAACATGTAAAAAACTTATTTTGTATTCTAATATGTGAATTTACCATTATTGAATGTCAAAGTGTCAAAGTAAGATGTAAGGTAATTTGAAAGAAGGAAGGATTGAGTGTAAGGAAACCTTCCCTAAAATGTAAAAATAAAGGTCCAAGAGGTTTCTATAGGTACACTATAACATGTTTAAAAATAGTTTAAAATAATAAAAATAGGTGAGTTTGATATATTACATCATGGAGAGGACGTTTTCCAATAATGGAAGTTATAATGTGAGTGGAAGGTGGAAATGGAGGACCTCAAAATTACCATTAAAACAATAAATTCCTCCATTCATCTCTATATGTTTATAGTTATGAATGATAATTGAAATCTTGAAGAGAAAAAATGAATTAACTCATGACTAATATGGTTAAATTTGATTAATGGTATATAATATGGCATGAACGATATCAATATGAGGTTGATACATAGTTTTGCAAGCCCTATGGCCACCTACAGGTGTCCACACATAGAGAAATAGACACCTAGAGCTAGGAAGGTAATTAATGAATCAGTTGAGGTGTTTGATGGTTTTTTGTCTATAAAAGTGAATAATAGGTGAATTTAGGTTATATTTTATCATATATATTAGATTTTAATTATCCCTATATCATAACCGAATTCTAAACTAGATAATGCACACCGATAGGGGTCAAATAGGCAAGGGTTTATAGTCATGACAGGGAAGGACTTAGTTTTGATCTCAAGGTTCTTAAAAAGAAGTTAAAATTAGGTTAATATATTGATAAAATCCATGATGATCTCCATGAGTTATAAACAATGTAAAACAAGCCTATTCATACCTCTTACAGCCTTGTATGCACCTACAACAATCATTGTGCAATCTTGAGCATGAGATGGACTTAAGAGATGAACTTGATTATTAAGAGGGAGAGGGTTAAAAAGATTAAAATTTATCATGATTTAAAATTCAATCTTATTCACAATATCTAGTCCCCCCTTCAATATTAACATTTACTCTTCCTATTAGCCCATTGGTTGTAGTCCGTACAATTGCACTAGGACTCCTTGCTCAATGGGTAAGAATGAAGAATTAAAATAAGGAGAATATTTTTGGGTGAATTAAAATATAAATCATAATTAATTATAAATTATTAAAAAAAAATAAAATCCTAATATCATTGGATTTATCCTTGGGAGGTCATTCTTAGGTGGAGGTAAAAAATGCAAGAAAATAGTCTTTTTAGAGCCCTTTTTTGGGCATTTTGAGTTGGTTAAGTACCTAAATAAATGATTATGAATAATAAATTTATGAAAAATTCTCATTATTACCATAAAAAAATCTTAAAATCTTCATTTTTCCTTGGGTAAGAGCGATATACCATACTCTTATTTCTCAGAGGTCACCTAGTAAAGAAAAATCACGGTTTGACAAAATAAGCTAATAAGGTTAAAATGGGCAAAAGGATTGATAGGAATATTTTGAAACATTAGGAAAAATATTTTTAGGTGTATGGAGGGAAAATATATGATATTATACACTATGTGAGACTCATATCTCTCAAAATGACTAAAACACCCTTGCACATAGTCCAACTAGACAAGTTTTCTTTAGGCTTAGTCGGTGAATGAAAGGAAAAGGTGAAAAGTGGGGATTTGAAGGTCATGTGATTAATTTTTAATATTTATTGAGGTTTTAAAATACATAATAAAATATTCCAACCATGAAATATTATTCCAAATAAGCCAAACTAGCAAGGTGGATGCTAAGCCCATTAGGCCCTGAAGGCACCTTGAGCCAATTTCGGGTCCATCTTCACTTCTAGATTTTGGTGAGTGTTAGATATAATGGGGTAATGTTTATGAGATTTAATTATACATTTTTAAACATTAATTATGTATATATACCTACAATTAATATAAGTTTAGCTAAGAGATAGTCCAAGCATGCAAGAAAGTTGGAAACAAGCTTGATAGGGAGATTCCAAATGCTCATATCTTTTCTAAGGATATGCATTAAGTACAAAGAATTTTTAAGTTGATATTATGGTCCAATAAAATCATATTTTTGTTATTTTTTTCCATCTCCAATGTCAACGTTTCATGAACAAAGCTTAAGGAAGAAAACTACCTAAAACCCTACTAAACCCTTAGAATAAACCTGATGGAGAAAACAAGATTAGAGAGCTATTTATAAGGTAAAAAATTACAATGAAAGTTATTTTAGGTTTAATAGGAACCTTTTTTAATCCTCCTCATTAATTTATATTAGACCCCACCAATATGAACAAGGTACAAAATGGGTTCTTTTGACTATTTTATGTATTGTGCAGGGTGCATGAGTTTTCAAGAGATGAAATAAAATTTGGGTGAAATAATAATAATAATAATAATAATAATAATAATAATAATAATAATAATAATAATAAATATGGTAATTTAATTTGAATAAAAAACTCTTAAGTTTCCAAACTAGAGCTCTCATCCGAGCCAATCAAAATTGGCATAATGAGCATAAGGGTGAGAAGTCTGAAAACATTAAGTGGATATCCTTTTAAGGCTCACATAAGTATTATAATGACATTGAGGGTATTTAAAAGTTTCATAAACTCCATACCATGGATTTTATTGAAAAACTAGTGCTAATTTTGAGGTGAAGTGTGAGGGCTGATAGAAAAGAGGAGTTTTTAAGACTACAGGCAATGATGGCTTACTTATAAGAGATTATAGATGAGTAGGATTGTAAGTAATTCATGTAAAGGCATGTCTGATAGACTTCCATCTCACTAAAATCATCATATCTATCCATAGTTACTTTTGTGATTTTAAAATAGTTCTAAATCATGGAGGTAGTTTTTTAGGCCAAGACAAGGAGTTTCATGACACTTTTATAAGTCTCATAACTTTTATGGACACTTGGACTTATTAAAATAAAATTTTTCTTTTAACATATCTTTATCATGAAAATTTAACCTATTTTATTAGCTTTCTAGGTGTCCAAGTGACCTTTGGACTTCCCTTGTCTCACCCCTCTTTCAAATGTTATAAATAGTGATTATTTTGGCTCTTTTGAGCAGCCTCAATTGGTTGATGATGAAAAACTAGCTAGTTTTGTACTTGAATGACTCTTGAAGAATTATAAAATTGAATTTTCCTACCTAAATATTGTAAAATTGAGTTTTATTACAATCTTATTGGTCTTGTCTAGTGCAAGATGATCTTTTCTAGTATTTTATCCTTGATTTTTCACCAAGTCTGCAGAAGAGTAATTGTTACAAGTCTTTCTTAGTGTTCTATTTTAGTGTATAATTGTTTTATAAGTGTTTCATGAGTGTATTATCTCAGGGAAGCATTCATTACCCTCGTAGGCATCAAAATACCTCTTAAAGCTAGCATATGAATCGTTGATGCAACAATTTGTCTTATGTTGTGAGTTTTGTGTGAAGAAAGCTTTATTTTTCTCTAAGTAGTATAGTTTCAGTCAATCGGAGGAAATTCAATATTGGTACATCACCCTTTTTTTTCTTTGTTTTTCTTCTTAACCCTTTTCATGTCAAATTGATAAATATGAGAATGTTTCAAAGTGTGCATCAAGGGATCTAGCCCTTATAGAGATTCATCTCACTAAACTATTTACCCACAACAAGTGAGATGTTTCCATTATACCACTTTGATGAGGAGATCTATGAATCTCATCAAGTGGTGAAAATCAAAGTGAGAACAGGTTCTTTAATTCCTCTAACATAGTTTGAATTTTTCCCATGTTCCTTTTAGGTGGCATCTTATCCTTACACCTTTCAAATATTCTAACTAGATTTCACTCTATAGAATAACTGACCAATAAAAACCAAATCAATCTTATTATCTAAGTGTATACATTATTGAAATATTAGTAAGGTGTTAAACCTTATTTGATAGCTAACTAATGTAGAGGAGCTAGTCAAATCATTCAAAACACAATCTTTGCTTATGGAGACAACCTCTAGTAGCCCTCTTAAGGCACTAATTTTAATGTTTTGACCAATATGTAAGGATTCAAAAAATATAGATTTATATATAAATATACAGTATTCTATTTTATCAAATTTCAAAATTTTATATTTTGTCTCTGTGGGGAAACTACTATGTTTATAAGTTTTTGGTCTTTTGTGCCTTTTCTTGGAACCGTATTGAGGTAATTTTTTAAAATTATTTTTATCCACATATATTTTCACATAAAAAAAATGTACTTTATAGGTACCCATTATTTCCTTACATCAACATGCTGATAATTAGGTTCTAACTCTCAATGCAAGTATAAAAATTAAACCCTTCACTTTAGTAGTTAGGCCTCCTAGGCCTAGAATAACAATTTTGCTCTTAGAGACTCCACATGTTCCAAAATCCAAAATAAATGTTTGAATCACCTATAAATCATAAAACTTAAAAAAATACCAATTTCAAGTTTTGGTTCATTCCCTAGATAGAAAATCCATGAAATGGCTTTCACCCTTCAACTAGTCTTCCTCACATGCTGAATAGTAGTTTTTTTCATTTTTAAGAAAAAAATAAAATTTTAATGACTGACTCAAATTGGATAATGTTTTTTAAGGATTTTAAAACATGAGATAACACTAATCACTTTCCTTTTTTACAAAAGTATCAATAAATCAAAATTTTTACTTGTAGGTTGCATCCCAAAGTCATGTTATAGGTCTATGTACACATAATTCTTTCAAGTGACTAAGTTTGAAACATTATTTAACTTTTGAAATTTAAATAATATTTTATTTAATGGAATTCAACTATTTACAACTTATTTTATATCAATAAACACTCACATAATGTAAAAATGTTTCAATATATGTTTGATAAAGATGCAATCCACTTGACTGTGTATGGTAAGTGAATGAACCCTATCGTTTTGTTAGATAACAACATTTTATTAGTAAATTCTATTGAAAAATATATATCTTTCATTTATAAATATTAAAATTCCTAGAATTATTTTGAAGGCTTGAATCCTTCAATATCAATCAAATCCTATCAATAATCAACACTTACACATGCTTGCATATAATTTTTTACCTATCTTCTCCCTAGACCTATGTCTTCCTCCTCCTCATTAGTGGAACCTTATAATATTATTATTTATTTTTAATTATTATTGAAATAAATTATTTTAAAACATTATATATGTCTTATAACTTACCTAACTACTCCATAACCTCAGACAGAGGTCTTGAGGAGGTTGGAAGTGAAATTTGCATAACACCAAAAAAAATGACCAAAAAGACAAAAATAATCATCCTATTTGAAAAAGTCGTTAAAATTCTCTTGAAAACATTGATAACACTTAAAAAAATTATAATAACTCCTAATAACTTTTAAAAAGCTAACAAAATTCTCACAAAGCAAAGTTTACTATTCAAAACTTTGAATTTGAATTTTGGTAATAAAATGCCAAATTATATATATATATATATATATATAATTTGGCATTTTATTACCAAAATTCAAATTCAAAGTTTTGAATAGTAAACTTTTCTTTATGAAAATTTTGTTAGCTTTTTAAAGGTTATTAGGAGTTATTATAATTTTTTTAAGTGTTATCAATGTTTTCAAGAGAATATATATATATATATATATATATATATATATATATATATATATATATATATATATATATATATATATATATATATAAACCCTAAAACAACTCGATCAAACTAAAAATGAGAAAAATAAAGTAAAACATAACCTTAGAGTGATGTTCCTGCATTAATACACTAATCTATGATAAATGATGACTAATGGAAGAAAAAATGGATCATATGGTTTATCGATCCCAATCGATAGGATTGGATGATTGATGAAAAGATTTAGGATATGATTTTGGTTATGGTGATTGATCCATAGATTAATTAATGATTGATATTATAGCTCAAGGATTTGACTGATGTAATACTTAGAGATGATGAAAGACAAGATATATGTGATGATGATGAATTACGGGGAAAGAGGTGAGAGTGGTCAATCTGACCTTAGACGCACCATGTGACTGAGCATTGCCTATATAGTCTAAAAATACCTTAGGCTAATGTAGTTTAGACTATATGATAGATGACAGAGGAAGAGTAATACAATAATTTTTTTGGCAAGTTAGCTCTTAGATAAAGGATATGAATTAGATGTAATAAATGAGGATGTAGGACTAGGATGAATTATGAGAGATGAGATTTTAGATGTTTTAGATAGATGATTAACTTAGAGTATATAGACAAGATCATAAATGGTTTAGAGGAATGATTGGATATTAGATGAGTGAACCGGGATGATTAAATTGATGATGGGATCAAGATAATTATACAATAGGAAGGTGATAGAGGATATGGGAAATGATGAGTGTAGTCCATTATCGAGACATTATTATTTTAATAAGGTTCATCACACTATAAATAATCCAATGTTAAATGTATCTCTAGTAATTATGTCGTATAAGATAAGTATGACCAAAAGGGCATTGTGTGAAAGTGCATAATTATAAAATCATAAAATAATGAACTCTATATCATTGAGGGAACATAAAATAATCATTTTAGATTTTTTGACTCCATCATAACATACTCATCCATTTCACGCTTGATGAAAGAAACATGATAAAAGATTAATTAAAATACTATTAAAATAAGATTAATAGAGACAATGAATCAAATTTATGCATCTATATACATGATAAAATACATGCAAATAAGTCAAACAATAAAGAGTAGAAAATAAAGAAACACACGTATCTACATGTAGTGTCATTATGTCTTATCTAATTCTACTGATGAGATTAGATAGGATGATTGATCTAGTGATGAGTTTGACTAAGTTGGTCATGATATGAATTTAGATTAAGGATAACAACATGGTCAAGGTATGAAATCAGAGTAGACTATGGACTATGATTAGGATGAGGACTTGGATGTCAAGATGATGAAATAGGGCAAGAAAAGATGATAAAATGATAACATCACTAGTACAGGAGATGAGACAAGATGATAATTTAACTAATACATAAGATAGGATGATTGGGATGTTTAGGACATAGGACAAAACAACATAGGTGAAGATGACATATATTTTTGGATTATTGTGGTTTTTATAGATTTTAGGTTTTTTGGAATATTTCAGTTTTAGGTATTTTGAGAATATTTATCTACATTATACAAATGGTCTTACTATCAAAGGAATACCAAGTCTAAAAACCAAGATAAATATGGATGAAATAATGGATGGGATTAAAAAAGGATGAAGGTAATGCTGAAAAGTGGATGAGGACTAAGGAAGAATTGACTAGGAATTTCCAATTAGCACATCATGAAGGAAACAATATCCAGTTTCCCAAGTGTCCATGGAGGATATGCCAAGACGATTCTAGAACATTTCAAAAGACATATTTTTTTTGGTTATGAAGGTCAAGACTATAAGAAAGGATGGACATAATAGGATAGAAAATGGAAGATGATGGGTAGGACCAATAAACTGAGGGATATGAGAGACAAAGATGACATTGATGGAATTGACAAGGGATGGATTATACCCTCAAGTTTTGAGGTATTATGCAGATAATAAATTATTTTACCATGACATTGGAAATTATTATTTTTCATGGTACTTGCCCAAAGTGCCAGAATATTGGTTTTCACCATTGGATGAATGATTATTATTTTTTTTTACTTTTAGCATCTCAATTTATTAGATATGGGTGCAAGATGCAAGAATATTGACACTTTCAAGATTTTCATCCATCACCTATTCTAAAGATATGTGATATTAGGATCATGTTGTCAATGTTGAGTTCATTGATATCCTTGTGACAATCATTGACTCTTGATTGTGACCCCTTTAGATATCTAGAGTAGGTGTCTTTGTTACCCATATGAGAGATAATGACCTTTAGTATAGTGATTTGAAGTATGTATGGGTTTAGGATTTGGATGTGATTGGGATGTATAAGAATTGAATGGTTAATAGGATCATGATAAGAAGGTGTGATGGGTGATTCTAAAGTAGGAGTAGCAATTACATAAATTATTGGACATTCCACATTTGATTAGTGCCATATGAAAATAGATTTTAAGAGATCCAAGACAAATTGAATTTATGGTTTATCTTTGATATAAATATTTTAATAAGTATCATCCATCTTGATATTAATTTTAACATTGTTTTAATTTTTATACTTGATTAAATCTTGATTACCTCCTAGTGCCTAACTTTGGGCTTCATCAAAGATTGATATTTGACTTCAATGATGATCATTTTAACTTTGATTGCACCCTAGTGCCTCAAAGAGGGTTTCACTATGGGAAGACACTTTTTTATTAGCTAATGATTTGAATTTTATTGATTGTGACTTATTGGATCAAAGGTGATTTTATTATTATGTATTACTTTTTTAATATGGTCTTGGACCTTTATATTTGTGGCAGTTATTATGTTTCTCAAAGAAGGATCCAATGATGTATGTTCATGTTCATCCCTATGGAGGGAGGTGATTAAATGATCATTGATAGGAAGAAATGGGTCTATAATGAGTGAATGTGGGGGAGATGGTATGATGAGGTCAGTGACTGGTGATTAGGTAACGTGGTCCTTGTAGGGGTTCTTAGGAGACCTAGTTTTGATATCTAATAAAATCACTTTAATATCAACAAAATGATCATTATATGTAGTACATACATCTAATGTGGGATCAAATTCATCAACTAATAAATCTTTTAAGAACTCTATTATTAGTCCATCATCTTAGCTAAGATCTAGAGATGTTCTTTGTGATTGACTGGCATCTAGATCGGAGGTATCCTCAAAATGGAAGGCGTAGTCACCATCTATAATATTAATTAAAGAATATGATTTGGATATCAGATTTGGACATGATAGTGACACAAATAAGACTTTTATTTACTCTAATGTTGATTATAATGTATAAGATATAATATTACTACTAGAGGATTCATTATCTATAAGTGACCTCTCTAAATAGGGCCTTTCATGTGATCATGGAGGGAAATGGATTCAATAAAGCTAGTCTTATCGAAGAATGACTCACAAGAAAATGGAAGACTAGGTTTATGAGAAATGAACTCATCATCGATGGAGGATTTTTCAATGATAGGTGGACGATGGAAGACGGAATCAATTTCTTGACATTGGCTTGAAAAGGAAACGGATTGATCATGATCGAGAATGGAATCATGGCATTCCTCTTCTTATTCACCCTTAGATGTAAACCCATCTGATTCATTCTCAATTTTTATGTCACCAATGTCAACGAGGGCTTAGACATAGTTTTGGAAATTGAGACATTGATTAATGGTTTTCCCTTAGGTTTGGTGATTTACATAATATTGGTTAGCTTTATACCAAGATGGCTTAGGCTTGGTAGGATCAAGATGGTTTATGGGTTGATAAACCATCATTTATACAATAATAAGCATTTGTAAGAGGGTTTATAAGGTTATAAGAAGAGAATTATATGGTTTCTCTTCACTTCATGACTTAGATGTGGAAGAATTGGACTTTAGATCAGATGGTTATTGATATGACTGCATGGGAAGAGTAAAAGTAAATGAGGTGCCCAGGATTAAATTCCTTTTTCTAGTATAAGAAGGGGTATATCACTGGATATGACCAATGGATGGAGGAGTTGAATGGGACTAGGTGGTATGGAAGCTAAAATTAGACTAGCATGGCTAGGTGTAGATTAGAGATAATGATGGGTAGATGGGGTCAAAGTATGTAGGATGTGGATGTTCATCTCAAGGAAGTGAGAAAGGAGTACATCCCTATTTTCCATGATTCATTGCTCGATTATGGTATTGACCAAAATTTTTTTTGGATGTCATGGATCAATATGGGATAATGTATGAATTATGTGGTTTATCATCCCTAGCTAACATGTACGAGGGATTGAATGGAAAGATCAAGGGATGAAGATGGGATGTGTGGAGAAAATATTGGACAGACACTTATTTTACTCCAATCTCAAGTTTGAATAAATTTTTGATGTGATGTGATGAGGTAAGATAAGATCAATTAGACTGAATTGGGCTATGAGAAAGACTATAATGGTTTTGACTATATTTGACTAGGTGAGCTATGACAGGATTTAAGATTTGATAGGGGATAGACTGGCCTGAGAGACTAATTTTGAATAGGGATTTATTATGTTAATATTATATCAAGATGAATATGACTTGAACTAACATGGGATGACTTTATTGATAACATAAGAGGACTGATATGATTAGATTATGTGTATGATTCAAACTTGATTAGGCACATGCAAGCTTAGAGTCAACACCCTGGTATGGAAAGAATTATTTTCCAATTTAGATGAAGACCAAAATATGAATATAAGGTTAATGTGATGAATAAATTAGATAGGGGATGAAAGGTAAGGATGAGTTGGACTATGATTTTTAAGGGATAAAGTGGTGGAAAAGGTGGTTAGGCTATATAAGGTCAAGATAAGTAATAGGGTGTTGAGTAAGATGAGGTGTGACTTTTGATGGTTAATACGATTTAGATTAAGACTCTATGGATGATTAAGTCAAGGTGATGTGAGGATATGGTGACAAAAATACTATGATGTGACCTAGATTGGTTATGGATGAGATGGATTTTAGTCTTAAATGATAAAAATGACACTAGGAAGATTAATACCAAAACTAGGTGAAAAACATGAGGTTAGACTATGATTAGTTGTGTTGGAATCATGTTAAGACTAGATTAAGGCATGTAATGGATAGGGGTATGTATAATAACATATGGATGAAATTAGACTAATATATGACTAAGATGAGATGGGTGATGAAAGATATGACAAGATGCAATATGATATAAACTTAAAATGATGTACATAAATCTATAGAGAAAATATACACAAGAGGATATACATGATGATATGATGATGAGACAAAGATATACAAAATGATGATCTATGAAGGATGCCTAAATAGGTGTGTAAAGGATTGGGTAAAAGGATAACTTAGTTCAAAAATAACACTAGTTTTACACAACACTCACCAAATCAAGCAAACCACAAATCTATGACTAGTAAACTAATTTGGGAGTGTAACTCAATGATTACACCATATAATGGATTTACAGGAGAGGATATAGGTTGGTGAACTATTATAAAATCTTCCAAACTCTCTCTACCCTACTTATACTCAACATTTTATTGGGAGCTAATACTAACTCTAACAATAAGTTGCATGTTATGGGTAATTGTCCTATTCTAGGTTATATTGGATGACTAGGGGCATCCTCAATATAAACTAAGTACATGGGTGATGAATATATGTACAATTCTATATAATTATTTGGTCATTGAGTTAACTATTTACCTTCATGAAAGACCTGTATGGGGTCAATCAGTTAGCCTAATGATAATTGTCCCTAATTTTTATACTCTGCTTGAACACAGAGTGCATTTGAATGCATGATGATGAAATCCATGTCATCAAAACCTAATAATATGGAAGGTACATGGGAATCACTTACGTGTCACATTTAATCATAAAAATTAAAAATATGAGGGTTTGTTAGTGGTTTTTGATCCTTTTAGACTAATCACTAGGATGCAGGGAGAAGAGCATACACCACTATATACATTAGATACAGACAAGCAAAAAAATTTGATTAAATGATTAATTTAGATGTGATATATAAAGGATATATACAAGATATATAATTTTTTAAAATACCAAAATATTTAATAGGTGTCATACCAAGAAAAAGATTATTAGTTTCAATTTTACAATCTTTATGGGCAACTTACAAGACAAGATGTTAGACAAAATGTGATATACAAAAAATAAGTGGTTAGTAATCTAAGCAAGATAAAATTACCACTAAATTCACCCTTGCAAAAATACAAGCAAATGTTAGCCTAATAACCGTTAACAAAAAAAATTAAAAAAAAAATTGGTTTTACACTTTAACTTCTTTGAATGATGGGACATGATGCAAGGGTTTGGGGCTGGTATCCCCCATCAAGGTCAAAAGGTAGCATCCTATTTGAGGTGAAGAGGAACCTCCCCTTATAGGGTTTGGGGGAGCACCTTTGATGCTAGAAGCAATATGGGACAATCAAAACCTTTGGAATGACTCCAAAGTAATTGAAAATGATCCTTTAAAAGGTTAAAAAAGGACAAGTTTTGAAGAAAAATAAATAGTAAGATCACTACTAGTTTGATAAAAAATTTAGATACACAATTAGTGTTATGTAAAATCATCTACAGAGGCATAAAATCACAAATAAAAGATAAAATCACAAATGTGGATAAGTGATGTTGTAAAATGGTTAGGTAGACTACTAGCGGTTAATTAGGAAAACCACAATGTGTGATTAGTGATATTATAAAATCATTACTTTGGATAGGCAATTTTATCAAAATCATGACTGAAAATATGTGATATTGTCAAAATTATAGTTATTGACTAGCAATATTAGAAATTATTTGGTTACATTCAAGTAGTCATTAGTTTGAAACCACAGATAAAGTAGGCCAAATCATAAGTTGTAAAAGAAAATCATATATAATAGAAGCAATATTGAAAGTAAAAAAAACATGGTATATTCACAAGTTTATATATACTTAATGGACTTAAAAGAGATGTTTAGATATGTTGATATTAGATTTTGATAGTTACAACATTTATTAATACTTACATATGATTAATTAAGATAGTTTTAAAATCACATTTGGGAGTCAAAATTTGGCTTAATATTAGATTTTAACCTCAATCCTTCAAAATAGATGTTAGGGATAAAAACCAATATCTATAAAATAGTGAATGATATGCTCATTCAAAAATAAAATTGATTATAGATAGGAAAATTTTATAAATTCACTGTTAATGGAAATCATTATTGACAATGTCAAAATCACAACTAGAAATCAAAACTACAGATGCATTGAAGCAATTTTGACTAGAAGTTAAAACGTTACGAATTTATTTTGATAAAGTATTTGCTTGTTTCCTACAACCAACTGGGCTAGGTAGAGAGAAGAAAATATCCAAAAAACTAGGTTATAATGTCGAATGGACTAATTAGAGATAGTTTATGCACTGAATCAAAACCTCAACTACAATATGCAAAATCATAAATAAAAATTAAACTAAAAACTACAATGTAAAAAATCATAAATGGAAATTAAAATCATAACTACAATGTTTAAAATCACAAATGTAAATCAAAATCGCAACTATCAATAAGCTATTTCGTAGGATTACAAAAAAATGGTTAATTAACCTAACATCTAATAGTTAATTGCTATGGTCAGTATAAAATCATGACTGTCAAAGTGAAACTCTCTAGTGCATTATCACCTTTTACAAAGCAAAATCACTTTTCACTTGAAACATGAAAGTTTTAAAGTTTTGAGTCCAAATTCTTCATAAACCTGACTTGTAAGCTGAATTCCCACACTTTACAAATATAAGGACAATCCAAAAAGAGGGATCCTACTATGGTCACCAAATGTGATACAATATTTTTGTACAAATGGATTAATTTATAGAAACTTATCACTATCCTACACAAAATTCTAGCATATCTCTAATTTGGAGTTAGTTAGAAAAAGCAATTCAAATAAAAAGAATATACTTGCATTATGCCTACATCTTCAACAATTTTATGCTCCAAACAAGATTAAGACGAAAATAAGACTAAGATTGGAGATTATTATATTTGGTGTCGGATTGCTATAATAGACTTAGATTTTGTGATTGCATGATATTGGCTTGACAAATTGACTTATAAACCATGGATTATTAAAGGATAGATTTGAGCACATTATTCGATGGGTTAATAAATTTTTAGGTTAGTAGATATCATTCACATTCAACTCATTATCCCAAATGGAAATAGATGGTGGATTTAAATAGAGAGAAGGGAGGGAGATTTTATGGAATTTAAAATTCCATAGAATTCTCTAGAGAGAGAAATCTCTAGATAATTGTAAAAGGGTTAGAGAATTTTATAATCCATTAAAAGATCCTAATGGGGTTTAGTGGAGGTTTAGCTAGGTTTATAAGATAATTAGGTGGAGACTAAATACTAGGCATGTAAGAGATCCCAGGGGATACATGTGATTTTGTGCATTTAAAATTTACAAGTGAACATAAGAGGGATTTAAGTGATAAATGGGATGTTAATAATAAATAACAAGAGAATTAATATTAGATGGGAAATATGAAAGTTAGTATAGGATAGTAGGATAATAAAGTTAGATGAAATAATGATGAAAGAGATTAGATAGTAAATCATTAGGTAAAATAAGAGATACAATTAATAAGTTATAATAGGTGAGAAAATTATGATATATAAAATACCTTTTCATTTCAAACCATGCTTGCTTTGTTATTGTTTTCTTATCTTTATCATATAATTTTAAATGATGCAATGTTTCTAATTTTTGAGAAATATATGGATGTCTCAGATACAATTTTTTATTTATTTTGTGTACAAAGTAATTATTTATTTTAATGTATTAGATTTTCTATAATTTATCATAAAATAAATGCACAAAAAAATACAGTACAAACAATATAATAAGAAAAACTATGTAAGAAAATTTCTGCATCCATTCTCTTTATTTAATAATAATTTATCACTTGATATTTACTAATTATATATAAAAATGAATGACATTTAAATTCCTCTATTTAGTATTTTTGTTCCACCCAAAAGAATGTCAAGCACCTTTGTAGTCTTTTGTTAACATTGTTTGTTTCCTTTCTCTTTGGAATGATTACCAACACATTTAGTTCATGATATCATCGTTTGGATTCCTCATTTGTGCAATTACTAATTTATATATTATATTAATATGTATGTATGCATGTATACATGCAACAGTGTCTATATATATATATATATATATATATATATATATATATAGATATATATAGATATATATGATAAATCATAAAATCAAAATAAATAAAACAATTATTTTAATTTTATGATTTATTATTATTTTATATGAAAATTTGACTTATTAGATATAAAATACAAGAGAATTTTAAAAGTTGATGTTGATAATTCGCAATTCAAAATTTTCATGAAGAATGTACATATTTTTAAGCTTCAACTTTTTTTATTCATTCCCATTAATAATAAAGATTTAATACAATATATTTATAAAATTATATGTTAACACGTTTTTTTATAAATAAACAAATTATTTCAAATTTATTTATATAATGAAAATAATAGACAACTTATATAAAAATAGATTAAACTTATTTCTAGCCTTTCAATGGCTTTATTATTTTACAAATAGATTAACTACATACTAAATTGATTATTAGAACTACTAATTTGAAATACCCTTTATTTAAGATTTGATTCACAAAAAAGAGGTAGAATTGAAATACATAAACACCCAAGAATAAGTTGCAGATATATTCACTAAAATTATTGTAAAAGTTAAATCTTTTGAAACTCCAATATCAATTTTTTAGTCCAGTCAACATCCAGGAGAATGTTGGTTAAAGTGTTGTTGAGTGTTAGGTTTAGAGTAGATAAACTCATCTAATTGCTCTAATGATCATTTTAATATGGAGTTAAGCTATTTGTAGAATAATAAAGCCCCTGAAATGTTAAAAATTAAATTAAATTTATTTTTATGTAAGTTGTCTTTTATTATTTCAATAAATTTAGAATGATATATTTATTTGTGTAAAAAAAATATGTTTATGTGTAATTTTATAAATACATTGTATTAGATCTTTATTATTAATTTGAATGAGTACAAGAAGTTGAAGAAAAGATATTCAAAGGATTGTTTTTGTTGTTCTATTTTTTTTAAATTTACATATTAAAAATTGGTTTTGGGTTTATTGCTATTCTCTTTTCAATGAACAATGTTTGATTTAATTTATTAAAGAAACTTCAATTAGTATCAGAGCAAGGTTTGAACTTTTCACTAAAAATATACATATTTTTTAAAAATTTAAAAACTATTGTCGATAAAAGAAATTAGAAATTGACATTGTTGTTATATAAAACTATTTTATTTTAAAATAACAAATTTAAAATATTATTTTATATTTTTTATTAAGAATTTATTATTTCAAGAATATATTATTTAATAATAATTTAAAATAAAAAATTATATACATTCCTCCAATATGATCTTATTAATCTATATTGATTGAAAACTGTATGTACATATGTAAGAACTGACAAATCACACAATGTGGGAACCATACACAGATACCAAAAGATGGAACTTAACAACCACTTGCAATATTGAAACATGTAAACAAAACTGCCAAACCATCGAGTGACAGAAATAAACACAGAGATCATAGAACTGCCATATGACTTGCTGCTCACAACATACCAAAAGATGGCACTGATAAACTAGTGAAGCAGAATTCAAACAACTCAAGGGATAACTGAGAACCAAACACATTACAAATTTCATATCAGAGATAAGAATATATTAAACAAGTTATATTATCTTCCATAAACATATTTTAATGAAATTAAAGTCAACATACATTTCTTAGGTGAAGTGCCATGCTCAAACAGACAACTTAACTTCATTGAGCATTCTAAGGCCCATGTCAAATGATTAACATACCTGCCAGAGCTACGTTACTACTGGCTACCATTCAAGGTATAACACTTTCCCATACAAACTACCAGCTTCCGTTGGAATGCTCCGAAGGCATGGAGATTACAAAGCAGATACATATATTTATTTATAATGTCCGTTGGAAGAGTATAGATGGAAATAGGAGAAATCTCTCAAGGTCTTCGCACAAACTAGAAGGAGTAAATGCATTAATGGTCCTGCTGACAAAACATATCATCCGGGGATTACAATATCTTCAAAAAAACAATTAACGAAAATAGTGAAACTTTAATGCTGACGACAGCGCAAGGGGTGACAACTAAGACATCTGTCAGCAGTTTAGATTACTTTACTCCAAGAACATATTTTAAGCGTTCATAAAAAGAAACGCACATTTCCAATAAATATTATATCTAACCAGGCCGAACATTTACACCTGCTTCTTCCAAGAAGCTCAAAAAATAACGAATACAAATATGAAATGTAACGTAGATTTAACTGTATATACATCTTCCCCGGCTTACATGTATCAAACCTGTTATACTCATGGCAGTCATTATTTAAATGTTTTAACGACATGGTCGACGAATGTCGAAGGGATATTTTAATCTTTTAATTTGCATGAAACAGGCTTGATGTAATAATAATGTAACGGAAAGTATTGATTGAGACATTTATAACTGATGAACTATTGCATATGCTTCTGTAGAATAGATTCTCAAATCTAACTAGGCCGAAAGGCCGAAAAATAATTTAAAACACAATTTCACATTGAAAATTAATTAAAATATTAGCACAATTTCAGACATAAGATCAAACATTCACAGATTAAACATTCCAATCGCATATATCGTGGAAAAATACAAATGATAATGTTGAAATAAACAAGAAACAGCAGTATCTTAATAGATCTTTATTAACTTTTCATCTCAATGTTTGAGCGGCCAGCGCTTATACAGAGTGAAATACAGATAAAAGATCAAAAAGATTATGTGGAACATTCTTTGACTGCAAGTCGTTCACAATTTTTTCATATTTTGCGACATTTGACGGATTTCCATTACAATCAGTGCCACATACGACATAAAGTCGCCTGTTCAAAACTGTGGTGGCAGAGTTCAGAAGAGCTTCCGAGAGATGAGGGAAGCGGAAAGACTTTCGTGTGTGCACATTGTAAGCATACCAAATTTGATAGGCTTCGTTCAAAGCTGGTGAAACGTGGGGATCTAAGCTGTAAGTACCTGGTGTTGGTGTTGGTATTGAACGAGAGAAGATGCAGCCCATAATTGTATGATAATCTTGCTTTCTGTACCTCCGGAGGAAGGAATAGCTTTTCTTTTGCCAATTTCAAGACTCTAAAACAATGAGCAATACAGGCAAATGGAAGAGACAAAACTATAAAAACACATTCCACAGCCATCATATCCGTTGCAAGTCGTCAAATCTGTTATACTCAGAACCATAACTGTTTAAATAATTTAACGACATGGTCGACCAATCTTGAAACTACTTTAACGTTGGGTAAAGCGAGTTGCTCGAACAACTCTGTAAGGACTTTTACAACGTTGACGTATTCTTTTAGGATTTTAGGGCTGAGCTTAACATAAACTCTTGTGTGTGCTGGCGTGGTTCTGGGGCCCAACCGGCGTTGAGAAAGTCTTTCTTTTACCAAATCCAATTCCAGTTAAGTTAACACGGAACGCCAACCGTCAACTAGATAACAGTGACAGCAAATGGCAAAAACTTAACGGAACCAGACTGCAAACATCACCGCAGCTGTAACAATATTCTTAACCGCAACTACAACAGGAAACACAAACCGTGTGGTTAAGTCAAATAGGAAACACAACCGCGTGGTTAACAGTAAATCACTTCACACCGTTGGTGCCATCGAGGTACGTAAGAAATGAGCAAAGAGTTTCATGATTAGCTCTACAATCAAAACTGGGAGGAATTCGAAATTATTATTGGTCATGGACGATCGATGGGCAGTTCCCGTTTGATGTTAATCTCGGCTGGCAGTCAGAGGCATCTGGTGAAGCAGTTTGATACAACCACATGCACTCAGAAGCATTTCGGATTCGACCTTTGCGGCAAAGGCACTGGAAGGAGAAAGATCGAGCTCGCCGGGAAAGGACTAAGCGCTCAGGGATCTCCAAGGATAGTGTGTCCGTTTAAAAAAAACATTCAATATTGCAAAAAAAATCCAGATGAATATTCATATATCATGCATACATTGGGTCACTTTATGAATTATTTGACATGACTGTTCAACGGCCCTCTTCAACATTTCCACATTTTGCAAGCCTACATTGCAGTAGTGGCATTACTCACAGAACGGTCTTTCCAATCACCCATTTTGCTTGTATTTTAATAAACCTTTTTACTTTTCTACAGAGTTGTCACACTAGGACACATTATCAAAGTACTGGAGAAGATTCCTTGACTAGGCTTTATTATGGTTCGTTGGTTTTTTCAAAAATATTTCTTCTACCAATTCATCCTATCCATTTTTGCTTACCTGCAATGATTACATACCCTGAATCCAAATTTCATTGAAGCATTTTGTAAAACACTTCAGCATTCAAGATTATTGGTGTAATGCAAAGTCGAGTCCATGCTCTAGTTATTGAAACATAATGCAATGCCTTCCAATCGCATGTACATCTTTACGGGGCGTTTGAAAATTGTATGGAGGATTTCTAAATCCTTTTATATTTCATAAGTTATGAATAGATTTGAAACATGTTTTCTACTATTAGGAATAAAACATTTGATGAGTATATGCTTTTTATATTTATGCTTTGAATGATTTTTGTGTCCTATCTCTGATCTCACATTTTGGCACACTGGATTCCATGTTCTAGTTATTGCAACATGAAGCAATGCCTTCCAATCTTATACATATTTACAATGGTTTTGAAAATAATGTGCAGGATTTATGGCCTCATCTTGATATAATTAGCAATATGTCAGTTCTTTTTTATGTGTGTGATAACTTATACATATATATGGAGGACTTAGAGGCCCTGGGGATTGAACTTGTGCATCATGGAGAATGGTTTTTTTTGTAATACTGTCAAATATCAACATAGTTTTTTTTTAATCTTTATTAGAAAATAATATTTTTTCCTTCTAATCTTCTACCACTTTGCTGAGTAAAGAAAACCTTGGGATCTACTGCAGTTAAATGTAGAGAAGTTTAGACACAATTTGGCCATGTCTCGTTGTAAATTCATTACTTATTTTAAGGAGTATGTCAATGAATTGGGTGAAAGGACAAGTTAATACTTTTTTATTGAAAGGACACCATTGTTGTTGTTCTCCATAAAACAATATGCTTATTGAATTTTTGTTGGAAGGGAGCCAAAAGTGCACACATGTTGCCAATCATTCATTGAACAACATGCCCATGCCAATAGATAGAGGAGCTTCCCTTGCCAACTTGCTCATTAAGGATCAGGATACTAGTATAGGGAACTCTAATAATCCAAAACTCTGAAAATTTAGGGGAGAACACATCATTTAAAAAATGAAATCTTATAGTAATGCAAAATATTAATAACAAGAAAAAATAAAAGTGAATCGAATGTTGTTAAATTAATTTGTAAATGACTAGAGAAATTATTTCCACCTAATAGACCAAAAATGCAACACAGTGAACAAGAACATAAGGAAAATATTGTAAATGTGAAATGTAAGTTATTTACTGCAAGTGCAAACTTTGTACATTTGAAAGATACATTATATATTAAATGATTATGAGCTATTATGAGGTGGAAGACTAGCATTTGACCAAATCATTAGAGGATTAAAATAAATCGAACATGTCTCATGCTCTACAAGAAATGAATGGTTTTTACTTTTTGAAGTAGTTAGTTCTAGGTGTCCTTAGAATTTATTCCCTAAACTCAACCCCACAATGTACCAAAACTCATGATCAAAAAGTTATCTAAAAGGACTATAAATATTGTAGTGATCTCCACTTCTCTAATTAATTCATTTATGAATGTCTTTCAATTCTAGGGCTTAGTTATGAATAATGTACAAAATTTCACAGCTTCAAATACTCCATTTATAATACAAACATTTATTTCCCACAAGCTAGGTGGTGTACCTCCCTTGTTATCTCCCAATATAGAAATTCCAGCCCTACATTCATCCCAATCTATAAGTCTACAATGTTTTCTAAACATACATCTAAACTACAGTAAGCTAGACCATATCAAGGTAATCATTTACTTTCATTTTCTCAAGCATTGGTGATGAATCTGCATAATTTTCATTCTCGAGTTTAACAACAATATATATATTCACAATATGTTACCATTATAGAGATTAAATATTAGTAACATGAGGTGGTAAATAAAGCTAACCAGTCATTCTTCACCACTCACACAAGGTTGCATACATATACATCGCACTCTTCAAAGACTATCTAGAGTGATATAAATGCATGAAAGAAAGCACATTCAACAATTAGCACATAAAAACTAGTGCAAGCCTATATTAAAGCACATATAATGAGAATGTGAAATGTTTGTTATTTCTTATAATTGTAACCATGGTACATTGGTTAGATACACAATATATTAAATGATTATGAATTTGTGTGAGGTGGTTGGTTGGAATTAGTGCACATCATTAGAAGATTATAACCAATCAAACATTTAGGGCATTATGAAACCAATGATTTATTTTTATTTGTAACATCCCAATGTCCTTATAATTTCTTCCTACAAGTCAATGCCATATAATATTTAAACTCGATATCTACATGATAGATAAAAGGGACTAGAATTACTATAGTAAGGTACACTTCTATGAAAGTTTTATCTTTGAATGTTGTTCAATCTTAAAAATTTGTTATGAACAATTAAAAAGAGTTCATGGATGCAAACACTCCATTTACAATCCCCACATATTTTTCCTATAAGCTAGGTGGTACATAGTTCATGTGTGCCGCTTAATCTTTTAACATTTTAATGTGCTTGTGGCCTCTTTCCTGATTTATTTTTGGGGTCTGTAGAGACTGAAAAATATGTATGAACATTGTTATTTGTTGGAGACAAAAAAAATTAAACATTAATTGGTGTAGGTTTCAATGAATGATCCTAAAGGAAATGAATTTATACAAGAGATATATGAATAAGTAGAACATATGGTATGCAATTTTATCTATCACCTTCTATGGTAAATTCTTAGCTCACATATTCTTTGTTGAAGCTAACCGATTCCTAAATTTATCATTTTAGGGAAAATATATTAGTAAACACTCCTCATTACGGGCATGCCCTATGTTTTGACCTTCCATTATATAAATCAGAGATGAAAAGAGGGTTTTAAATAATGATTCAAATATTGGGGTTGTATTTAGCACAACATAGGGATAACCACTCCATGGCCACCAATTTTTAATAATGTAAAATCCATGGGGATTTGATTGTTTTCTATGTAGATATGTGGATGTGAGGAATATCAATGTGGATAAGGGGACATCAATCTACTTTTCATTATTCTCATGGTTTTGACCATGCAAAAGTTAATAGAATTTTTGCATTGGTATTGTACTTAATAAATGCTAAAATTTTGTCCATGTTATGATTTATTATACCATGTTTAATGTTGTAGGGAGACATAGAAAAGCAGATCCATGGTAGGGAGGGTGATCATCACTATCGATATGTCCCAATCTCTATATATGTATGAAAATCATTGACATTGCTTAGTTTTTTTATGTTGTAATTTTCATAGTTTCTTCTAATTACATTGAAACAATAGTCTAAAATAGACCAATTTTGACAATCCTTATGGTTTTCTACGTTGTTTTGAAATGATTTTTAGTTAGATAGGCTAAAGAGAGGCCATGGTTGTGAGATTCATAATGACACGTATAGTGACTTCATCTACCCAAGTGTTAGTATTAGGCATACTTACTTTTTTTCATTCATCATACCCTTGCATCTTTGTTTCATCGTACATGTATGGACTAACTTATATACCCTGAGAATCATAGTAGGAATAGGTTGACTCTCATAAGGTTGATGATGATGTCATTGATGATGATGATAGTGACTAGCTTCTAAACACATCACAATTTGAGTCATAGGAGGATGAACCAAAACTTGTAAGAAAATTTTATTGTCTTTAGGGACCTTTTCATTACTTTTTTCATTTATTCTTCTTTTCTAACATGGATTCTATGGTGTTTCATAGTTTGCCAGAGAATATAAGATTGTGGACATTGGTATAGGTAATTAGGGTGTGCACTATTACTTGTTGTGTCCATGCAACACATTCCATGGTGATGGCAATCATCTATTATGGTGATTAGAAAGACTTAACTCTCATCATCTTCACATTCATTATCAATAGCCAATTCCAAGAAGGCCCCCGAGGTGTCTGAAAATTGGGTAAATGTAACCAAGGTATAAATCAATAAATAAAAGATAAACAAAACACAATCTAATAGTATGAATCTTGAAAAATGAGACCATCAGTAAGAGAGATAGGTTGGAAAGGTCATGGATGGGATGGGAGAATGTATCTGTCATGGTTGATCTCAGTGAGATAGCCCTAAAGGCTATGAATGATGTGATCATTTCATATGATTCCACAAAAATTAGTAACAGAGAAGGGATGCCTTCATATGGTGAAGAAATTGTAGTCGACAAGTGAAGTGAGAGATACAATGGATAGAGGAATCAAGATTTGTAGGAAACTGTGGATAGCATGTAAGATGTAATTTGTTGATTACTTTCTAAGAAGCAAAATTTATGTCCATTTACATTTTTTCAAAATTGACTTACATATTTGTTGGCCAATCACCACCTGGATTGTAGAGAGATGACCCAAATATCAGTTGCACTAATGATGATCATGTTCATTTAAGAGAGTGTTTTCGATGGAAAGGTAAAAGGATCTGTTAGCATAACCCAACAAAATTGATTGTGAAGAGATGCTTTGCATAAGTAAACTCAATGACTATGTCCACAAAATTTTGTACTACTAATTTACACCAATGTTGATATAATAGTCCTTGTTGATCATGTGTAGATGAATTCTAGGAATGAAAGAGGAGACCCTAGGGTGGATGTTTTGTCCATTGATGATGTTGGAAATCATTAGAATGATATCATATTTAGTAGATCTTACACACACTTTTTTTTGTTACTTTTTTGTTTCATTGAACCCCATCATTATAGATTTTGATTTTGTTTTTTATTTTAATTTAATGGAGGAATTAATGGATACAGTTTGACACCATCTAAGGCATCATGGGCAAGTTGTTTGAGGTATGTTATGCACATTCAGTAAGTAAAATCAAGAGTTTAATCTTTGCCTTTCTATCTTATTCTTTACATTCACCAAATATTTTAACAATAATACATTCAAATGTAGGGGTTTTCAAGGGAAGGTGACATATGACTATACTTGCATTTATTATGAGTTGACTTCAATTTGTACCTTGTTTAGAATAGGTTTCATGGCCATGCCATGAACATGTATATTACTACCACTTTAGACAGGATTATTTATATATACATATTCATGTGATATGCACGATATGACATGTAATTAAAAGTATTATTTAGATAGCATAGTTGATGGGTGATAGCCTTTCACACAAGGCTTCCAGTTGTGCTAAGCTCTTCATTCATTGCACCAAGACAAAACTATCAGCAAATAAAATGTCCAAATTCTATGCCTGAAAGCGTATTTCATTTCCTTGCCCCTAATAAATAAGGTCCAACCCCCAAACACTAATCACATATTTGTCCAACTGCCACTTTAAATTTTATCACCTAGGAAACCTGATAATTTACTTTAAAACGTCCAAGTAGGCGGCAATACTCATGGTAATTGTCATGATCAGCAAGACCTTGTCCTGTTTACAATATTTCTTTGGTTCCAGTCATTAAGTGTGTAAGAAACTTAGATTGTTCTGTATCATTTGAGAATAAAGACCTTCGGACAGAAGCAAGACGCACCAAACACTCAAGAACCTCTTTTGACAAAGGAGGCTTTGAAATAGCATAATAATAATAAAACAAAAATAGCTGTAGTTTTGATGAGTCCTCAAGAATAGGCCGCCAAGACGAAGGAATCTGAACCGTGCCAAGATCTTCAAAAAATCAACAAGAAACAGAGAGCTATCGATAAACGCCTCGGCAACCGATGTTTTTTTCTGGCCCGAAACACCTCTTTGAGGGATGCAGGTGTATTTAATTGAAAATCAATTTATTTTCCCTTCCAGAAATACATAACCCGTAGTTTTGCAAAATAGCTTTATCAGAACAGCTCTTGCTACATTTGCCAAAGTTGTGTAGAACAGATTTTTTTAGAACAACGTTTAAATTCATGTGAACAGCATTCCATACATGCACCGACACCACAGGAAAAAGTATGTTAGCCTTACATTTCAATAATACGCTCCATTGCCACGACCTGACAAATATCCAACACCTGATGTTCGGGTTTTGCAACAAAAGAAAGGCATCCTGTGATTTCTTTATAATAAATTCTCAAAACTGAACTTTAAAAAGAATTCACTATGTGATCTCCATTCATATTTGAAGGGCTGGTCCTCAAGGCGTATATTGGTCTAACCACGGTTTTAACAGTGACAACCTTTTGTATTGAACAAGGAAATGGTTGACTATCGAGCAAAAGACAACATAATTATTGTCTCATTTGGGAACTATGCATTCATAAATTTTATTCTTAATTGGGTCAAACACCTTACAGACTTAGAATTCATAATATCCTTGATGCCTTAACATCCGCCCATGGCCTTACAAAATAGGTGAAGGTGTCCACATTATGGGCTTGTGCAAATAAAACACAAAAATAAATGAATCCTTGCAAAGAACTTTTTTTTCACTTACAGAATAGAATTAAAACAATTTCTGTAGCAGCACTAGGCGCATGTTTTTCCTCTACATATTCCTTTAAAAATCTTCATCATCATCTAGACTACGAGGCCGCTTGTTATGTGGAATAGTCCCTGCATAATCTCTGCCAAAATCTTCATCATCCAATCCTCCATTTTCTCTTTCCTTCTGCATACTCTTCTCTTCTTCTCACATATTTTCCTTCGAAGAGAGGTCCTTTCCTCTCTCCTTCTCTTATGCGCTACCTTCCTCTCATCCTTCCTTTTTACGTCCTGCTCTCACTATGAATATTTTTTTTTTTTTTTTTTTTTTTTTTTTTTTCACTTTTTAGAACTTCCTCCCTAACTTCTACGCCCAACTTGGGCTTCTAAAACAAAAACAGTTTTTAATTTCTAACAACATACCCAGGTTGAAATATTTTCAACCACTCCTCCTTTATTCCCTCAACAGCCCTAAAAATTTACTTTTTACCTTTATTTTATTTACAATTACTCCTCATTTGGAGGGAAAATACAATAATTTGAAATTCGAATTTAAACATGACTTGTCTTCAGTTAGCCATTGCAGATGCTCCCGCATCATACTCTCCCTCTAGGAACAATTTCAAACCTTAGTTCAAATAAAATGCTGCCTCCATACATTAGTCTTCACTTGTATACCTAGATTCCAAGGTCTTGTTGTCAATGCCAATACTGTTGTTTGTCTTTGATATTCTTTGTCCTTTAGCTTCTTGTTTTTCTTCCTCTTTTGGTCTGTTCTTCTTCTTATTTATTTCTCAGCTGCCAGCTCCTGCTTCCATGCTTCTTCATATGTGTCTCCAAAGTTTTCATCTTCTATACCTGCATTCAAAACATCAAAAGCCACCTTAGAATAAAAATATTTAGGCCATGAAGCCTCTTGGCTGCCTTCACATTTCTGCTCTTTGGCCAAATCTACTTTTGCCTCTTCACTCTTCTGCTCTTTTCTAGCTTTACTCTTCCCAATGGTGTCTTCATCATGGCTTGTATCTTCCTTCATCTCTCTTGAATGACCAAACAGCTCCTCTAACATTCTCAACTCTTCATTTAGTGAAATCTCATCTATCTCACCATCTTCATCAAACTTGGGCTTATCAACCTGAAGGATTGCTTGTTCCTTACTAGCCTTACTCTTCATCTCATCACTCAACACAAACTCATCCAAATCTTCATGTCCTATATCACATCTTGCATCCTCCATAAATACATTCATCCACTTTATGGTTTCTTCATACAAATCAGCTTCTTTATCATCATCAATATACTTATTAAAAACAATAGGAGCACTATTACCTTGTGTCTCCTTGTTCATTTCAAACATGTGAACTGATTTCACATCTCTACTTTCATCATTCATCAATTTGGAACTCTCTCCTTGCTGCATATTAATCCACACATCTACTTTCCATTCCTCATTTTCCATAAAAATATTATTAAATGATTCAAACAAATCATTATCCCATTCATTGCAAACAATTGACTTACCTTTCATCTTTGTATCCTCATGCTCAACCTCATTGTTCTTTGAGAAGTTTTCTTTCTTACCTTCATTTTCTTGGCTGCTGGAATCTTCAATCTTCTTCCATTGACTTCTTAGTGTTGTTGTTTCAACACTCACATCTTCTCTCCTTGCCTTCTTAGGCACCCATACTTGTTTCTTCTTCTTATCATTTGACTTCACAAGCCATGTAGGCATCCTGTATCCATGCTCTTGTACCAGCACTTCCTCCTGCTTGGGAGTTAGCTTCTTCCACCATTTAAGCATCACATACCCATGGTTAATTGGAAACTTTACCTTTCTCTTTGCTTCTTTAACATGTATATCAACAATTTCATGCTTATAAGAAGAATCAATTTTTGAACTCACCTTTACCTCCTTAATGGGCTACTCCATTAGTTCCTTGACTTGCATAGCTTCTTGATTATCTATCCTTTCTTCTTCCTTTATGCTTGGGTGTCCTCTTTCTTCTTCTTGGCATTCAATGGCATCATGGAATTTAGCTTCCTCTTCTACCTCTTCTTTCTCATGCATTAACCTATGCATCTCTTCTTCTTCTTTATCAACAGCAGCAAACTCTCTTCTCTTTCTTGCACATTCACTTGTGCACTTGGTGTCTTCTCTTGCACCAATCTCTTCACTCTCCAAGGCCCTTCTCTTGACCTTCATAAGGCTGCTCATACCTACAATTACCCACTCAAAAATAGCATTAGATATAAAAACAAGAGACCATAATGTCTCTATGAGTGTCCTCTTCATCAACACTCTCATCTTCTCAAGTGCTCTTCCTGGCACTTCATCTTTTCTTTCTTATCTCTTGTTCTCCTCAATGAGAGCCTTCTTCTCAACTTATTCCTCTTGCTGCTCACTTGGCATCCTTATTATCTTCTTTAAGCCTCTATGGGATTCTCTCTTCATGGTAATATCCTTTTGCCTTCTTCTCCTCTTTACTAGGAGATCTATTGGCCACTTCAACATGCTCTGCATTGGCCATACCCATGCATTCCTATTCAGCTGCATCCAAGACTCATATTCATCTTTAATCTTAGTTAATTCTCTCTTTAAACTAGCAATTTCTTTATCAAGTACAAAATTGTCCATACCTTTGATGCTTGCTTTCTTCTTGGTGCCCTTTTGTATCTTGCTGTTCTGTAGTGCCTTCAATAGTACTTTCATCTTTGAGATCTTCACCCAAGTCTTTTCCACCTTGATCTCTTGATCCCTTGTCTCACCCAAGCCTTTTCTCCTTGACTGGTCTTTTGACAATCTCCTTGATCTCAGCTAGGCCTTTTACATCCTAGTCTTTTGATCCTCTTCTCAATCCTGCAGCAATTCTTTATACAACACAAATCACAAATCTAAGCTTACCTTGCTTTGGATCTTTCTCCTGAGCATTTACTTGCTCTCTTACTTTTGAGCTTCTCTTGGCTCTTCACTAAGCCTTCCTTGGCTTCTTCTTCTACTCTTAAGCCTCAATGGCTTTAAACCTTTCTTTTTCACCTGTTTGCTTCTTAAACAAAATAAACTCAAATCAAATAGCAAAGTTGCTCATACCTTTCCTTTAGCAGATTCTAAGAGCTCCAAGCTCTGATACCAAATGATGGGTGATAGCCTTTCACACAAGGCTTCTAGTTGCGCTAAGCTCTTCATTAATTGCACCAAGACAAAACTATCAGCAAATAAAATGTCCAAATTCTATCCCTAAAAGTGTATTTCATTTCCTTACCCCTAATAAATAAGGTCCAACCCCCAAACACTAATCACAAATTTGTCCAATTGCCACTTTAAATTTTATCACCTAGCAAACCTGATAATTTACTTTAAAACATCCAAGTAGGCAGCAATACTCATGGTAATTGTCATGATCAGCAAGACCTTGTCCTATTTACAATATTTCTTTGGTTCCAGTCATTAAGTGTGTCAGAAACTTAGATTTTTTTGTATCATTTGAGAATAAAGACCTTTGAACAAAAGCAAGATACACCAAACACTCAAGAACCTCTTTTGACAAAGTATGCTTTGAAATATCATAATAATAATAATAATAATAATAATAATAATAATAATAATAATAATAATAATAATAATAATAAGCAACTGTAGTGTTGATGAGTCCTCAAAAATAGGCCTCCAAGAGGAAGGAATTTGAACCGTGCCAAGATCTTCAGAAAATCAACAAGAAATAGAGAGCTATCAATAAACACCTCGACAACCAATTTTTTTTTAGCCCGAAACACCTCTTTGAGAGATGCAGGTGTATTAAATGGAAAATCAATTTATTTTCCCTTCCAAAAATACATAACCCATAGTTTTGCAAAATAGCTTTATCAGAACAGCTCTTGCTACATTTGCCAAAGTTGTGCAGACTAAATTTTTTTAGAACAACATTTAAATTCATGTGAACAGCATTCCATACATGCACCAACACCATAGGAAAAAGTATGTTAGCCTTACATTTCAATAATACGCTCCATTGCCACGACCGGACAAATATCCGTCCCCTGATGTTCGGGTTTCGCAACAAAAGAAAGGCATCCTGTGATTTCTTTATAATAAATTCTCAAAATTTAACTTTAAAAAGAATTCACTGTGTGATCTCCAATCATATTTGAAGGGCTGGTCCTCAAGGCGTATATTGGTCTAACCACAGTTTTAACAGTGACGGCCTTTTGTATTGAGCAAGGAAATGGTTGACTATCGAGCAAAAGACAACATAATTATTGTCTCATTTGGGAACTATGCATTCATAGATTTTATTCTTAATTGTGTCAAACACCTTACAGACTTAGAATTCATAATATCCTTGATGCCTTAACATCCACCCATGGCCTTACAAAATAGGCGAAGGTGTCCACATTACGGGCTTGTGCAAATAAAACACAAAAATAAATGAATCCTTGTAAAGAACTTTTTTTTCACTTACAAAATAGAATTAAAATAATTTTTGTAGTAGCACCAAGCACATGTTTTTCCTCTACATATTCCTTCAAAAATATTCATCATCATCCAGACTACGAGGCCGCTTGTTATGTGGAATAGTCCCTGCATAATCTCTGCCAAAATCATCATTACAATCCTCCATTTTCTCTTTCCTTCTGCATACTCTTCTCTTCTTCTCACATATTTTCCTTCGAAGAGAGGTCCTTTCCTATGTCCTTCTCTTCTGCACTACCTTCCTCTCATCCTTCCTTTTTACATCCTGCTCTCACTATGAATTTTCTTTTTTTTTTCACTTTTTACAACTTCCTCCCTAACTTCTACGCCCAAGTTGGGCTTCTAAAACAAAAATAGTTTTTAATTTCTAACAACATACCCAGGTTGAAATATTTTCAACCACTCCTCCTTTATTCCCTCAATAGCCCTAACAATTTACTTTTTACCTTTATTTTATTTACAATTACTCCTCATTTGGAGGGAAAATACAATAATTTGAAATTCAAATTTAAACATGACTTGTCTTCAGGTAGCCATTGCAGATGCTCCTACATCAATAGTTGTACACAATAATTTTTTTCATGGATTGTGTTGGAAAATAAATGTTACATCAATGACTGCTTTCAGTATTAGTTTTCTATTTATTATTTCTTATAGTTATGTTTTTCATGATGGTGGATGGATAATTGTTGCTTTGATCTTCACATTGTATCTTGTGATCATGTTTATATGTATGATGTGTAGTGCATATTCATAGTGCATGTTTTGTGTTCACATGTTTACTTAATTCTTGCATTGAATGTTTCAAATAGTATTGTTTAAGTGTGCATGTTTACATTAACTTAATGTATGTTATCAAGTAACCATGGTGGGATGCAATGTAGTATATCAATTTTAGCATGAGTTATACCTCATCCCATCACGTTTAACATTTCATGTACCTTTTTTTTAGGCATCATGAACTACCCTCCACCAAATGGCTAATGATCATGGTTAATGAAAGAGGAAGATAAATTTTTGGGAATACAATACTTTAAATGATCATAACACACATGTTAAAGGTGAGGTTTCTTACATTTTTTTCTTAGTTATTGATGTTCTTACATTATGCCTAACTTGTTTTGTTTTAAATTATAAGAGTAGTCCCTAAAATTATGAGTGATTACAAAAATTTTAATTTTTTAATAATGTTCATGAACTGACAAGTATATTAAATGCTTTTTTGTCTATATATAATCATACTCCTGTGTTTGTTGTGTATTTTGACCAAATCTATATTTTGATAAAGTTATATGTATTTGTAGAGCTTCCAAGTAGTGAAGATCAAAATGCATGCCCACAAATGTCTGATGAATTCAATGAATTTACTGCTAGGTTGATTTGTGAGGGTGCCTTTTTAACCGACCATCATATTGGTTTGAGTTGTCATTAGCATTGTAAGAAAAAAAATATGTGATCACAGAAAACCAATTACTAGCTAAGCTTCTTGAAAGTGTAAGAAGATATGTTCAAAATTTGGAAACCACGGCTACTGAGAAGAATAAAGTGTTTGTATATTTTCACACATCCACTTCCATAATAAGTGATGAGAAGATCAAACATCAATAGAAATGTCTGAACTTGGAGGCTGCCAATTGTTACACAAAATTGTTTCGTAAGTTTAGGGATGCGACTGAGAAGGTCATGCAAATAAAGCATGAGGGAATGATTTCCATAAATGCCCATAGATATAACTTTTTAAAAAATCCTATGAGATGTTGTTTACTCAATTTCATGTTGTGACTAGGAATGACCTTGATATTCTGGACATAAACAATGGCAACTAGTTACGTGCATTGATAATTGTCAATGTTATTCTCTATATGGTTCTCATAATAGTTGTAAACCAATTGAGACATTTGTTGTTGCTTTGTAATCTTGTTTAATATGAACATATTACTAAATTTAATGTGTATAGATAAGGAATCACACTAAATACATGTAAATAATATAATCTATATCTTTTTATTTTCCCACTACATATGTTATCACTTTATTGAACACAGTGTTATGTATTGTATGTTTGATTTATGTTCATTATATTCTATGTGGAACATGGTGGCCCATATCTGATTTCATATTTATAGGTTGAACATGGTAGACTATATCATATTCCATGTTTATATGTCTAACATGGTGTCTTGTATGTCGAAAATGGTCTTCAATTCTTATTATAATGTGTGTCTTAAACATGTTATGTGTGAAATATGGAGCATTGGTATAATCCTAAAGAGTTATTACCTCGATTTACATACATTTCACCGTGTGGATGATGTAATTTAATCAAAGGATCTCATGAGAAGGATCTTTTACATTTGAAAGTTTAAAATAGTATGTTGTTACAAGTTTCTTGGATAGTTTTAAACAAGGACTAACAAATAAACTAAGATTAGAATCTTGTAGGTTGGGATAAGCCTAATTACATCAAGGAAGAGTAAATAAAGGAAGATAGCTGAAGGGAATAGGTCTAGACAAGACCTTGGGAAGGTTTGGATAGGTCTACAAAAGAGATATATAGGTGTTTATTATGGAGTTTCAATGGCCTATTTGTAAACTATTCCATATGTACTGAATAAAGAATGTTTTATTTGACAATCCCTATTGGTTTTCAATCTCTTGAACATGGAAATTTTTTGTATTGAAGCTATTATGTATTTATTCCATGCTTCAGTACTCCATTCAAGTCTATTAAGGTATACCGATAAGGTTTACTAAGAACAGTCTAATAAATAGATGCATTTATATGTGAATTATTAGAAGTATGAGACTTGAAGGTTGTGTGAAATATTAGGAAGGACCTCTAGAGAAGCTAACCCAAATGGTAAATGAGAAAACTAAAATTATAATATTGTAGGTTGGGATAAGCCTAATTACATCAAGTATTAAATAAAGGAAGATAGATGAATGGAATGGGTCTAGACAAGACGTTCGGCAGGTCTGGACAGGTCTGCAAAAGAGATCTATAAGTGTTTGTTATAGAGTTTCAATGGCATGTTTGTAAACTGTTGCATATGTAATGAATAAAGAATATTTTATTTGACAATCCCTATTGGTTTTTAATCTTGTGAACATGTAAAAATCTTGTGTTGAAGCATTTATGTATTTACTCCATGCTTTAATACTCAATTCAAGTTTGCTAAGGTCTACCAATAGGGTTTACTAAGAATAGTCCAATAAATAAATGCACTTATATGTGAATTATTAGAAGTATGAGACTTGAAGGTTGTGTGAAATATCAGAAAGGATCTTTAGAGAAGCTAACCCAAATGGTAAATATCCCCGAAAGTCAATAAAAACTATGAACATTACATTTTTGACCTCTTGGGTCTGTGTTTTTGGTAATAATGTGTGACAGTCGTGTTTAGGAAATTATTTATAGCATATTAGAACTTGTCAAAACTTTTCATTTCTAAACAGAGTTGAACAAATATGTAAGAGAGGTTCTCCACCTATTAAAACTCCATGAAAGTTCTTCCAAGTTAAATTCTACAATTTTGATTGTTTAGGCCTCTATACACGACTGTGTATAGGGTTTAGGAGAGAAACCTCTAAATTTAATGCCATCCATTGAAAGTCATTGAACCTTCTTCTACACTTGCTTGAAACCATCTTAAAAATGTAAGGCCCTATACCGAGAATAACTTTAAAATACAATTTATCTTTAATTTTTCAAAATTTGATTGCTCACCAAACTCATTGTAAACCTATTATCTCATTCAATTTAATTATATTCTAAAACCAAAATATAATTATATTGCGTATTCATATGTGTTTATGTTATTTAAATGGAATAGAAATTAGAAAATTGATATCCCTAGATTGAAAAAGAAAAAGAAAAGATGCAAATGATGCTTCATGACAGAATATAATCGTAGTCATGGCCAAAAAAGTATTTCAGGCCAATCTCCCTCAAACAAGGTGGATGTGTTATTAGAAACTAAAGTAAACTAGAGTTAATTTCTCTAAAACTACCAGTTCCACCTCCTTCTCATGCATGCACATCAGTTAACAAATAGTTAGTTCAAGCAGTTAGAGAGTTAGTTTGCATGCAAAGACTATAATTTGTCTTAAGTTTGCAATTTCAATTATTGTTTGCTTTCAAATCTATTTAAGAGACCCATGGGCGCAACTTTGTAATCAATAGATCAAGAAGATCAGCAAGATCAAGAAAATCAAGAAAATCTTGTTTTTTTCCCATTGCTATAGTAATATGAGTTTTGTCTATTATCTTATTTTTATTGTATTATTTCTTTATTGCCTTCAAACTAGAATCAGAGCCAGCTAATTGCTTTGGAGATGCCTGCTTGGAGAATTTAGTGAAAGAAGAGCACAGGCTAGAGACCCTGGGAAAGAAGTGGTGAAGGAGGAGCAAGGTGTGAGAGCACAAGAGTGAAGCATAGGGACGTGAAGAGCCAACAGAGTCTGAGGCGTAGTCAACTATTTGTAAGAAGTTGACTGCTTGATGCTAGTGTTTAACTAAACTTTAGTTAGAAGTTAACATAGCACATCATTGTGTGATACAGGCTGGTCGTAATTGGCAGTCCACACCACCTCCCCTTTGGCCTGAGTGATTGATTCAGAAACCACTATGGATAGATTGTATTCATTTTTCACTAGATTCCACCAAGGTCAAGAAGGACCATGAGATAACACAACAATTCTTGGTGAGATCGTGATATTTTTTCTTTTATTACTTATTCTTACTTGTGCCACTCTGTTGAAATAGGGGATGCCGTAGGCCACGATTTTAGATTCTGATGATGCCATAGCCATCATGAAAGATTTTTTTGAGAGCCATCACAATTTGCAAAGTGGGCAAATAAAGTAAAAAAAACACAAAAGCTTTTTTATCACTCGAGTAGATATTTCTACAGAGCTCCTTCACAGAGAAGTTGCCACTATTTACAGCTAAGAAGAAGCACAGTGAAGAAGTGCACTTCAACCCTCCTTACAGCCGCTATTCATTGTCATCCTTTAGCATGAGACATGGCAACAAATAATAGTATTTCTCAGGATCAAATTCCCATTTTTAATGGTAAGAATTATGATTTTTGGGCAATTAAAATGAGAACATTATTTTGCTTAGAAGATGTTTGGGATTTGGTAGAGAATGGTTTTGTAGAACCACAGGATGAGGTTGCCCATCAGTTATTAACTCGAGCACAAAATGAAGAGCTTAAAGAGAATAAGAAAAAAGATGTAAAAGCTTTATTTCTAATCCAACAGGCACTAGATGAATCTATTTTTTCTAGAGTTGCAACAGTAATGAGATCTAGATCAGCATGGAAAGTCTTGGAGACTACCTATAAAGGTAATACAAAGGTAAAAATTGCTAAATTGCAATCTCTTAGCTGAAGTTTTGAAAATTTAAAAATGAATGATTCATATTAAATAGACCAATTTATGGATCAAGTATTGAATATAGTGAATCAAAATAGATCTAATGGAGAAACAATCATGGATCAAAAGATCATGGAAAAAATACTTAGGAGTTTACCTAGCAAATTTGATGCAATATTTGTAGCTATTGAGAAAACCAAGGATTTGGAAAAGTTATTAGTAGATGAATTAATGGGTTCTTTGTTAACACATGAATCTAGAATGAATAAGAATAACAATACTTCTCTTGAGAATGCTTTCAAGTCACAGGTATTATTTGGTAGAGGAAGAGGAAGAGGAAGGTCAATCTTCAGAGGAAGAGGCAGAGGCAGAACTAGAGGGAACCATCCAGATCAAGGTGAAAACAATAATCAAAACTATAACAATAGAGGACATGGCAACAATCACTTCCAGCAAAGTTCACAGAGGTTTGATAAATCTAACATTCAATGTTATTACTATAAAAAAAATATGGACATTATGCAAGTGAATGCATAAAGAAACAAGGAAATGTGCACAAGCAAAATGCTAATTATACAAATGAATCTATTTCTAATCTTGGAAGCTTATTTCTCACTTTTCATGTTACTCAAGAAAATGCTAGATATATTTGGTTCTTAGATAGTGGATGCAGTAATCATATGAAAGGGAATAAAGAATATTTTGCTAGTCTTGATGATTCTGTAAAATATGAAGTGAAATTAGGAAATGATAACAAAGTGGATGAATGGGTAGAGTAATAAATGTTTTGGCAAAAAATGGTGAATGAAGGTTTAGTCCTGATGTTTATTTTTTACCTAGACTAAAGCATAATCTTATGAGTGTTGGATAGTTAGTACAGAAAGGTTACAGAGTATGCTTTATGGATAATGTTTGCACAATACTAGACAAGTTTCCAAGTGACATATTGATAAGAAAAGTGGAGATGACAAAGAATCGGATGTTCCCTCTTCGAATTCAGTGCATCCAAGGAGAAGAGGAAGCCCACTTCAAAACCATGCATCTAGATCAATCATGGCTATGGCATTTAAGGTATGGACATTTACGTTTTGGAGGTTCAAATTTGTTACAAAAGAAAAATATGGTGAAGGGATTACCACAAATAGAACAGCAAAGAAGTTGATGTGAAATTTGCATTGTGGCAAAACAACATAGAGATAGCTTTCTAGTAGGAGCCTCATATAGAGCAAAGGTAATAATGGATCTAGTCCATAGTGATTCATGTGGACCAATGCAAATTCCATCATTTGGAGGTAGTTCTTATATTCTAACCTTCATTGATGACTTTAGCAAGAAGACATGGATATATTTTCTCAAAAATAAATTTGAAGCCTTTGGAAAGTTTAAAGAATTCAAGGCTATGGTTGAAAAGCAGAGTGGCCTTTACAACAAGGTACTTAGATCAGATAGAGGAGGTAAATATATGTCTAATGAATTTAAATATTTTTACGGATATCATCGCATCAAAAGGCAATTGACTACAAGGTACACACCATAGCAGAATGGTGTAGTAGAAAGAAAGAATAGAATAATCATGGAGATGGCTAGAAGCATGTTGAAGGCCAAACACTTGTCAAATTGAATATTGGGTAGAAGTAGTAGCATGTGTAGTATATATTCTAAATAAAATCCCAACAAAGAGTGTCAGAGATTGAATTCCACAAGAAGCTTGGAGTGGTAAAAAGCATAGTGTGCATCATTTCAGAGTTTTCATTTGTATTACATATTCTCTTATACCATCTAAATTGAGAATAAAACTTGATGATATAGGTGAGAAATGCATTTTTATTGGCTATAGTGAAGAATCAAAGGCTTATAAGTTGTATAACCCTATTTCAAAGAAAGTGATTATTAGCAAAGATGTTGAATTTAAGGAAGAAGAAGCATGGGATGGTAGCACCATCACAATTAGAGCACCAATTCCACAAAATGAAGAATAATTTGAAGTACAAAATTTTCAAGGTGATCAATCCTCTCCACAAGCAAGAACAAGCACTCCAATAAGAACACCTAAGAACTTAGCACAAGGTGAATCATCTGGTCATACATGTCATCCTACTCCAAATTCACAAGTAAGTGATGAATCAGATCCAACTCTTGCCACTTTAAGATTAAGATTTAAAGGTAAAAAAATGAGAAACTTGAATGAAAGTTATAATCAAGAAGAAGGGAAGTTAGATTTATGTTCAAATTTTGCTCTTTTCTCTCATGATCCTATGTACTATGAAGAAGCAGTTAATGAGGAACATTGGTTAAAAGCAATGGATGAAGAGATGAATGCTATTGAAAGAAATCAAATATGGGATCTAACTAATCTACCTAAAGGTAAGGATTGCATAGGAGTCAAATGGGTTGATAAGACTAAATTTGATGCAAATGGAAATGTTGAAAAACATAAGGCAAGGTTAGTAGCAAAAGGTTTTGGACAAGAACATACAATTGATTATAATGAAACATTTGCTCTAGTTGCTAGACTTGATACTATTAGAATGGTTTTAACAATAGCTACTCAAAATATTTGGAATGTATATCAAATGGATTTCAAATCAGCTTTCTTGAATGGTTTCCTAGATGAAAAAGTGCATGTGAAATAGCCACCAGGTTATGAAGTGCATGGACATGAAGAAAAAGTCTACAGCTTGAAGAAGGCCCTTTATGGTCTCAAGCAAGCACCAAGAGCATGGTATATCAGGATTGATTCATACATGACAAACAATGGATTTAGCAGAAGCAATATCGAGCCTACATTGTACACAAAAATCAACAAAGAAGGTCACATTTTGATTGTGTGTTTGTATGATGATGATTTGATTTTCACTAGAACTTTGTCTGTAGGCACATTTAAATCAGCAATGAAGAAAGAATTTGAAATGACAGATTTGGGATTAATGAAGTACTTTTTGGGCATAGAATTTGTACAATCAGAGAAGGGAATTTTAATTTGTCAAACTAAATATGCAAACGATGGGTTAAGGAGGTTTAAGATGTTGAATTGTAAACCAAAACCTACACCAGTTGCTATAGGGACAAAAATTAGCAATGAAGCCAAAGGGTCTAATGTTGATTCTACAACATTCAAAAGACTAGTTGGTAGTTTGATGTATCTTATAGCTACAAGACTAGATATCATGTATGGAGTAAGTTTAATCTCTAGATTCATGGAGTCATAAAATGACTCACATTGGCAAGTTGGAAAAAGATATTGAGATATGTGATAGGAACAACAGAATATAGAATTTTATATTCCACAACTAATGATTTTAGTTTGATTGGTTATAATGATAGTGATTTTGTAGGTAGCATTGATGACAAGAAGAGTACTTTTGGACATGCCTTTCTTTTACAAACATGTGTGGTCACATGGGCATCCAAAAAGCAACCTATACTGACACTTTCATCAGCTGAAGTAGAGTATGTAGTAGCCGCATCAGTAGCATGTCAAGCAACTTGGATGACGAGAGTATTGACAGATTTATTACAAGCACAGAAGGTGTCAACACCAATCTTTTGTGATAACAAATCAGCAATTGCATTATCAAAAAATCATGTTTTTCATAGAAGGATCAAGCACATTGATACAGGATTTCATTTTTTCAGAGAGTTAGTAAACAATGGAGAAATCCATTTGGAGTTCTGCAGATTTGAAGACCAATTGGCAGATATATTCACAAAGGCATTAGCAAAGGAGACCTTTGATTATCTAAGACAAAATTTAGGCATTGTAAATGTTGAAGTAGTTAGTGGTATAAATTAAGGGGGAGTGTTAGAAATTGAAGTCAATTGGAGTTAATTTCTCCAAAACTACTAGTTCCACCTCCTTCTCATGCATGCACAACAGTTAACAAACAGTTAGTTCAAGTAGTTAGAGAGTTATTTCACATGCAAAGACTATAATTAGTCTTTAGTTTGCTTTTTCAATTATTGTTTGCTTTTTCAATTATTGTTTGCTTTCAAATATATTGAAGAGACCCATGGGCATAGCATTGTAATCAGTAGATCAAGAAGATCAGCAATATCAAGAAAATCAATAAAATCTTATTTTTTTCCATTGCTGTAGCAATCTGAGTTTTGTCTGTTATCTTATTTCTACTATATTATTTCTTTATTGCCTTCATGTGTCTATAAATGGATGGAAAATATTAAGAAACTCATTTATTACGTATGACCTACAATATACTTTTCAAGAAAACCTCAAACAATAATGAATACAAATATGAAATGTTACGTAGATTTAACTATATATACATCTTCCCTAGCTTACATGTATCAAATCAGTTATACCAATAATAGTCATTATTTAAATATTTTAACGACATGGTCAGAAATGCCGAAGGGATATTTTAATCTTTTAATTTGCATGAAATAGGCTTGACGTAATAATAATGTAATGGAAAGTTTTGATTGAGACATAACTGATGAACCATTGCATATGCTTCAGTAAAATAGATTCTTAAATCTAACTAGGCCAAAAAATAATTTAAAACACAATTTCACTTTAAAAATTAATTCAAATATTAGCACAATTTTAGACATATTATCAAACTTTCATAGATTACACATTCCACGCCCATATATTTTGTAAAAATACAAATGATAATGTTGAAATAAACAAGAAATAGTAGCATCTTAATATATCTCTATTAACTTTTCATCTCAATGTTTGCATGGCCTGCGCTTATACATAGTGACATACAGATAAAGAGATCAAAAAATATATCTGGAACACTCTTTGACTGCAAGTCATTCATAGATTGTTCATATTTCTCTACATTTGATGCATTATATGTGAAGCTAATTCCTGAAGATTTATTTAATGTACAGTAGTGGTCCTGGAATGGCATAATCCACATAAAGATTGCTATCAAAATTCCCATTCTTGGTTACTTAAGCATTAAATCCTCGTATCAAGATCAAGAAAATTATAATCCTTGAGGCATGTATAAATAACCTCTAATCTTAATACCCATTTCAGGAACTTCTCTGGCTCATGGATTGGTGGCAAGAGTAAGCCTAAATAAAATAGAAAATTCTCATGTCAGTGATTTGTGATGCTCAGTAACATTTATCCTTAACTGTAGAAGAAATGAATTTTCAAATGTTTGAATAACCAAAAATAATAATTTATCCCTGTTTGAATGCAGGCGGTGGAGAAAACTAGGAAAAAAGATAAACTTCTTGTTTGCCCCCCCTCATGTACGCAACATGCATTTAGTTTCGGTCTCCTCAGTCTACATGCATAATTGTAGTTAAACATTAGTTTATCTTTCTGTTTTATTTGTTTTCAAATTCTATTTATGTAGACTATTTGGAGTTTTTTTTAATGAAAGGAGAAAATATCAGATTAAAAATCTCTTCTTGATTGCAGTAGCAATCTAGAGTCTGTATATATTTTTATTTTTGTTATTTTAATATTCTGCTCACTCACAAATTGGTATCAGAGCTAGCATTGAAAATCAGAGCCAAGAGACATTGAAACTTTCTTCTGTTGTTGCCCAAGGAGATCAAAGGTTTATTAGAGCAAAAGCTAACAAGGGAGCACTACCCAGATGAAATCAGATCATTGTTTTAATGCCAATGAAAGTTACTTGGAACCATTAATAGCCAAAAGGAAAAGGCCATTGAAATTGCATAAGAGAATCCTTTAAAGTGAATGCAGATGTTTATTGAGGTCACAGCGTTCAAAAATCAGAGATCACTACAATTGCTAAAGTCATTTTTATCAGTCGAAGAAGAGCCTGAGGAAAGTATGGAATAAAAGAACCATTGTAAGCATAGCGGAAGCTTGGAAATTGTGACCTACTACGTACCTATAGTCATAGCAGTTGAAAGTCTGACCACAAGGTAACATAAGTCTAGCCACTGTGGAAGAAATTGAGCCTTGTCTTCATCCACAAAAAGTGCTACTAGCTAAAGAGCAGTCCCAGAGCGCTAGAGACAAGATCCAGGGAGGAGAAAGATTGCAGCAGTAGTAGAATCTTGCAAGTCTTGAGACATGGCAACAAACAACAGCATTTTTCAGCTCCAAATTCCCATTTTCAATGGTTAAAATTAAGATTTTTGGGTAATTAAAATGAGAACATTGTTTTGCTCACAAGATGTTTGGGATTTGGTAGAAAATAGCTTTGTAGAACCACAGGAAGAGGCTACCCATCAAGCATTAACTTGAGCACAAAATGAAGAGCTTAAAGAAAACAAGAAAAAGGATGCAAAAGCTCTATTCCTAATCCAATAGGCAATGGATGAATCCATTTTTTCTAGAGTTGCAGTTGCAATGAGATCTAAGTCAGCATGTAAAATCTTAGAGACCACCTATAAAGGTAATACAAAGGTGAAAATAGCTAAATTGCAATCTCTTAGGAGAATTTTTAAAAATTTGTAAATGAATGATTCAGAGTGTATAGACAAGTTTATGGGTCAAGTATTGAATATTGTGAATCAAATTAGATCTAATGGAGAAATAATAATAGATTAGAAGATCAGAGAAAAAATACTCAAGAGTTTACCTAGCAAATTTGATGCAATAGTTGTAGCTATTGAGGAAACCAAGGATTTGGAACAATTATCAGTAGATGAATTAATGGGATCTTTGTTAACACATGAACCCAAAATGAATAGGAATAACAATGCTTCTTTTGAGAATGCTTTCAAGTCTTAGGTATCATTTGGTAGAAGAAGAGGAAGAGGAAGGTCAAACTTCAGAGGAAGAGGCAGAGGTAGAAATGGAAGGAACAATCCAGATCAAGGTGAAAATAATAATGAAAACTATAACAATAGAGGTTGTGGCAACAATCAATTCTAGCAAAATTCACAAAGGTTTGATAAATCTAACATTCAATGCTATTACTACAAAAAATATGTATATTATGCAAGTGAATGCAGAAAGAAACAAAGAGATGTGGACAAGTAGAATGCTAATTACACAAATAAATCTAGTTCTAATTCTAGAAGATTATTTTTCACTTGTCATGTTGCTCAAGAAAATGCTAGAGATATTTGGTTTTTACATAGTGGATGCAGTAACCATATGACAAGGAATAAAGAATTTTTTGCTAGTCTTGATGATTCCTTAAAATCTGAATTGAAATTAGGAAATGATAACAAAGTGGATGTAATGGGTAAAGGAGTAATAAATGTTTTGGCAAAAAATGGTGAAAGAAGATTTATTCTTGATGTTTATTTTGTACTTGGAGTAAAGCATAATCTTATGAGTGTTGGACAGTTAGTATAGAAAGGTTATAGAGTATCTTTTATGGATAATGTTTGCATAATACCAGACAAATTTTGAAACGACAGGTTCATAGGAAAAGTGGAGATGACCGAGAATAGGATGTTCCCTCTTTGAATTTAATGCATCCAAGGAGAAGAGGAAGCCCACTTCAAAACCATGCATCTAGATCAGTCATGGCTATGGCATTTAAGGTATGGACATTTACGTTTTGGAGGTACAAATTTGTTACAAAAAATATATATGGTGAAGGGATTACCACCAATAGAATAGCAAGGAAGTTGATGTGAAAGTTGCATTCTGGTAAAACAACATAGAGAGAGATTTGCAATAGGAGCCTCATATAGAGCAAGGGTAATATTGGAGTTAGTCCATAGTGATTTATGTGGACCAATGCAAATTTCATCATTTGGAGGTAGTTCTTATTTTCTAACCTTCATTGATGATTTTAGAAGAAAGACTTGGATATATTTTCTCAAAAATAAGTCTAAATCCTTTGGAAAATTTAAAGAATTAAAGGCTATAGTTGAAAAGCATAGTGGCCTTTACATCAAGGTACTTAGATCAGATAGAGGAGGTGAATATATGCCTAATGAATTTCAAGATTTTTGCAGATATCATGGCATTAAAAGACAACTAACTACAATGTACACACCACAATAGAATGGTGTAGTAGAAAGAAAGAATAGAACAATCATGGAGATGGCTAGAAGCATGTTGAAGGCCAAACATTTGTCAATTGAATATTTGGTAGAAGCAGTAGCATGTGAAGCATATATTATGAATAGAAGCCCAACAAAGAGTGTCAGGGATCGAACTCCACAAGAAGCTTCGAGTGGTAAGAAGCATAGTGTATATCATTTAAAAAAAATTGGTTGTATTGCATATTCTCTTATACCATCTAAATTAAAAATAAAACTTGATGATAGAGGTGAGAAATGCATTTGTATTTGTTATAGTGAAAAATCAAAAGCTTATAAGTTATATAACCTCATTTCAAAGAAAGTGAATATTAGCAGAGATGTGGAATTTAAGGAAGAAGAAGCATCGGATGGAAGCATTCATAAAACCATCATAATTGGAGCACCAATTTCTCAAAATGAAGAAGAATTTGAAGAACAAAATTTACAAGGTGATCAATCCTCTCCACAAGCAAGAACAAGCACTCCAGTAAGAACACCTAGGAGCTTAGCACAAGGTGAATCATCTGGTCATGCATGTCATCCTACACCCAATTCACAAGTATGTGATGAATCTGATCCAACTCTTGTCACTTTAAGATCAAAACTTAATGTTAAGAAAATGAGAAACTTTAATGAGATTTATAAACAAGAAGAAGAGAAGTTAGATTTATGTTCAAAGTTTGCCCTTTTCTCTCATGATCCTATGTATTATGAAGAAACAATTAATGAGAAACATTGGATAAAAGCAATGGATGAAGAGATGAATGCTATTCAGAGAAACCAAACATGGGATCTAATTAATCTACCTGAAGGTAAGGATTGCATAGGAGTCAAATGGGTTTATAAGACCAAATTTGATGCATAAAGAAATGTTGAAAAATACAAGGCAAGGTTAGTAGCAAAAGGTTTTGCACAAGAACGTGGAATTGATTATAATGAAACATTTGCTCCAGTTGCTAGACTTGATACTATTAGAATAGTTTTATCAATAGCTGCACAAAATAATTGGAAAGTATATCAAATGGATGTTAAATCATCCTTCTTGAATGGTTTTCTAAATGAAGAAGTGTATGTGAAACAACCACTAGGTTATGAAATGTATGGACATGAAGAAAAAGTCTACAGATTGAAGAAGGCCCTCTATAGTTTCAAGCAAACACCAAGATCATGGAATAGCAGGATTGATTCATACATGACAAACAATGGATTCAACAGAAGCAATAGTGAGCCTACATTCTACACATAAATCAACAAAGAATGTCAAATTTTGATTGTGTATTTGTATGTTGATAATTTGATTTTCACTAAAAATTTGTCTGTAGACACATTAAAATTAACAATAAAGAAAGAATTTGAAATGACAGATTTGGGATTACTGAAGTACTTTTTTGGCATAGAAGTTGTACAATTAGAGAAGGGAATATTTATTTGTCAAACTAAATATGCAAAGGATGTGTTAAGGAGTTTTAAGATGTTGAATTGTAAATCAGCACCTACACCTGTTGCTACAGGGACCAAAATTAGCAAAGAAGATAAAGGGTCTAATGTTGATTCTACAACATTGAAAAGATTAATTGGTAGTTTGATGTATCTTATAGTTACAAGACCAGATATTATGTATGGGGTCAGTTTAATCTCTAGATTCATGACATCACCAAAAGACTCGCATTGGCAAGTTAGAAAGAGGATATTGAGATATGTGGCAGGAACAACAAAATATGGAATTTTGTATTTCACAATTAATGATTTTAGTTTGATTAGTTATACTGATAGTGATCTTGCAAGTAGCATTGATGACAGGAAGAGTACTTTTGGACATGAATTTCTTTTTGGAACATGTGTGGTCACATGGGCATCCAAAAAGCAACCTATAGTGACAATTTCATCAGCTGAAGCAGAGTATATAGCAGCCACATTAGTAGCATGTCAAGCAACTTGGATGAGGAGAGTATTGACAGATTTATTACAAGCACAGAAGGAGTCAACACCAATCTTTTGTGACAACAAATCAGCAATTGCACTATCAAAAAATCATGTTTTTCACAAGAGGAGCAAGCACATTGATACAAGATTCCATTTTATCAGAGAGTTAGTGAACAATGGAGAAATCTATTTGGAGTTCTGCAAATCTGAAGACCAATTGGCAGATATATTCACAAAGGCATTAGCAAAAGAGAGTTTTGATTATCTAAGACAAAATTTATGCATTGTAAATGTTGAAGTACTTAGTGGTAGAAATTAAGGGGGAGTGTTAGAATAACCAAAAATAATAATTTCTCCCTATTTGCATGCATGCGGTGGAGAAAACTAGGAAAATAGATAAACTTCTTGTTTGCCCCCGCCCTCATGCACGCAGTCTTCATGTTGTTTCAGTCTCCTTAGTCTGCATGCATAACTGCAGTTAAACATTAGTTTATCTATCTGTTTTATTTGTTTTCAAATTCTATTTATATAGACTGTTCTCAGTTTTTTTTTTTTTTTAATGAAAGGAGAAAATATCAGATTAAAAATCTCTTCTTGATTGCCGTAGCAATCTGGAGTCTGTATATATTTTTATTTCTGTCATTTTATTATTCTGCTCGCTCACACCAAAAGCTTACCCGTCTAAAGTCAAGTATCTGGATTTGGGAGCATAACTGATTGTGTCTCCAAATTCGACTTCCAGCTGGGTACGTGTGGCATTCATCTGCATGGTTGTCGTTGTGAATGTCAAAGGACGAAACCGCTCCTCTTTGTGATAAGTCACCAGGTTGCCATTGACAGATAAGCAATGAAACCTCCCTACACTTCCAGCAAGAGGGAATGCGTCGGGGTTCAGAAATTCTAATGGTAACAACGACTTTGTTCTGGATCATATGCCCTGAGGCAGGCTGCATGATTTTGATCTTTATAATATGCAACAAACATTCCTGCCACCTCAATCGCTGAAGTCCGCCTTAACCAGTAACCGGATATCTCGTCTTCTATAGATTCCCAAGTGAAAGATGTCATATCATATGCAACTCCACCTACAAAATTTCTTATGAAAATTTTATCTCCGAATACAACAGCGTGTAATGGGTCGAGCAAAAGATTCGGAGATAAATTCCGCGGTGGATTATCAATTGCATTCCATTGCGAGGTAGAAGTGTCGTATACTTCTGCCCATGCAACATCATCTTGAGGGGAGTTGCGGCAGCCTCCAAACACATAAATCCTACCGTTTGCTTGATCCGCCAAAGCATTCTGCCTTGGTGTATGGACGCAACGCAATGGATCCCATGTGAAAGTCACTGGATTACACCTGTATACACTGTCGGAGGATTTCCATTACGATCAGTGCCACCTATGACATAAAGTTGCCTGTTCAAAACTGTGGTGGCAGAGTTCAGAAGAGCTTCCGGGAGATGAGGGAAGCCGAAAGACTTTCGGGTGTGCAAATTGTAAGCATACCAAATTTGATAGGCTGCGTTCTTGATAAACTTAACATAAACTCAGGAAGAATAAATGTCAGGATCTAAGCTGTAAGTACCTGGTGTTGGTGTTGAGCGAGAGATGATGCAGCCCATGCTTGTGTGATATTCTGCACCTCCGGACTAAGGAATAGCTTTTCTTTTGGCAATTTCAAGACTCTCAAACAATAAGCAATACAGGCAAATGGAAGAGAGAGTTAAATATATATACATCCTCGACATTTTACATGTCCGTTGCAAGTCGTCAATTATGTTATACTCACACCCACAATTATTTAAATATTTTTACGGCATAGTCGACCAATCTTGAATCTAATTTAACTTTGAGTAAACGGAGTTGATCGAACAACTCCGTAAAGAGTTTTATCTTCTATCGTTGTTATTTTCTTTTAGGATGTTAGTTCTCCGTTTTTTTATATTTTCAATTTTGCTCTTATTCATGTCAGAAAGACCCCGCTCGATATTATTCTAGATTTTTTTCTAAAAACAAATCACCAGACACGGTAAAAAAAATTAGAAACTGCCATTTATTCGTGATTGACTCCGTGATGTGGAGATACAATGTGGGGTTTGCGTAGGGCCGGATCGATTTTCAAATAAAAAAGGATTAATATCTAGTAGTTAACATTTTCATGTAATCGACACTCAACTTAACAAGACAGGTATTGTTATATTTTATGTTTAATTCGTCACATATACCCTTGAGATTAACCATCAAAAAATAACCATATTTTGGTGTTTAGTATTTTTATACCTGGGCATGTACCTGATGGAATGACCGTTGGGTTCCATATGTAATTGATGGTTCATATTCATTATTGGATGATGAATAACACTGTAACTTTGTTTACTTCTAATAAGTGGTGTGTATTGATGCGTTTTTATTGTAAGGTTTGAAAGTTGCTGGAAGGATTGGAAGGATTGTAAATATTTATTTTGTTACAGTAAAAGTTGTTAATTATTATTTTTTCTTAGATTTTAATATATATGAAAGAATGTAGAGATTTACTTGATGTGTTATTAATCCAATCTAATGATAACATTAACAAGATTTTTTTAAATATCTATTATATATATGAACTTATCATCTATTAGAGATAGTTTGATATTACACTGAGAGAAAGTTTGATTAAAGATATTAAAGTGAGGATATTTTTAGATTTATTTTACAATTTTAGAGAATACATTTTGTGGGAAACTACATGAATAAGTTTTGTTTGGGATTAATATTAAAACAAGGTAGGATTTATAAATATTTGTATGTTCTATGAATAACAAAAAGATTTACATGTGTTTTTATAATTTTTATAATATTATGTTGTTTGAAAACATGAAATCATTTACTTCTTGTACATGGAACTATTGTCACTTGGATTCGCACTCATGGAGGAGATGCCTAGCTCTCCTCATCCAAGTGGCACAATGGAAACATCTCTCTTGCTATGGGTAACAATTTTGTCGAGATGAAACTCTAGAAGGGTTAGTTCCCTTGATGCACTCTTTGAAACACTTTCTTATCTATCAAATTTTACACGAAAAGGGTTAAAAAGACAAACTATGAAAACTAGAGGTGATGCACCAATATTAGATTTCTTCCTATTGACTAAAGTTTTACTACTTAGAGCTAAACAAGGCTTCTTTCACACAAAACTCACAATTCAAGTTGCATTGTCACATCAATGTTTCATAAGTTAGGCTGAATAAGGTATTTTGATTCTTAAGAGCATAATGAATGATTCTTTTGTGGAATATAGTCATAAACCACTTCTAAAACACCTATACACTTAGAAAAAAACACTAACAAAGACTTGTAACAATTGCTTTCTACACACTTGGTGAACAATCAAAGATAACATGCTAGAAAATATCATCTTCTACTAGACAAGACCAACAATATTACAATGACACTCAATTTTACAACATACAAGTAGGGAAAATCACTTGTTTATTCATTTAAGAGTCATTTAAGTACAAAATTGGTTAGGGTTTCACCATCAACCAACAAAGGCTACTAAAAAGAGCCAAAAGAGTCAATATTTATAGCCTTTGAGAGAAGAGTAAGATAAGGGAAGTCCAAAGGTCACTTTGATGTTTTTCATTATAAGAAAAGGGGTTACAATTACCTAAGAAAGAGGTATGAAAAAAACCATGCAATTTCAAGAGGACCAAGTGTCCATACAAGTCATGAAACTGATGAAAAGTGGCATAAAGCTTCCAATCTTGGATTAGAAAATTGCCTTCATAATTTGATCTTGTTTGAACATCTCATCATTGATTAGGGATATGTATGATGATTGGGATAAGAGGTAAGGCCTTCTGGCATGCATATCAATGCATTTATTTCACTCATACTCACTTGTAAACACCTTGAAGGAAGCAATCATTGTCTATAGTCTAAAAAACTCCTTTTTCAGTCATCCCTCACCATTGGCCTCAAAAATGCCTTCAATTTTCCATCCAAATTTAATTGAGAGAGTTAATGGAACCTTTAAATACACTCCATTTACTTAGAGTTAGTAGTCATGCTTTAAAAAGGCTCACACTTGGAGTTTTCACCCTTCTCACCCTTGTGTCCACTATGCTAGTTTTGACTAGTTGAAGGGAGAGATATTGTTTAAACACTTATAATTTTTACCTTAGAAATAAATAAGCATATGGACTTATAATAAGTCTAAATATTTCCTCCAAAATTTATTACATCTTCTGAAACAACCTAGAACCTGAAAAACATTTTTAAAAAAAAAAAAAAAGTCAAAAATACCCTATTTTGCATGTTTTCCATACAATTCCATACATATAATCTATGTGGTAGAAATCCTAAATGAGTCCTCTACAAGTTATAATATCTTCCTTGTTCAAACTTTGTCATTTGGATATCTCTCAAATATTTTTTTCTCCATCAAGTCCTAATTGAGTGTTTAGTAGGGTTTTAAGTTGTTTTTGGTCTTAAGATTTACTCATAAAGATTTGATGTTGAACGTGCCTATAAATGTCAAAAAAATTATTCCAATGGACCTTAATAACACCTAAAAATTCCTATGGTTCCCATACAAATCCTTATAAAATATATGAGCATTTGAAAACACCTCATTGAACTTGTCCTTGCTTTTCCTGCATGCTTGTAATTTCTCTCGACTAGAATCAAATTTTCATTGAATTCATATAAATAATATTATTTAAAAAATATATATATACACATTTATAACATTCCTTAGTCATCTTGATAGTCCAACTAGAGCTAGAAATGAAGATGGAGCCTGAATTGGTTTTATGTCTCCTAAAGGCCTAATAGGTCTAATACGCACCCTGCTAAATTTAGTTGTTAGGAATGATATATCATAGGTATGTTGGTTTATTATGTATGTTAATATACAATTTTAGGTTAAAATACCACTACATAACCCTCCAATCACTCTTCTTCCCCCTTTTCTCTCATCCACCAACTAGGCCTGGTGGAAACTTGACTAGTTAGACTGTATGCAACAGGAATTTTAATCATAGAGAGAGGTCTAATATTTTTATACTACTTATAATAACATTTTATCCTTATAATCACATAAAAATATTATTTTATTATGTTCCCAAAGTTCCATATCAAATTTTTTACTCATTTTTCCTTCACTAGATCACTTTATCAAACCCTGATTTTCCTAGACTAGCTGACCTTTGAGACAAAATAGAGAGGTATATACCTCATACCCATGGAAAATTAAATATTTTAATAACTTAAGAAAACCATAATTATAATATTGACCAATTTTTTTTAATTTATTCCATGTTTTAGGTGTTTAACCAACTCTAAATGCCCTAAAAAGGCCTCTAAAAACCCTGTTTCCCTGCATTTTCCTCAAACCTTCCTAAGAGTGACCTCTCCAAGAAAAGACAGCTCCTATAGGTTGATTTAAAATTTTTACCATATCTAACTTAAGGTAATTTATCTTTTTATTCATCTAAAAAAACTCTTTTCCTTGGATTCCACATGTTCATCTATTGGGCCAAAAGGTTTCTTGACTCATGTATGGATTGATAGCTTTAGCCAAGTAAGAAAGAGTGGATGGAAATGTGGAAAGGATATTGGAGTGTGTATAAAAATTAATTAATCAATCATGTACCATCTTAAATTTATTTAAAACTTCTCTCTTCACCTAAACATGTTCAAGTCTTCCTCTCACCTTCATGTCCAAGACTGTATAATGGTGGTTGTAGGTGCACACAGGGGTACAAGAGATATTTTGGAAGTTTGTTCCATGATTTTTATATTTCATGAAGTTACCATGACTTTGATTTATATGACCACATGCCTTTCCAATCACGTAAACTCCCTCTTGGGCCTCATATGTACTTTGTCAAAATTGGGTAATATATGTAGGTTAATTTGATTTGCCTAGATATTATTAAGCTCATTACATTCATGGAGAAGGTTACTATTTATTCCCTTACCTTCAAATCTTCATAGGCTTTTTCTTATGCTTGACTTCTCAAGACTAAGTTAACAAAACCCTGACTATGTTGATCTTTTGGACCCTATTGTAGGCATTTCATGTATGAAATAGGCCTTGAACAGTAACTAAAATTCTTAAGGATTCCTTGGAATCACTTGGTAATTTATTTAGGTCCATTTTATTCATCATTATCCCTTATATACTTCAAATAATAGCATGTTTGTCTTCTACCCACTTTATAGTCAACTACAATTGATTGTGGGGTATTATAGGTATAGATTACTTTCTTGGGGGCTTGGTTAGAAGTATGGAGGATCTCAATGAATCCCTATGAGTCATAATATTTTTATTTTATAATTATGGGTTACTCATATTCTTCCATCAACACAAATTGTACCGTATTGGTTAGACTAAGAAACCCTTACCTACAGGACCTATTATAGGTGCTTACAACCTTGAGTGAGGTGATTGTGATATAAAAGTACGTTCCTTAGTTCACCTTGAGGTTATAAAACATTAAGATAACCTAAAATTTCACCTTAGATGATCTAAACACCATTAAAAACATGCATAAGTCATTGTTTCTTCACATTACCTGTCTGACCCTATAGGTGTCAATCTCCATGTCTGAGGGGTGCTTGTAGGTAGTCATAGGGGTATACAAGACTTGGTCCTAACCCTTTATTTATGAATTTTATTTCATATGACCTCATTGCATCAGTTTTTCCATCATTTTCATGAAGGTAGGTCCAATGTTGCTTCCTATGTGGCAAAAGGCCATTTGCATCTTCAAGCCTATAGATGTTGCTAAGACATTTTAGTGTGTTTTAGGGCATGTTTAAGGTCTCCAACAACATATCTCCCTTTACATTTCAAATTTCATTCTTGGCATGGATCTAGTCTGTAATATAGTCAATCAATTCCAATTATCCAAATTCTTTGGAACATCTTTGAAACATGTTGAAAAAAGGTTATGAAAACCCATTAGACCTCTATTTTTGTCTTTTGGGGACAATTTCCCAAAATATAATCTTTTGGTTCTTCAAGTTGGTTTCACACTTCCTTGCCATCTTGACACTTTATATGTATTTTCAAGGATTGATCCTCATACTAAGGTTTCAAAAGGTGTCAAGTTACTGGCATTTTCTCATGTAAGCTTTTGGTACCCTACTCAGCCACCTATAGGTGGATGTTTTGATACACCTTAGTGAGTTAGAAGTGAATAACATAAAACTCCCCATGTATATGAACCTTATATGCTTTTATCCAACACCGTAACACACCTTTATCATTTCTAGGAAGTTGGATTACATGTCCACCTCTCCACACATTAGCATTACATTAGCAATGCCCTGTACATGTGCATTAAGATGTTTTATATAGGAAGGGAATGGAATTAGGCAAGAATATGTTATGGAAAAGCTTTAAAACCACTCAAATGCATTTTCTAACCTTAAAATAGGTGATCTCCATCAAATAAACCTTGAAAATATATTCAGTACACCTTTTCCAACCTGAAAACACTTGCATACATCTGGGTTAAAGTAGGCATCAGCATGAGTAGGCTTAGGACTACACTTTTACCTTCTCCAAACATATAAATATAATATTTAAACTTTTTATGGCTTGGTAAAATGATACACCATTAATAAAAATCTAGGAATAAGATAAACAAGCCCATACATGTGACTACAAATGAAGTTAAGCATGGATTTGACAATGTGGGATGACAAGTTTACAAGCTACCTAAGACATGAGATGGTGACACCAAAACATGTAATTAGGTGGTAAAATGACAAAAATACTTTTGTAAAACAATTTCCTAGATATATGAGACCCTTATAAGAGAAAACACATGACAAATAAGAAACACTTTAGCTAAAACTGCATATGGTGACACCTTCTTGCATGATAGATTAAATTTCTCATCCAAACATAATGAAACATTAAAGTAATAATGGATACCATATTATAAGTAATTAAACATAATTTTGAGCTGAAATAACAAATTGGTTTGTACAGATTTGGCCAAAATGGAGTAAAACCTATAGGTTGCATGAAACAACTAACAAAAAAGTATAATCAACTTCAAAAAGATGGTTCATAAAGAAAAATCGATAAATAATTTAATTATTATTATGGAAAATAAGGTTTATAATTTTAATATAATATCTTAAAATCATTTGTCCTAAAACCTCTTGAGTTGTTTGTATCGAGCAAAACCCTAAAGGTCACTTCTGTGTGTCTAGAAAACCAAGAAAGGAGAAGAATGGTTTTGGCCTCAAAATGTAAATTCTAGATCAAAAAAATCATGGTAATAATCATGTTTAATCTGGAGAGGAAAATTTAAAACTTTTCCAAGTGGTACAATTCCCAATGAGGTTATGCAAGTGCATTTTTCTTCTCCTTTCACTAGAAAACTACCTTTTCTTCTGAACAACCTACCACTTTTCAGTTATGCTAGTTGTTTAACAATAAAATTGACACATGGGTCATGACATCATCTTTTTACACCTTCACATTTTCCAATAAATCTATATAAGTTATTAAGTGCTCAAATTTGACCCTTAAAATGACCTAAAATGATAAATGGACATAAAAACTAATTCACCAAGGATAATATAATATTAATTGGCATAAATTAATCTATAATAAACATTTATACATAATATTAGACCCATTGAAACACCTAAATATGAATTTTTTGCCTAGGGATACCCCATTTTGACCTAAAAGCCAAATTTGGTCAACAAATCTATGACTCATAGGGGTAGTATGCTTACTATACTAAGAAATAACAACCTTATCCTATCAAGGGCCAAGAGATTCAATGAAATATTAAATACAACTAGTAAGGAATTTCCTAAAACACTCAAAAAACAAACACACCACACCAAACAAACATGAGACAAAGTAAGACACAAGACAAAGCTCACACATGTGCATAGGCAATTAGGGAACATAAGGAAAAAATACATGTAAAAGGAGAGAGGAGAAAATTAGTAACAATGTTTGAGATATATCCCATTAACTAGGATATGAAGCTCCTCTCCATCCAACTTTGAGAGCTAGAAAGCATTGTGTTGCTTGTATTAGGCGATAACATAAGGGCCACTCCACAAAGCATCAAACTTTATGTGTATTCCAAGTTTAGCCCTATCTTCATCCCAATTTTGAATAATGTCTCCTTCTTGTAAACTTATTGGCATGTCCTTCTTGTCAAATTATCTCTTTGTTTGATCTTGATGAGCTCTCATAGTTTACATTGCTTGATCTCTTATCTCTTCAAGCTCCATTAAATCACACAACCTGACTTCCATGATTTCATTATCCATCAACTCTAGTTGTTAAGTGAGATCCAAGGCTGGTAGCTCAAGTGAAATAGGTATTCTATTTTCCCTCCCATAAACAAGTGTATATGGTGAGTTTATAATGGCTCTTTTTGGGGTGATCCTATCATCCCAAAGAGCTATCTTCAACTTGGAATGCCAAGTCCTTTGGTTCTCCTCCATTGTCCTCTTTATGATCCTGATTAGATTATTGTTGCTGGACTCATCTAGTCCATTATTTTTTGGATAATAATTGGAGGAAGGACTAAGAAAGATTCCATGTTTCAAAGCCCATTCACTTATCTTCATATCAAGGAAAGCCAATTTATTATCAAAAATTATTGTTGAAGGAGCTCCAAACCACATTACTATGTCATCATAGATGTCTAGAACTTAACTTTCATTTACTTCCTTGAGATAAATAGCCTCCACCCACTTTGTAAAGTAATCTATAGAAATCAACACCCATTTATGGCCAACACTAGAGGGTGGGTTGATTAGGCCTATGAAAAGGCAAGGTCGTAAGATTTTATTTACCATCAAAGAGAACACATTTTTGATACTTCCTTACCCAAACATAGGTGTCTTTGAACAAACTGGGCCAAAAGTATCCAACTCTCATAATCTTAGTAGTTATGGTTCTAGGAGGAAAGTGACCACCAGCTGTTCCATCATGAAACTCAAATAATATTTTCTCAATGTTATCTGATTCAACACATCTCAATAATACACCTGATAATTCCTTCCTAAACAACACTCCATCAACAATCACATAAGGAATAGATTGCAATCTAAAGTGCCTTCTTTTAGCTCTATCTAGACCTTGTGGACACTCACTATTTTGAAGAAAATAGATCATATCTTCTGTCCAACTTCTTATTGATGAAGGTTTATCTATCATAAGGTAATCATGGATTGATTAAACAACATTTTTTTCTCTTTCAAATATGAATCAAGATACTCACATAACCCCTTTCTTTTCACTAGCTTGGTTATCTTGATTTCTACATCATACTCCATCATTTTCTTCATTTAAGTCTCTACTTAAAAGGAAATATTTGACAATAGGATGAGGTAGAAATATGTGAATCTTGTTTTTAGATAACATATGCCTAAACTTATTTAGACTTATAATAACTAAAATTACTTGCTTCTCAACATAGGTGTATCCTACCTCATAGCCTTCAAAACCTTGACTAAAGAGGGAAATAGGCCACTCCAAGTTTTCTTCATTTAACTGATTAATCTTGGTAGAGATTACTTCCTCATTTCCAAAGGTATTAAATTTGAAATACTTTGATAAATTAGGACTTTCAAGAGTTAGAGCTTTGGCAATGGCTTATTTAATCTCTTCAAAACACTCCTTCCTTTTTCTAGTCCAAGTGAACATTTCATCCTTCATTAACATAGAGGGTAGAGGCTTGACTAAATTAGAAAAACCAAAGATAAACCTCCTTATGAAATTAATTTTTTGAAAGAAACTTTGTAAATCTTTCTTTTGTTTGGGCAAAGCTAATGCCAATATTGCACTCACCCTTTTAGGATCTATGGATAGGAGCTTCTTGGAGACAATGTGTCCTAAACTTTTACCTTCATGGACAAAAAACACACACTTATTTTGGTTAATATAGAATCCAAACTCTCTACATCTCTCAAAAATCTACCTAAAGTCATTCAGGTGATCCTTTGCATCCTTAGTTAGAACTATGATATCATCAAGATAAACCAATACAATGTCATTTATTAGTCCTAAAAAATCCATATCCATTGCATGTTGAAATGTATCTCTAGCATTAGATAATCCAAAAATCATTTTTATATAATCATATGTACCCCATTTAGTATTAAATATTATCTTATATCGATCACTTTCTTTCACCAAAATCTGATTGTACCTAGAATATCCATCAAGGAGAGAAAACCTTTCACTACCTACCACAACTTGGAAAATTTGATCCATGGAAGGAAGAGGATAATGGTACTTCAAGGAAAATATATTCAAGTACCTAAAATCAACACCCAACCTGATTTCTTCATTCTTATTCCTAACATGGACTAATTTTTCCAACCATGATGAATGCTTAATAGGAAAGATGATTTTGGGCTCAATCAACTTAGTAATCTCTTTCTTCATGATAGGCTAAATCTTAGGATTGATTGGTATTTATATTTAATTGATAGGATTAGCATTCTCATCTATATCTATGATATGTTGAGCTAAGTTTGGATAAAATCCCTTCAAATCACTATATTCCCATATAAGGACATTAGAGAACTCTTTGCATAACTCAATGAAAGCACGTTTCTCTTCACTAGTACATACCTTTCCATGTGCAAGCAACTTACCCTTGAATATTTGTAATTTCTCATAGTTTCCTTTCTTTGTATACATGATTACATTTTCTTACTTCAATTGGTCATCATCATTGAAGATACTCACCATTGTAACTATGTAGGGAGCTTGTTTGAATTTAATTGTACAATCTACCCTCTATATTATTGCTGTAGTTTGGACTAATTATTGAAATTAAACTCAACCTCCTCTTTTATAAAAAGTTTTATTTGTGGTCACTATCAAACACTTTCCAATTAGTAACATTATTAGGTATGGAGGGCCTTACAATCACCTTGAGATGTGGTTGGCTTCTATCTTCCCCTATCCCCTTTGTAAAATCAAATTGAGCTCCAATCGATGCCAACCTATCAACATGTTTGTTCTTTGGATATATTTGATGTCAAAATATTGGAAATCCTCCACAATCTCCCACACTCTATTCTTATAGGATTTATTCAAAGAGTTCGTAGTCACACTTTGGCCTCTTACTTGATTAATAGTCAACTCACTATCACCATACACTTGTAATTATTTCACACCTCTTTTCCTATCCTACTCAAGGCCATGCATGAGGGCCTCTTATTCTACCACATTACAAGTACAAGATAATTTAAATTTTAAATTGTAATAGTAACTTTCCTTGGAAGGATAAACCAACATTTCTCCACCATGTACCCCAATCTTACTTCTTGATCCATTGAATAAAAGATGCCATAAAACATCAATGTCTTCACTTAGCTTCATCAAATTTGGCATGAAAGAGTCTTCCTCATGCATTAAATACACTCCAAGACCATATTCCTCTATGATTTTTTAAAAATTATGGTCATAATTTTCATTTCCCCATTCATATAAATACAAATGAGAAATTCGTTCAAGATAAGATGTTAGAGATTGATCTACGTGAATTTCTTCCTCATAAATAATGGCATAATTGACATTTTCCACTTTAGGAATGTGAGGTTATAATTGATTCTAGTAGATAGGATCAGACTAAATATTAACTTTAGTACCATCCTTTATCCAAAAAAACATATAGGACCAATTGGCTACCAAGTATTTACCTATCTTAGCTATAAACTCTCTTGACAAACAAAGAGTAAAGTATGGAGGTAAATCAGCCACAACCACATCATGAGGAATGTAAAATTAGGAAAAGAATTTAAAATTATGTTCAAACTCTTGACTACTCCCAATGTATTTTCTAGTGATCCATCAAATTATAAAACTCCTTTAGCCATTGGATCATACTTGATGCCTAGTTCATCTACTATACACTTGGGCATAACTAAAGTACTATCCCTACTATCTATGATGCAATTGTGAACTAAGAAATCACAAATAATAAATTATAGGTAAAAATGAGGAGTATTGTCAATCTTATTCACTTGTTCATCAATGGGTTGAGTTCAATTTACTAATACAACATTCTCATTCCTAGCTGATCCAACTTGCTTACCAAGTTCTTATAATTACTTTTGAAGAATGTCCTTTTGTCTAGGTATTGTTAATGTATCCAAAAATGAAATATTCATGTGAAACTTCTTCATTTGATCTATAACATTGATAGAATTATTTTTCATCTTAAAAGTCTCTTTGGAAGCAATAGTGCCTTGTGGTGTAGCTTGTGAAGGTGGATGTGTAAGAACAGGGTTTACATTGTAACACTTCCAATTTTCATACACATTAGGAGATGAGTTATAACCACCCGCCATTGGAGATGATGTAAAAGTCAAAATAGGTCATTTATTATCCCCTTTTGTCTCTTAATAACCCTTTCCTTAGACCTAGTGTTAGAGGCTGCACTAGCATTCTGATTTAATAGTTTTGGGAATATTGGTGTATTATTCCTTATTTAGTTAAAGGGTCTAGATTAATAAATTAGTCAATAATATGGTGTAAATAAGATACTAATTTGTAAAATTTATTTGTAATTATAGATTTTATAGAAATATTAATAAGAGGGAGAAAATAAGACTTATCTTAAATTGTGATGATCTAACTGAGATAAGATTTAATATTCACTATGTAGCACTGGGACATTATCATAAAAAGGATTCTATCTTTAATTTTTTGATTGGATAAGAGTGTCAAATGTGGATAGGATTGGTACAGGTGCTGTAGTCCTTTTTTGGCATTACTGTCTTGAGGATCTAAGCTTTTTGGGTTTTGTTTGATGACCCTGTCTCTAAAGTTCTGGTAGACAATAGTCTATAGAGCTCCCTATAAAGTAGATTTTCTCTTCAAACCCAATCTTCCATTTTAATTTGACTAATTTTGAATAATATGGGTAGGGTTTAGTGTGTGTAAGATGCATTTAGTGTGCTTCACACCTTATGTGTAGACACACTACCTACATACCAATAATTTGAAGAGGGATCAAGCCATATGTAGTTCTCCCTTTGAATGTGTTTGGTGCAATTGTGATATGAGAATGTATGGAAATGTTAAATTGGGTGTGCTTGAGATGACTAAGGACTAGTGTAAGTATTTTAATAAGCTATAAATAATATTGGATGGCTATATGTAGAGAATAAATAAATATGCTTGAGTAGTCTTACTTGTATTCTTGCTTGCTTAGTAATATTTACTAACCCTCTAAAAATGATCTTTGAATGTACTTTTATAGTGATATATTGTTCATGGATTGAATTTGCTGATAATAGGTCGATAAGGATAAGGATTTGAAACCAACAAGAATTGACCATTGGGGCCAAAAATGAGTTGGGAAAATAATGCTGTAAGTAGAAAGGAGTGGAATTGGTGTTATAGTCCTAGTGTGGCACTATTTTCTTGAGAAAATAGGACCTAGGGGGATGGATTGGTCATGAAAAGAAGGTCTTGGCTTAGCTGAAATCAAGTCTAGAAGGCTACATATGATTAGTAATTAATGAAAACAAGCCTAAGAGAGTCATGAGAGAAAGCAAGAAGGACTTATGGGTTGGGTGTTATTATCCATGCTCAAATTACCAATTTTTACATTTTATATGACTACATTTGTCCCCCGTTGTACTCTTTCTTCTAGTGATGTAGTAAAGTGAAATACTAGGATTAAAGATAAATAGAAAGTGTATCTGAACTTACCTATAAGGGTGAATCCCATGAAGCTTGTGTGATGCTGAGTGTGCGTAGAGAGAGCACGATGTGAAGTGTGAAACTACAATAGAAAACATAGAGTAGATCAGTTCTTATTAGATGCACTATATCTAAAATAAGAACATACAAATCTAGGTAAGAAAAATAAAGAGAAAGGAATGAATATACCTTATCGAGTATGCAGACTAATACAAAACCTATTATGATGCTGAGTTATGCTAAGTAATGATGGATGATGTTGTAAAATGATTAATATCATGGACAAAGCTGAGTGCTCAATTCCCCAAAAAGTGGCTCAAGAATGCAAAGGCTGGCCCTTTGGATTTATCATCACCCACTAAGTGAAGTTAGGTGGTTTTACATGTGTTGATAAATGTTTGAACTATGTGTCCAATCCCTTTGAATAGGTGGGTCAAGAATACAAAGGCTAGCTAGACCTTTGGCTCAATCATTTCCTGATGGAGTGAAACTATGAACTGATATCATTATGAAATGTATGTCATTTGATATACTCCTAAATCCCACAAATTTATTTTGATCTAATAATTCAATAATGGATATCTGAATGTATGATGGAAACTAAGAAACCCTTGTCCACTTTGAATGATAGAGATTAGACTTGTAGGAAATCCACTCTGAAACTAAGAATTTAGCTTATGTGGAAACCACTCGAGAACTCAAGAATGTGGAGGGTAGGCTTGTATGAAAGATACTCCAAAATTATGCCAACCACCTATATATGGAATAAGGCAAAAAACTATTGGGAATGCCTAGGTAATGTTGAAATTAGATTAAAAAACAAAACAAATGTCTCATGCACATTTACCCAAATCATTGGTGTTTGGAACATGGATTTTGATATGGAAGTTATACCAAATACCGTATCTAAAACTAGAAGTGAGAGCCATCATTCCTCACATGATGCCCCTAATATCTAGATTCTCTAAGCAAAATATGTAATAAAACTTCTAATTCTAAACTATTCTTGTTGTACAGATCTATAGTTAAACCTAATTTTTTACTTGATTCTAAAATTTTTGTTTTTTAATTGTTTGGATAGGAACACTGGAAATAGACAATAGCACCACTGGTACTATAATCCAATATAGGCATTATTGTCCTAAGCCAAATCTAATGATTATTCTAGATTCTTAACTATCTACCTTGTTTATTATTTGGTTTCTATTTCTAAGTGTTCTAAAACTAGATTTTTTGGATGATAGGAGCTCTAATCTTTTTAATAAAACCCCTATTTTTCCCCCCTTTTTTGAGGGTAGAAATGGAGACCTTACAATGACTTCCCTCAAAATAAAGATCCCTACAAGTATGTTATACTAAAAAATATATAATATAGAAGTAATAATTGACAAGCTTTCTCAAGATATAACATGGTTTGTATTGAGAGATTATTAGATCAACATGGGTATGCCTAGATAGACACAATAATGTAAAATCCTGTTTAATGTACTAAACTAGAACTAGAAGTGTTAGTTATTAATTATTATTTGTCATGGAGGGATGGAGCATGATTTCTATCATGGCATCCAATAAGCAAGATAATGCATGATTTGGATCATGGCATTACAAATATTCAAAATCAGTCAAGCAACAATCACATAATGCAAGCATCAATAAGTACACAAGAGTGGCCATGGGCTAAGAAGATAAGGGACATGAGCACATGTCACTCAAATTAGAAAGCATAAATACAATGCATGTTCAAATTCCATATACACATATTGTTAAAACAAGCAATTTGGTGTGAAATCCATAGTCACATAAAAGAGTAAAGGTAAGGGACATTGGCAAATTTCTAAAGGCACACACATGACTATAAGAAAAGGAAATTAGTAAATGTCCTAAGGTACATATTAGAAATAGTTATGAATTGGGAATGCAATCACATCAATCTATGATAATCAAGAAGATATATCATGTAAATACTAAAAAATACAAGCACATATAACTAATCAAATTAAGAGTATTAATGTATGCAAGACATGTTAGAACAAGACTAGGTATATGCAAAGAAATAGACAAGTGTTAAATACTAGTAAGTGTTGATAGAGTAATTTGTGTAAGATAGTAAATAATGTATATCAACATGATAACTAAAGTGTGTGGTATAGAAATGACATAACCTATATGGTTTAGTCATGTAGAAGATGCCCCTAGGGGGAAGATTTATCAATGTGCATCTCACATGAAGGAATAGGATACCCCCTCAATGGGTAGAGTGAAGCAATCAAGGGTATTGAAATCACTGCACACACTCAAATAAGATCAAGTGAAGCATGGTAATGTAGATAAATCGACAAACAATAGCATAGAAAAACAAATGTAAGTCTAGCATATTAGTAGAAATGTAAAGCATGGAGGATGCATATAATCAAGATGTTTTTTATGTTTATGACATATTTGAATGTTTTTAGATTTTGAAATTTTGTATATTTTTTGGTATTTATGAAATGTTATATTGTTTTTGTATTTTTTAAAGTTTTTGAGCTATGTATAATCAAACATAAGAAACTATGTATAGGTAAGTGAGGAAAGGATGATACTAAACAATGAGTCTCATGGGAGACTCCCTATCATGGTGTCTTGTATCAAGGAGAGAAATCATGAGTGATTATGAAGCATGATGAAAATGGTGAGACTATGGCTCTAAAAGTTGCATATGTTATCAAGTCTCTAAAATATCTAAGGTATAAGCCAACTATGAGGTCCCCCTATAACTCTGAGAAGTGGATACAACTAAAATGCTCTTAGAGACCCATCTGGTAGTAGGAGAAGCTTTCTAAACATGTGCTTTATGAGTAGGCACATGAGATCTCAATGATACTTCTCTAGGTGTGAACATTGTAGCTAGAAGCTATCTAAAGTCCTAAATCTTTAGAGGTGTATGAATTATTTATGCTAGTGATAAATGACTCAACTGTGGTTGAATCAGAACTAGAGGAGGAACTATAATTAGTGGAGAAATTGGAACTAAAAGTTGAACTAAAACTAGTGATTGTACTATAGAATATGAATCTAAAGTGGGGAGTGGTAACTCATATGGAACTCCACCAATTGTAATAACCTGATTATCATGAATGAATTTCATGCATTTATGAGTTATATAAAGTACTAATCAAATTTTTAAAATTTGTGGTTTACCATGTAACATATCAAAAACTCCTACACTGGGAACAATAGTGAATGGTGTGGACACATGTATTGGACCAACCTACAGAGGAAGTACAATCTCATCTAGTGAAGTCTATATATGCCCACTAAATCTATTAATAACTATGTCTATCAGTGTAATATCATTCTCTAAATATCCTAAATGATGCAATAATATCATAGTGCATATGTTCACACTAGATCTATTATCTATGAGAACAATATGAATAGGATGATTATGAATGTGAGGTCTAATAAAAAGTGCATGGTAGTTTGTATCATCCTCAATAATCTCCTACTCTGAGAAGGAGATGGAAGGTCTAGTGGGAACTCTAGAATTGCATACACTAGTCATGTTGATTAAAGAATGTAACTTAATTGAGGGTGCCATGTATGTATGTATGTATCTAGGTGCTTGATATGAATGTTGAACGCCTGATTGATCCCCTATCTCTTGTTTAGAATGCTATGGAAAGGATTTTAAAATATTTTAAAATCTATATCGAATGTTTGCTTTACATGATGAGGTTCAACTGACGTTCTAAGAGCAATATGATTGCCATATATTAAATCATATATATTGTGTCTTAAACTAATTTATCTATTCATTGTATGGCTTGGTGCCCAATGAAAATAAAAACATACATGCTAATCATATCCTTGTGGAAGAGGCTTTGTTGGGTCAACTTCCCTAATAGGTAGGAAAGATGTGAGCTTACAATCTAATAACTAATATAAAACTCTAGCTAGAGAAATTGGTAAATTGGTAAATATACACTGAGGAGGTGCTCATAAAACCACACATTGATGGGGCTCTAAAGCCATATTAATTGTTAGTTGATTTTGAGTCTTGTTATTATTGACCTTGACCTTGTATGGGACTTTGTTATTACTCTTGTTAGTTATTTCTGAGTTACTTATGTGCTTGAGTTTTCCCATTGAAATGAACTTGACTTCTCTTTCCTTTAGTGTGTGACACAATTCAGTGAAGAAAGAGAATATTTTGAACATAATTGATTTGTGAAAAGCTTTTAAGAGACTCTATTTGAAGAGATCTTGTAACTCTTGATCAGCCATGGGGCTAGTCATCTTAGCCAAGATAGTCTTATATTGAAGAATATAATTTGTGAGATGTTCATTTGACTTTTTCTTCTATTGTGCAATTTGGGCATATGAAACCTTGTCACCAATGTGAATGTTAAAATTAGCGAGGAACACATTGGCTAAATGATTGAATACACTGACTGTCTAATTTGATAAACTATAGAACCATTGTAAAGCATAATCCTTTAGGCTCTTTGGAAAGATCTTGGTAATTAGCTAGTCATTTAGGACATAGTCTATGCATGCTACATGAAAATCTCTCTAATGTATCTCTGGATCACCCTTGCCATCAATAGATTAAGCTTGGGTTGAAGAAAACCTTGTGGCAATGGTGTCAAAGTAATGTGATGTTCCAATGGTGTATGTAATAGACCAAAAAAATCCAAATCATGTGTACTTCTAGAGGCACTTTGCTCAAGATGTATCACCTTGGATTCAAGAGATTTTATCTCTTACATAAGGGTTGTCACATCAGGAGATAAGGATGAATTCACTGTAGCTAGTGGCATAGATGTAGGTTGAGCTACTATAGGGGTTGTTGAGACAAAGTTTCCCTTGTAGTGTTATTTGTAACTAGTTGCTCTATGGTTTGGTAATATCGACCATTATTCACTTTTTGTTACTATTTTTTTAGTATTTTAAGCATGTGATATTGCATGTTAGGGTGTTTAGTTAAGAGTTCTTGAAGTTCCTATTTATTAGTTTCATTGAAACTAGGATATTGGGTCATTGGTAAATTAAGAAAATAAGTTCAAATTTTATTGAATTTTTTGCAAAAATTTCTAATAGACAAAGTGAAAAATAAAGAAGATACTAAATATAGGAAATATAAAATCCTAAAAAGAGTTAACCATAAACTGCATAAAAAGGATACAAAGCTTACAAACATGTAAGGTGATACCTTAAGAAGCAATAGGATCTAATATATCCAACTAGGTTTTTGATAATGATATTTTTGCAAAATACTATGGAAATTTGAAAATGATTTTGGATTTGTGATTTATATATACAAATAAGACTTCAGATAATTACTGGAAAATGATTGATTGAATAGGACCTATTATGCATAACTAGGGTTTTGAGATATATATTATTTGAAATAACTATTGAATTTTGAATGGATTTTCTAATTTTAATATGCAACTAAAATTTCAAACAATTATTGGAAAATACTTGATTGAATAGGACCTAGTATGTGTAACTAGGGTTTTGAGAAAACATTTTTTTGAAATAACTATTGAATTTTGAATGGATTTTTTGATTTAATATGCAACTAAAATTTTAGAACATTATTGGAAAATACTTGATTGAATAGGACCTAGTATGTATAACTAGGGTTTGGAGAAAAATATATTTTTTGAAATTACTATTAAATTTTGAATTTTGAATGGATTTTCTAATTTTAATATGCTATTAAAAATTTAGAAAATTATTGGAATATTATTAGAAAAATATTGGGACCTAGTATGGGCAACTAGGGTTTGTAAGAAAATTATTTTAAAATTTAATACTAAATTTTAAATTTTGAAATGAATTTATGATTTAACTGTTCAAATAAAAATTCAAAAAATTATAAGAAAAATTAGTAGGAATTTTACCCTAGGGTTTATAGGGTTTTTATGCACAAACGAAGTAAGTTGGGTTCACCAAATGATTCAACAATTTTATGAATATTGGTTTATTGTTCCTAATTTATATAAAAGATTTAAATTGATAAATCAATAAATAATATGGTGTAAATAATCTTTTTTGGTAATTAGATTTTCCTAAAAATAGTAATAAGAGGGACAAAATAAGACTTAGATTAAATTGTGTTGATCCAACTGGGACAAGATCTGATATTCACTATGTAGGCTTGGTACACTATCGTAAACAAGATTCTAACTTTCATTTTTTTATCTGATAAGAGTGCAAAAAGTGGACAGGAGTGGCACCAATGTTGTAGTCCTCATCAAATGTTGTTTTCCTATAGATCTGTGATTTATATGTTTTGTTTAACAGGTCTATGTGACCCTATCTCTAAAGTTTTGATAGCTAGAAGTATATTAAGCTCCCTATAGAGTAGATTTTCTCTTCAAACCCTATCTTCCATTGAACTTTGACGAATTTTTATCAAGAGGATGGGGGTTAGTGTGTGTAAGATGCATTGGACATGCTTCACACCCCATGTGTGGGCATGTTATCTACAAAGCAATATTCTGAAGAGGGATCAAGCCATATGTAGTTGTTCCTTTAAAAGTGCATGGTGCAATTATGATATGAGAATGTAAGGAAATGATAAATTAGGTGTGCTTGAGATGACTAGGGTCTAGTGTAAGGATTCAAATAAATTGGAATTAATATTAGATGGCTTTATACTTAGAATAGAAAAATGTGATATAGTAGTCTTATTTGTATTCTTTCTTGCTTTGTAATATTTGCAAACACTCTCTAAATGATATTTGAATGGGATTTTATAGGGATATATTGGTCATGGATTGAATGTACTTGTATTTGGATAATAAGGATAAGGATGGGAAACTAAAAAGAATTGACCATTGGGTCCAAAAATGACCTTGAACAATAGTTTCAAAAGTGGATAGGAGTGGAATTAGAGGTATAATCCTAGTGTGTCACTATTGTCCTGATCATACAAGACCTAGGGGATGGATTTGTCTTGAAAAAAAGGTCTTAGCTCAACTAAGATCAAGTTGAAAAGTCTACATATGACTAGAAATCAGTGAAAACAAGCCTAAGAGGGTCATGAGAGCAAGAAAGAGGGACCTATGGGTTAGGTGTCATTAGCTATGCTCAAGTTACTAATTTTTGCATTTTATATGACTATACATTCACATTTATTGAATTACCCAAATGATTGATGGCACTAAACAATCCCTCTAAATGATTTATCAGAGTAGAATCAGATTATGTTTGTCTGCTCTACATTCCAATTGATATTCCATTTTTCATTGGCATCTCAAAAGTAGAAAATTGAGATGCTTGATTACGTTGCATTGTCATGTCTTGATTAGGGATTTCGTTGGCATATGTAACTTAGCATTGATTTTGGTCATAGGAGGGCTAACATGGTTATTCTTAAACAAAGTTATTTTGAGTGGGAACAAGATATTGGGAAGATGAGGTAGCATTAGGATTGTAACTTTGGTAAGGTCTAACTTGAGTGATTTGACCTTGTCCTTGGTTTTTGCCTTGAAAATGAGGCTTATTTTCTTGTCCAAACTGATTATAGGGTTGATAAGGTCTATAAATTTGAGCTTATTTCCTTTTAACAGCAACCAATTCATTATTGACACTTTGGAGAAAACTCTTGACTTCATGAATCTCATTTGTGTGGGTTATGGCAGACCTTGTTGACTACGTAAAGGAGCCAAGGTAGATAATGTGACATGAATAGGAGGCTAAAATTAGGAAATAATGGCATTGGTGGCCTAGGATCAATCTTCCCTAATTGAACAAGATAATTCTTAGCATTAATGGCTATATCATAGAAAGTAGGTAGTGTATTCCCACCCAAGGATTGAATCATCATGGACACATCACTATTCAATGCTTTTAAATAGTATAAGAAGGCATAATTTGGGTTAAGTCTCACAATAGCTAGGATCATATCCCATGCTTTTTGAAATCTAGTGTTAAAATCTTGCATAAACTCTTATGGTGCCATGTTTGTAGTGGTAAATTGCTCAGCTAGTGAAGATGATCACTCTTCTCTCTAAACCTCTTAATTAATAGATCTCCCAATTCATCGCATGAGCCAATAAAATTTTTAGGTAGAGTCCCATACCAATCCAAAGCTTTACCTTTGAAATAAAATGCCAATAACCTAATATCCACATTTTCTTGATTAATATTATAGATATTTTATAAGTTTTATATGTTCCTAATATGTTCAATGGTTCTAATAGGACCTTCTCCACTAAAATATGGAACACTCTTAAGGGCTGATCCTATAATTTGGTCATATTAAGCAAGATTCAAAGGAGATGATCTAGTGAAAGTTACAAAAGGTTGGTTTCTATCCATCTTGGAATTTAGACTATGAGTATTAGAGGTTGAACTTAGTAGTAACTTAGACTTATTAAGCACCAACTCTCTTGAATAAGGATGGCTATTCATAAACCTAAACCTTTTGCTAGAATACAAAGACAATTACACAAGCTCAAAGGGTATACCTTTAGTAGTAGACCTAGTGTTCACCTTTGGCATGGAAAATAGGGACTAATCACCACCTAAAGAGTTGAAAAATTTATTGGAGATACAAGGTACTAAATGAAAATGTTCTTATAGCTATAACTATGCCAAGATTAGCACCAATCTTACATAATCTTCTAGGACTTCAAGTCCCACCAGGCATGGTAAAAATTTTTGTCACTTGGATTTTCAGCTGAGATGCCTAGCTCTTCTAATCCAAGTGTCACAATAGAAAAATCTCTCTTATTATGGGTAACAATTTTTTTGAGATGAATCTCTAGAAAGGCTAGTTCCCTTGATGCACTCTTTGAAACACTCTATTATCTATCAAATTTTGAATGAAAAGATTTAAGAATACAAACTAATAAAAATAGAGGTGATTCAACAATATTATATTTTCTTATATTGACTAAAACTTTACTACTTAAAGCTAAACAAGGCTTCTTTCACATAAAAATCACAATTCAAGTTGTATTGTCACATTAATGTTTCATAAGTTAGGCTCATAAGGTATTTTTATACTTAAGAGAGTAATGAATGATTCATGTATAGAATATAGTCATAAAATTTTTTTTATACACCTATACACTTATAAAATAACACTAACAAAGAACTATAATAATTTCTTTTTGCATACTTAGTGAACAATCAAGGATAACATGCTAGAAAAGATCATCTTCTACTAGACAAGACAAAAAAGATTGCAATTACACTCAATTATATAAAATCTAGTACAAAAAATCACTTTTTTATTTATTTAAGAGTCATTCAAGTACAAAATTGGCCAGAGTTTCACTATCAACCAGTGAAGGCTACTAAAAAGAGCTAAAAGAGTCAATAGTTATAGCTTTTGAGAGAAGAGCAAGACAAGGGAAGTCCAAATGTCACATGAACACTTTTGAATCTAATAAATAGGTTTAAATTAAATTATAAATAGTTATTTAATAAACCATATAATTTTATGAAGACCAAGTGTCCATACAAGTCATGAAACTGTTGAAAAGTGGAATAAAGCCCTATGCTTGGCTCAAAAAATTACCTTCATAATTTGAACCTATTTGAACATCCCATAATTTATTATGGATATGTATAATGATTGGGATAATATTTAAGGCATTTAATAATCCATATCCATGAATTCTTTCACTTCCTACTCACTTGGAAGGAAGCTGTCACTGTCTACAGTCTAAAATACTCCTTTTTCACTCACCCCTCACACCTGGCCTAAAAAATGCCTTTATTTTTCCATGAAAATATATGGGAGATAGTTAATTTCACCTACCAATACCATCCATTTCATTATAGGCATTAGGCATGCTTTAAAAAGGCCCACACTTGGAGTTTTCACTCTTCTCACACTTGTGTCCACTATGCAATTTTGATTGGCTATAAGGAGAGATATTATTTGAAAATTTATAAATTTTCCCTTATAAATTAACATATTTAGTTATAATAAATCTAAATATTTCTTTCAAAATTTATTTCATCTTTTGAAACCTCCTAGAACATGCAAGACAAAAAAATGGTCAAAATACCCTATTTTGCATGTTGTTTGAACATTCCATCTAGCTCATCTATATGGTACGAGTCATAAATGATTAATATTAAAGTTATAATATATTACATGGTCAAAATATTTCATTTGGATATCTCTCTAATTTATTTTTCTCCATCCGGTCTTAGCTGAGTGTTTAGTAGGGTTTTAGGTAGTTTTTGGTCTTAAGCTTTGCTCATAAAATTTTGACATTAAACCTACAAATAAATGCCAAAAAATTGGTTCCTAGGGACCCTTATAACACCTAAAAATTCCTATAGTTCCCATGCAAATCCTCATAAATGATATGAGCATTTGAAAACACCTCATTGAGCTTATCCTTGCTTTTCTTAAATGCTTGTACCTTATCTAGGCTCAAATTTGCACTCTGGTAGGCTAATATAAATACTATGAGTTAAAACATGTATATATCCACCTTTATAACATGAATAAATCATCTTGATAATCCACCAAGAGTTATATATGAAGATGGACCCCTAATTGGTTCTAGATCTCCTCAAGGCCTAATAGGTCTAATAGGCACCTTGCTAGATTTGGTTGCTAGGACTGATATCACATAGGTATTTTTATTTATTATGAATTTTCACATCCAATTTTATATTAAAATACCTATACGTAACCCTAAAATGACTATTCTTCCCCCTTTTCTCTCATCCACCAACTAGGCCTAGTGGAAACTTGCCTAGTTGGATTGTATACAAGAGGAATTTTGGTCATCGATAGATTTATGAGCTTGGTATATTACTTATTATCACATTTTAAAATTATATTCACGTCAAAACATTTTTCCATGAGGTTCCTAAATCTCCATATCAAGTATTTTGTTTATTTTTCCCTCACTAGCTCACTTTACCAAAACCTGCTTTTCCTAGACTAATCGACCTCTAAGAAAACATAGTGAGGTATATCCCTCATCTCCATTTAACATTTAATATTTTTGGACATTTTAATATCATTTATTATCATTTTCACCAAATGGGTTTTATTTATTCCATGATTTAGGTGTCTAACCAACTCTAAAAGCCCCGGAAAGGCCTCTAAAAATCTATTTTCCTGCGTTTTCCTCAAACCTTCCTAAGAGTGACCTCTACAAGACAATAAAATGACTTGATTTTTATATAAAATGTTTTAAATATCCAAATAATACTATTTTAGCTTTGTCTTCATCCAAAAACACTCTTTTCCTTGGATTCCACATGTTCATCTATTGGGCCAAGAGGTTTCTTGACTCATGTACGGACTGATAGCTTTGGCTAACTAAGGAAGAGTGGATGGACATGTGTAAGGGATCTTGGAGTGTGTATAAAAATTCATTCATAAATCATGGACCATCTCCAGTTTATTAAAAAATTCTCTCTTCACCTAAATACCATTAAGTCTTCCTCTCACCTTCATGTCTAAGACTGCAACATGGTGGTTGTAGGTGCATACAAAGGTATAAGATATACTTTTGAGGTATTTTTAATGATTATTATAGTTCATTAAGTTACCATGAATATTATTTAAGTGACCACTTGCTTTTATAATCACCCAAAATCTATCTTGGGCCTCATATACACTTCTTAGTCAAAATAAGGTACCCTACTATACTTCAACTAGGACATCCTGAGTTTGCCCCTACATACAGGTAAATTTGATTTTCATAGAGATTATGAATGTCATTACATTCATGGATAAGGTTAATATTTATTCCCTTAACTTTAATTATTTATAGACTATTTTTCATGCCTGAGTTCACAAAACCTTGATGATGTTGCTCTCTTGGACCCTATTGTAGGCATTCCATGCAAGAAATAGGCCTTGGAAACTATCTAAAATTCTTAAGGTTTCCTTGGAGTCATTTTTTAATTTATTTTATTATATTTTATTCATTATTTATCCCTTATATACTTTAAACAACAACCTATTTTTCTTCTACCCACCTCATAGTCAATTATAGTTGACTATGGGTCTTGTAGGTATAGATTACTTTCTTGGGGGCTTTGTTAGAAGTATGGAGGCTATCAATGAATCCCTCTAAGTAATAATATTTATATTTGATAATTTTGGGTTACTCATATGATTCCATAAACATAATATATACCCTCCTACTTATACTAAGAAACCCTTGCCTATAAGGCCTACTATAGATGCTTACAGCCTTGAGTTAGGTGATTATGATATAAAAGTTACTTCCTTAGTTAACCTTCAGGTTATAAAACATTTTCATAACCTTAAAATTTACATTATATGGGATAAACACCATCAAACACATGCATAAGTCATTATTTCTTCACTTTACATATCTGACCCTGTAGGTGTCAATCTCCATGCCTGAGGGGTGCCTGTAAGTCATCATATGGATGTACAAGACTTGGTCTTAACACTTTCTTGTTGACTTTGATTTCATTTGACCTCATTACATCAATATTTCCATCCTTGTCATGAAGTTTTGTGCAATGTTAGTTCATAGGTAGCAAAAGGCCATTTGCATCTTCAGGCCAATAGATGTTACTAAGGCATTTATATATGTTTTAGGGCATGTTTGAGGTCTCCAAAAGCCCATCTCCATTTAATTTTTAACTTATTTTCTTGGAATAGACCTATTATATACTATAGTTAATCAAGTCCAATCACCTAAATGCCTGGTCACATCTATGAAACATGTTGAAAAAAGGTTATGAAAACCCCTTAACCCTTTGTTTTGGTCTTTTGAGGATAATTTCCCAAAACATAGGCTTTTGTTTCTTCAATTTGGTTTCATAATTCCTTGGGATGTTCACACTTTATATGTATTGTTAATGCTTGATCCTCATAAAAAGGTTTCAAAAGGTGTCAAAAGTTACAAACATTTTTTCATGTAATCTTTTGGTACCCTACTTAGCCACCTATAAGTGGATGTTTTGAGACACCATGGTGAGCTATAAGTGAATAACATGAAAACGCCCATGTATATGAACTTTATATGATTTTATCCAACTCCATAACACACCTTTAGCATTTCTAAGAAGTTGGAATACTTGTCCACCTCTCCACACATTAGCATGATGTCAGTAAAGCACTGTAGGTTTGCATTAGGATGTTTTATACAGGCAAGGTTGGGTAAGAACATATTAGGGAAAATCTTATAAAATACTCAAATGAATTTTAAAACCTTAAAATATATGATCTCCATCAAAGACACCTTGAAACCAGCTTCAATACACCTTTTCTAACCTAAAAATAGTTGCATATATCTGGGATAAAGTAGGCATTGGCATCACATGACTATTTTAGCATGATGAGTAGGCTTGGAACTACACTTGAACCTTATCCAAACATATAAATGGAATTTCTCAACTTTTTTATGGATTTTTAAATTGATACACCACAAATACAACTCCAAGAACAAGATAGACAAGCCCATACATGTAACTGCAAGTAAAGATAAGAATGGAGTTGACAATGGGGGATGACAAGTTTACAAGCTATCAAAGACATGAGATGGTGAAGCCAAGACATGGAATAATGTGGTCACATGAGAAAAATACTTTTGAAACACCATTTCCTAGCTATATGAGACCCTTAAAGGATAAAACAATCAACAAATAAGAAACACCTAAGTTGAAACTACATATGGTGACACCTTCTTGCATCATGGACTAACTTTTTCATAAAAACAACATAAAAATTTTAATTAATAATGTAGACCATCTAATAATTAATTCAATATCCCATATAGCCAACATCACCAACTGGTTCATACGAATTTTGCCAAAATGGAGCAAAACCTATAGGGTACACAAAACAACTAGAAGAAAAGTACAATCAACATTGAAAGGATGATTCATATATCACATTTGATCAATCCTTACATTAGTATTATGTAAATGAAGGTCTTTGAGTTTAATATCATCTCCCAAAGTCATTTGTCCTAAAACCTCTAGAGCTATTTCTAATGAGCAAAAACTTGAAGGTCACTTTTATGTGTCTAGAAAGCTACGAAAGGAGAAAAATGGTTTTGGCCTCAAAATGGCACTTCCAAATAAAAAAAAATCATATAAATAAGAATGGGAAGGTGAAGAGTCAAATTTCAACCTTTTCCAAGTGACACACTTCACAAAGAGGTCTTACAAGTGCCATTTTCTTCCCCTTTCAGTAGAAAACTCCATTTTCTTCTAAACAACCTACCAGTTTTTAGTTATGTCAGTTGGTTAAGACTAAAGTGGACACATGGGGCATGACATCATCTTTGGATACCTTCACATTCCCCAATAAACCTATATAAGTTATTAAATGCTTCCTTAAAATGACCCAAAATGATAAATAGACATGAACACTAACTAACCAAGGCCAATATAACTTTAATTGACATCAATTATCCTATAATTCACCTTTAGACATAATATTACACGCCATAAAACACCTAAATACCAATTTTTTACCTAGGGGTTCTCCAATTTAACCTAAAAGTCAAATTTGGTCAACATAAAGTTTGTTAATACCTTCTTTTTTTCCTTGAAATTATGTCACTTTATGAATTTTTTTCATTTTATGTACCTACCCAATAAATAATTGGCACATGAGAGCCATTTTTTCTTCTCAAAGTATAGTCATTATTTCCTTTTTACCAAATCCATGTATTATGGTTCTTATGAGGGCTTATATTTTGTAATCTCTTCAAATTGTTATGTAATTTTTCTCACACAAAGAAGGATTCTCAATTTAATTTTAATTATTAAGGTGATAAAATTCTGACATTAAATTTTATAGTCTAGTTAAGCCCTAAATTAAGACATGAAAACATTTTTTATTAAATTTCTTCAATGTCTATATGAGGTTTTGTGATTCTTTATACCTACACAATGCACACTCAGTCTAATGAAGTCATTTGTTCTTCTCAATTTTTTTGTATAGGTCTACCAGATCATAATTTCATTTCAACTAAAGCCCTATCTTATCATTTTCATGGTCATATATGTTTTTAAATATCTTCAACTTATAACCAAGTTATTTTTATAGAAATAAAGTATCTATATTTAATTTTAAGCATTTATAGGATTGAACTCATACTTTAGGTAATGTATCCAGTTGAATCATTTTTAATAGTCCCATGGGGTATGTCAAAAGGAGGTAGAGGTAAAGAATTTATATTGGTAGTGAAATATTTTATTTATGTAGGTAACTTTAAAATTAGTATATATTCAGTGGTTTGGTTATGTCTAGTTTTATTTATGATTAAATTTTACTTGGTATGTTAGGTCATTTGTGGTCATTGGTTATATTGGTGACATTGACAATATTGGTGATGTTAGTGATATTGGAAATGTCATGATGCTAGTAATTTTTAAGGGATATACAAACCCCCTATTTATATCCCATATTTATTTGTAGTTCAAATCAATACTATCCCTCTCTCATTCATATCTCTTAATTTTATAAAAATGATTATGTAGATCAAAAAATACAACTGCCTCACAAATAAATATAATACTCTTACCATTTTGAAAATTGATTTAGATATATTAGTTTAATAAAATTATATTTTAATTACAAATTATTTGCTAAAATATAATTTAATTATTAAAAGATGAATTTTTATTATTCGATAATATAAGAATTAAAATTGAAATTGAAATTCATATGCCCTACACATATATCTTTGTAAAGTAGAGGTGCTACAAGTAAAAGTAAAGATTTTATAAATCACTTAAATAACCAAAATTTGATGCCATGGGAATAAATCTAAGTAAATGATTAATGAAATATGGGTGTAGGATATGCTTATTCATTTTGGCCATTTTTAATATGTAGAGGGACTAAAATTTTAAGTGTGTGATATTTTAAAATTTCTAAAAGGTTTTATGACTTTATACATGTGCAGTTATTTTGAGCACATATATATTGTGATGTAATATTACTGAGACTTTTATATATTTAATGATTCTAGTGTATCTTGATGTGTCAAGGACATTTAATAGTTATGGCCTTAATGGGTTATTGAAAGAAATTAATGTATATAGGTAGGTTTTATATCTATATAGACACATCATATTCATTTCAAATTAATTTGATTACAAATTGGAAAACAATTCAAATAATAATTATAAGGAGCATTGCATTAAATATTTATGCAAAAACCTAGGAAGGGCTAGTGGAAATGAGTCACTTGGATACCATTATAGTGTTACTTCATTGTTTGTATCCCTAAATTGTTGTATTAGTTGTAATGTCTTATAATTGGAAAATAATTAGATCTTGTGTAGTCTCTCTTCATAGAAATAAAAATAAGACATTGTTCTTATAATTATGGGATGTGTGGTAAAACATATTTCTTAACTGAGACATCTAACCATGAATGCATCATTCGGTATCAAATCAAAGGAATAAAATTATGGATTTGGATATTAATATCGGTGCTCTCTCTTATTTTTGAATATGGGTAGCGAACAAAGTAGTGCAGAAAACAAGTTTGTGTAGGACTGAAAGTGGTGCACCAGTGGATCTCAAGGTTGTGAAAAGTTAAGATGCCACCAAGAAAAATAGGGAGAGTAGGCACAGTAGTTTTGAACATGAATCAAATATTGTATGATATCACATAAATATTACAAATTATGTAAAAGTGGTTGGTTTCTATTGAGGAAGATAGAAGAAGTAGATTCATCCTAGGAGAATATGTGAGTGATCTAGAGTTTAAATCACAGGAGAATGACAATGATGAAAAGTTTACAAAGTGAGAACTATTGGATTAGGGATAAAAAAGGTTTATCAAATCCATATCTATGATTTGAAGAGGAATGTGAATGGAGGTTTAATATTTTATTATAAAATTAAACCCAGAAGAGCTAGTATAATATGCAACACCCTTAATTTATATTACATCTATGGAAATTAATGGTTGATTAGTAGCTTACATGTCTTTCATATTATCTTATTTCATTTATCTATTATCTTATTATGGTTTCACCATGAAATAATCATGGCTAAGTAGAGTATATATAGGAGGTGGTGGTTAGTATTTTATCATCTTATTATGCATTATGCTCTAATTACATTGTTGTGGAGATTGGTTGCATGAAGCTTAGTCATAATTATCAAGTACTCTACTATCTTTTCAATTAGTTTTTTGTATCTAACTATTCTAATCTTAACTATATAATATATTATTTAATCATTATAAAATATATAATTAATATCATTATAAGTGGTATAAGAGCATCAATTTGGGCAATTTTCTATGGTGTTATTTTTCTAATCCATTGTTACGTAAATTAGGGAGCCAAAGGATAGAAAAAAATTAACTTTAAATTCTGGAAACAATTTTTTTTTCCACTACAATATTATTCGAAGGTTTTTTTGAATAAAAAAATGGCCTAGAAAATTTTTCACACTCTTATACAAACTAGAAACCATTACATTCATCTTTAGGAGATAATAACAACTATATAATTTACTCACACTTTTTGGGACCAAAACCATCCATTCTAGGGTTTAAGAATGGTTGGTTCTAACATGTGTGAATGAAAAAAATATCAAGACACTCATAAAAATATTTCCAAAAGTGACATGGAGTCTTGAACTTCATATCCATTAGTATTTATGGCAGTTCAACACATGTAATTAGATATACAAAGCATAGTGAGGAAGGATGATCTTGTTGTGTTAGATGACTCCAATATCTATGGACATCACAATTTGGATGAAAACCCTCAGAGTAGGTGAAATAAATTCAAAGCACAAAAGTGGGCTTCATAAATATTTATTAGTTGATTCACTAGCCAAAATTTACAAAGAAGGTACATTATATAGTGAGAAATTAGGTCACCATAAAGTTAAAACTCAACTCAAAATTAGAAAACACATAAAGTGTATTTACCTTAATGACCTTAACAAACTTTTAAAAGTTGAATAAAAACTATGTAGGTAAAACAAGAAGTTGGAAAAATCCTAAACTAACACTCCCCTAATGTATAGCTTACTTGGGTAGAAGTATGAGGTCCTAATAATGAGGTATGATGAGGTACCCAATTATAATACAACTCCTTTAAAGTGTGAAAAAGGATAAAACCTATAGGATATAAATTCTCCCCTAAAATAAAGTAAAGAAGATAAGGGAAATAAAAATCTCCACTAGAGTCTAAAACTATCTCTAACCATCTTAAATCCTAAAACATATTTTTTGAAAGTGATTGTGGATCACAATTAGTCACATTGAAGAGTGGATCACCCTGGAATAATGAATGTGTCTACCACGTGCCTAATGGATCTTCAACCATGGTGTCATTCCTAGACAATGGTTTTTAATTCTCATGTAAGTTATGATGTCCCACTAATATATATAATTATGGTGCAATGGGAGTAGAGGTAATACATTACTATTGAATGAGTTGAAATGGTGGGATAGACTGCTCAATCTCTAATATGTCTTCAATTAGTATAATTATTCCCTATAATTTTTGCAATTAACTAGGGGTAGGTTTATCAGGGAATAACTCCTCAATATATATAAGTTGACATGGAAATGATGGAGGTGTGTCCCTATTAATATTGTAGTCATTTGTAGGAGAATATTCATCAATGTTAGAAGTGTGCTCAGGCTCAAAAATGCCATTAAGTTTAGTTGAGTTCAAAAAAGAAGAATATAAAGGAGAGTTAGGAGCAATGTGGTAAAATTTATATACTCAAGTCTAATTATCATCCATTCCCTATACTAATATATTATCATAGTGTAATTACCTAATATATACTAAATCTAAGGTGAATTCAACTCACATGCCCATACCAAGGTGATCGATTTGGTAAACTGATAGCATATTAGTTGAATGAGAGGGAACACTTATAAATTTATTAAATGTTCCATCACTCCCTTCAATATATCCTCTCCTAAGAAAATCTTTATAAGTATCGTGAACTAATTTTGTAGAGGACATGCCACATTGTTTTATGGAACTGAATCTATCCATGAAGAAGAAATGTTATGTGAATAACAAGAGCCAATTACTCATTTAGGATTATAAGATATAATAACAACTAGGGCCTTTCCCTTTGCTTTCCCCCTATTTAATTTTTCTTCTTATTTACCATTTTAATTTGCCTTAGAGGACTCATGGTTTGATGAATTATGATTAGTAGAATCAAGGACATTGATATTGAGCTTCTCAAGCATCTTAATTAGTTGGTGTTCTCATTTCTTCAAAAAAATTATTTCATTGTGATTTCTTGAGAAAAACCCAAATTTGATCCAATCCTTCTTAGGGTTAACACTAAAATAATAGGTCTCATGTTATGATATGAAAGTGGCAGGATTTACATCCTTATCTTGATCCTCTTTGTTATGTTTATTTTCTCTATTATTTGAACCCTTCTCTTTCTTAGAAAAAAGTCATGAGATTTTGAGGACTTCACTGTGCCATATATATTAGCTTATCTTTCTCCCAAGTCAAGTCAAAAACAAAGGTATCTAAATAAGGCATCTTCCATGAATCTTCAAGAGCACTTTTATGGAATGTAAAGTGGACATAAATACATAATAGTTGAGACCTATTTTAGAGAGTATAGACAAAAAAAAATCATCATATTTATTAACAATTCCACATTCTTTTAACTGGAACCTCAGATATTTGAACTTAGTGAAGAAATTTGTTAGTGTGTCAAGGTCACCCAGTCTCAAAATTATGAGCTAATTTTCTAGTTAACATCCTTTCATCATCTCCTACTTCTCAAAGAGTTTTTACAATGTGGTTATTACTTCATTCAATGTTTTAGTAGATTGAATGTGAAAATGTAAGTGAAGAGAAACAAAAAAATAAGTCAACCATATGTGTGATGAAATCTATTAAACCATTTATTTTATTTACATATCTTGTAAGTTCAGTTGAAGCTTTTTTCGTAACTATTCTATAGAAGCATTATTTTCTTAGATCAAGTATCACATTGATTTTACATTTCTGATAATTTAATGTTGTAATACGTGAAAATGCCCAGTAATCCATGATGAAAGAAAAGAGGTTGTCACATAGATTAAAGAATAAATGATAAAAATAAAAACACAGAACACCATATATTACCCCCTTAAAATTATTAGAGAGACCCCCACTTAATATGGAAATACAATCACACTCGTATAAACATCATACACCATTGAGAATGCATCTTGAGCAATTTGTGTGTAAGTATAAAACAACGAGAGGGAAATTAGACTTATCATATATTATATCTAAGAGTGTATAAACATTTTTTTAAGGGAGTTTTATAGATCCCAAAAACATTACCTATGTATATATAATTATAAAAAAATTCACTTTTGAATAATATGATACTCAAATCTTCATTACCAATTATAAGTTGTGTGTTGGAAAATATGCTCATATAAAAAAAATTAAGTGGAAAGAGTGGTCAAATTTTTTTGATCAACTTCCCCAACATAATTTTTTATCAATAAAATTTCAAAATATTAAACTAATCACTTTGAGGTTGGAAGTAACCAAGGGCTTAATTTATATATGACCATGGGCTAAGGGATAAGATGGTTGATACCTCATGTGACCACACCATATGACTAGAGGTATAAGGCTTATTATGGGTGATCTCCCACTACCACTTTTAATTAATGTGGGACTGACATCATCCAAAAAATGCCTAAATTTATAAAATGAAGAGTGCCACTTTCTACTATTCTAAATTTGATGGTCTCTCACACCTCAAATAATACAATCTTAAATTTGACATCTTTGTGGCCATCATAGGTGAAAAAGAGGTAATGAAATAATGGAGTGTCCTCAAACAAGTGTCTGAGTCTACTAAGTGTATTTAAAAATGTTAGAGTTTGGGAAGTCTATGTTCATGATAGTCATAGTCCATCATCTATTCAAATGAGTGTTAGGATATGATGGTCTATTAGATAAGCTATCAGGGTTTAATGGTCTACCAGATATGTTATCAAGGTTGTAAGGGCATCTTGATGGATTGTCAAATTATAATATCATATATTGAAAGTGTCAATTTTTATGATCTTAGTGTGTAAATAGTTCTATGTCCATCAAAATACCAACAAAGGCCATGAACCACCAAAATTACATACAAGGGGTAGTAACTCCATTTTAGTTGGAAAACTCAAAAATGTATAGAATAAGTATGGATTATCTAAAAATTATCAAGTATATTATTAATCACTTAAAAAACCATGAAAATATTTCTTGATTTGAAACCACTAAAAATATTTCAAAACCATCCAAAAATGGCCAAAAATTACTATCACAAATCTAGGTCAAGTGTACAATTGCCATTAGGGTTTTCATGCCTTCCATATATTATGGCATTATCTATTTTTAGATAAGAGGATCTGTTGTATAATTTGCATCCTTAGATTTTGAGAAGTTGAAAGAGGCTTGGTATACCACTCCAATTTTGGTGACCCATGATTTTTACAAAATGTTTATTTTGTAATGTGTTGAATTATGATATGGAATGGGGGAAATGCTATTGCAATAAGGAATATATATTTCATTCTAGATTCATAAACTCAAGAAAAAATAATTTTAATCCAATAAATGAGAAAGAGATAATGGTTATTATTCTTGCAATTAAGCAATGGAGACATTGTCTAATGGGTAGGCACTTTAGGGTAAAGACCAATCATGATAGTATAAAATACTTTTTTGAACATCAATTGTTATAACAATAATCAAAAAAAATAAGTGACTAATATGTTGGGTTATGACTTTAAAATTATCTATAAGAAAGGAAAATATAATGTGGTAACAAATCCACTTTTTATGAGGGATGAACCAGTTGAGATATTATTATGCACAATGACAATTTTGGAAGTAGATTGGTTAGAAGAAAAAATATTAGAATATAATAATAACAAGGATACACAGGTCTTGATTTATAATCTTTAGCATGGTTAAGGTTTTATTTAAAACATTGAGTGGAAAGGAAACACATTATGTTATAAAGATAAATTATAACTAGGTAAAGATTTTGACCTAAAACACAAGATCATTCAAGAGCTTTATGCATCTCCAATAGAGGGGCACTCAATATTTTTTAATCTGTATCATCAAATCTTGAAATGTTTATTTTTTGAAGGACTCAAATGGGTATATATAAAAATTTGTGGCTTATATAACCATTATACATCCTTACCCAAAGGTGGGAGGAGGTTTCCATGTATTTATTTAAATAGTTTCCAAATTCTAAAGGTAAAAATGTCAACATGGTATTTTTTGATAGGTTGAAAAATATGGTAAATTTTGTTCCTTATTAAAGCCCTTTTCAACTAGTATAGTAGATGTTGTTTTTCTCAATATAGTTCAAAAGTTGAATAGTACTACCAAAATCATTTTAAGTGATCTTAATCTTATCTTCATAAATAAATTTTAGAGTGAGTTATTTTCATGTATGGTTACTTATTTGGATCATATATCATCATTTCATACTCAATATAATGGTAAAACATGGGATATCAATAAATTCCTAGAAGGTATTTCTATTATTTTGCATCAAATAAATAAGAACGTTGGGTCCATAAGATACCACTAGAATAATGTTGGTGCAAAACTTCCTTCCATACCTCTAATAAAATGTCTCTCATTTCACTTTATCACTATCATCCCCCATCCATCACTTCAACATGAGGTATCATCTAGTTTTAAAAAAATAGTAATGGCACATAATGGAATGAAGTATAAAGTTGATTAACATCGTAGTGAGAAGAACTTCTATATCAGTGATTGGATATTTGTGTGATTTCAATTATATAAGATGGTGTATTTTAAGGAATTTAAAATTTGATAAAAAAATTTATTATAAGTATTATGTCTCTTATCATATACTACAAAAAATGGCACTGTGGCATACAAGCTAGAGCCACCTGATCCAGTTACATACATATTGTATTTCATGTATATTTATTGAAGAAGGTAACTAGATTGAGAGTTTATATTCAAACTTAATTACCCAAAATAGATTAATAATACAAATTAATTTCATAAAAATGGAGTTTAATGATAATTTTATCAAATGGAAGAGTCTGAATCATGAAGATGCAACATGGAATAATTAAACATTCATGTAGTAACATCCATAGTTGATGAAATGTTAAGGGAAGAATTATTTGTAAGGTAAGATAATGTTATTCCATTAACCTATAGTTAATTCAAGGATATTTGTGGTTTTCTTATGACTTACATACCTTTCATATTATCTTATTTCATTTCTCTATTTTTTTAGTATGGTCAACTTATGGAATAACCATGCATAAGTAGAGTATATATAGGAGATAGTTGTTAGTATTTCATCATCATATTTTGATTTATGCACTATTTTCATTGTTTTGTATGTCTCCCCCTCAAAGTGGTTCAATTATAATTATCAAGTATTCTACACTTTTATCGATTATCTTTGTGGACCTAATTATTTAGATCTTAGTGTTGTGATATATTATTCAATAATTAAAAAATATCTAGGAAATTTAATTACAAGTGGTATTAGACAATTCATTTGGGTAGCTTTATGTGACAATAATTTTTCATTCTATAGTTGTATAAATCAAGAAATTTAAATGATTGAAAAACCATTACTTGAGATCTACAAATAATCTAAATTTTTTACCACTACAATATTGTTCCAAGTTTGTATTTTAAAAATAACTGGTCTAGAATGTTTTCCATTCCCTTTCAAAAACTAGAAATCATTGGATTCATCTTGGAAAGGATAACATAATAGTATACTCTACTTATATACATTTTTTTAGGCTAAAAACCATCCATCCTAGGGTTTAGGCATGGTTGGTCCTAACATGCATGGACACAAGAAAGGTCAAGACACTCCAAAATCTCCTCATAAGGATGACATGGAGTCTTGAACTTTGGATCCATCAATTTATAAGGTGATTTAACAAATTTATTTAAGTATAAAAATAATGGTGAGTAATTATGATCTAAATTTAGTAAAATAAAAAAACAATTATATCAAGAACTATTTTTCAACTATAAACATAAGTATTTGACCACTTTTATGGCTCAAATTTTGTAATATAAACCTCCACTTCTCTAATTAGGTTCTCATAATCTAAACAATCACAACTCCAATATTGGTTTGAAGTACATGATACTAAAGTTTGAAGTGTGCAAAGTTTATGGTAATGATCCATTCACTTGGATCAACAAAATAAAAGATTTATTTGATTGAGATCACACTCCATGTGTGCAAAAGGTGATCACAACATCTCTATATCTATAACCTAATTATTTTATTTGGTTTAGTGGTTGTGTGCTCAAATTTAAAATAAACATGCTCTTATTACCTGGTCAGTGTTTACTAACAAGTTATAGATGCAATATCATAACATACCATAAATCTACTTCATTCAATTAATAAAGTTGTGAAAAAAGGTATTTTTAAGGATTATATTTAATAATTTATATAATATATCATGGATGTTGATGAAATCAATAATAACAATATTAATGGCCATTTCATGGGGTTGATTAAAGATAACATACAAGTTGGGGTTCAAATGTTTAATCCAATGTCAAATTTTTAGTCCATATCATTGACATGCTAGGCACTTGAAATATATTTAGTCAAAATAATGGATTTCACTCATGGATATGAACATGATTTCATATCACCATCACTTTTTCAACCTACTCGATTGACCACTTAGTAAATTCAAGAGATGTGTGCCAAAGGGTTATGTTTTGGATATGACATCAATTGGATAAAAAGATATAAATGTTTTGAAAATAATTTGTCATACGTTTATAGATCCAATGAATATGAAGAACATGATGAGTCATGGGGTGAGGGTATGGAAGATCTAGATGAATAATATATAGATTATCACCCTACTATGCACTATCATTCTCTTTCATTTATTAATAACCATAAAACTCTTAAGGTGGAGGTATTCCTCAATAGGCATTATGTGATAGTGTTGATTAACTCATGAATTACAAATAATTTAATCAATATTAATTTGGCTAATCATTTGAATTTTTTAATTTATCTAGCTCCATAATTTCAAGTCATGATTATAGATGGTGGCACAGTCATTTTTTATATAAAATGTCATACTATTAAGATTGCCATGGTGGACTACCTATTTAATTTTTATACATTTTCAATTCCCATATGTGGGTCTGACATTATTTTAGAATTTAAATGACCCATGACTTTGGGAATAATTTACATGAATTTACAAGAAAATTTCATGCCCATTCATTCTAAAAAGCTCACATTTAAATTATGAGGATTATGGGAGTAGTCTCCCTAGTTGATTATTTCATATTAGATGATGATGTTTACTGAAAAATGGACAAAAGTATTTTTGGAATGATTATTTTCCATAGGATTTAAATCATAAAATGTGTCTATTCATCTTGATATACAAGTAATTATTGATGACCAACCAACATTTTTTGGTACAATACCAAAAGGAATACCACAAATTAGATAACATTATCATGCCATAAGACTTATTTCAGGAATTACACTACCAAACATTAGACCATACTGGTATTCATATGTAAATAAAGGTGAAATTGATAATATTATTTATAGGAAATTATGAGGGAAAGTATTATCTAACATATTCAAAGTGAATATTTTTCCTAATGGTCATTATGTGGAAGAAGGATGATACTAGGAGGTAGTGCCTTGACTAAAATAATTCAAAAAATATACCATCAAATATAAGTTACCTATTCAATAAATTTATGATTTGTTATATGAATTAAATGGTGTTGTTTATTTTACCAAACTAGATATTCATTTTGGGTATCATCAAATTTGTATCAAAGATGAGGATATCCCTAAAGCAAATTTTAAAACTTGTGAAGACCAATATGATTTTATGTTCATGCCTTTTATTATCATAAATGTACCATAGACATTTTAGAGTTTTATGAATTTAATTTTAAAGTATTTTTTATGAAGTTTGTGTTTGTGTTTTTTGATGACATCCTAATCAACAACAAAACTTGAGAAGAATATTTGAAACATGTGAAACATGTACTATAAATTTTGGAACATCATCATTTTGTGTAAAACATTCAAAATGTGATTTTAGATTCAATGAGGTGGAGTATTTGGTTCATATTTCTTCACATGAAGGAGTAAATATTAACCCTAAGAAGATCAATGTTATGATGGAGTGGTGAGTGCCAAAGATCCTCAAGAACCTTCATGGATTTTTGGGGCTAAATGTTTCTATCTTATATTTTAAAAAATTTATGGAAGGTTTGTATCTCCACTTATAACCTTATTGAATACATATTATTTCCATTGGATTGAATTATATACCAAGGAATTTGAGAAGTTGAAAGAGGCTAGTTGTACCACTCCATTTTTAGTGACCACAAATGTTGCCAAATTTTTTTTAATGTAATTAATTTGGATTTGGCATGTTGGAATTATTATTTTAAGAAATAAGACCTATTGCATTTTATATTTGTTAACTCATGTTAAAAAACAATCTCAATCAAATCTATGAGAAAGAGATGATGACTATTATTCATGCAGTCAAGCAATTGAAACCTTATTTGATAAGCATACACTTTATGCTAAGGATTGATGATGATAGTATAGAATAATAACAAAATTGGGTGACTAATATACTAGGATATGACTTTAAAATAGTATATAAGAAAGGAAAATATAATGTAATAAAAGATGCACTTTCTAGGAGTGGCGAATTAGCTGAGGCATTATTATGTATAATGACCATTTATAAAACAAATTGGTTGGAAGAATAAAGATCAAAATTTTAGAATGACAAGGATACACAATTCATAATTTAGAATCTTTAGAATTTCTTGGGTGTTCTTGAAAAATTTTATTTAAAAGGGAACACATTATGGTATAAATATATATTATACCCATGTAAGTATTTTATCGTCAAATACAAGATTATTTAAAAGTTTCATACATATATCATTGAATCAATAATGATTTATTTTGTAAAGGACTCAAAGGGTGACATAAAAAAATTGTGATAAAATACATTATTTTTCAATATAACAAAGGATAAAAAATTAAGACACTGATTCTTCTACAACTATAATCCATTAATAACCTAAGGTGGGAAGAGGTTTCCATGTATGTCATTATAGGCTTTTTGAATTATGAAGGTAAAATATTTTTCATAGTATTTATGGATAGTATGACAAAATATGCTTATCTTTGCTCATTATCATAACCATTTTTAGCTAGTAAAATATCTCTCTTTTATCAATGTACTTCAAAATGTGAATGGTACTCCTAAAATCATTGTAAGTGATCATAATCTGAAGTTTATCAGTATCTTTTGGATTGTTTTATTTTCATGTTTGGGTCCTCATTTGGATGATATATCATCATATCATCCTAAATATGATGGGAAAATTATTTTTTTGATAAATTCGTAGAAGGACATCTCTGTTGTTTTTCATCAGATAAACATGAACATTAAAGCGATTGGCTACCACTATACAAATGGTAGTATAAGACTTTCTTCCATACCTCTACTAAAATGTCTCCCTTTATTTCAAATTTTGGCTATTATCCCCATTCATTATTTTTTTTAAGGTTAAACCCAAGGTTTGATATTTTGAGGAACACTTTCAACATCAATAAGAGATACTAGATACTTTAACGGAGAATTTAGCAATGACACATAATAGAATGAAATAGCAAGTTGATCAACATCATACTGATAGGTATTTTGATATCACTGATTAGGTATTTATGTGATTTTAACCATATAACTAGATCCTAAAAAGGATAATAAACTTTCTCCTAAATATTATGGCCCTTATCAGATCCTAAAATAAATTAGCAGTGTGGCATACAATATGGAGCTACCCTAATCCACTAAAAAACATCATGTATTTCATGTATCATTTTTGAATAGGGTCACTTAAAAAAGAGTTTATATTTAGAATGATTTAACTAAACAAAATGAAAAATTAAAATTCATTTTTTAACCTAAGTATATCATTCACATAAACAAAAAAGTTATGAAAAAGAGATTAATGAGTATTTGATCAAGCGGAGGACTCTCAATCATGATTATGTAACATGGAAGGACGAATTTTTCATGTAACAACATCCAAAACATTGATCTAACATTGAGGGAAACATTATTTTATGCAAGAGAGTCATGTTATACCCTTAAACTATAGTTCATCTAGGGATATGTGTATCTAACATACATCATAAATACCTTTCATATTATCTTATTGAATTTTTCTATGTTATTAGTACACATGACCTATGTAATAAACATGTCTAGTTAGATTGAGTTTAGGATGTAGTGGTTGGTGTTTAATCATCATATTATAAATTATGTTATTATTGAATTGTGGTGTAGGTTTCCCATTGAATCATCTCAGTCATAATTAGCAAGAATTCTACTCTATTATAAATTATTATTGAGGGAGTGATTATTATGCACTTTTACATGATATATTATTCCATGATTGTAGAAAAAAATATGATATTAATTTATATATTATCTCACAAATATTGAATAATACTTTGAGTTTGATGAAATAATGGACTATCACATGATTAAGGTTACGTATACAAAATTTAAGTGGAATGTAACACTATTATGGAAGGAGGTAAAACTTGAGATGAATCGCAAGGGTAAAGAGAAAACCACCCATTAGGAAAGGATGGTTGTGAAATTGAAATACAAGTTTCTTCATGGAATTAATAGCTATATATGCTAAATATGTTGTATAATATGTGACAAAATGAGTTGATTGAAATGGTGTAAAAATAAAATTTTCAATATCATTATTTGATTTGGTCATTGAGATATAAATGAAAAGAAAGTAGTGTAATAAATTAATGGAATTTGATGGTTTATCTAATATGAGATAAACATAATGAGATGTAAAATAGTGTAAGAAACATATCACTATGCATGAATATCAAATGATAATATGGAATGCATATAAATTACTATGAGAGGTAGAGCATAAGAAGATAATGTCAAATAATAACTAGGTGAAAAGAGTGATGAGTATGCATGGACTATTTAAATATCTCAATTAATAGGATCATCTTATTTGAGAGGTGAAAGAGGAAAAGATAAATTTTAAACATTTAAATAAGTATGTTTTATACTTTAGGAGGTATGACATCATGTATTTATATTCCCTCATACACATTCAGATATAACAATATAAGATGTTTTTGTGTAGAAGTCTTACAAATAGATGTAGAATATGAATAAGTGCATGTTGATCATATTCATAAAACTGGCAATCTTGGTTGACTTATGGTATAGAAAAAAGTATTAAGGAACAATGCAAAGTGGGTATGGCGATTGGAAACTACACTAATAATGCTCTATGGAATATGTTATATAAGGATGTATATCATATTTTTTGTGGAGGCCATCATAGCTTGAATTTGAGGTATTATATGATTGGAGATTAAATACAATTCATATGATAAATTTTGGATGAGTCTATATCCCAAATCCACTAAATAATAAGAATAGGTAGGATGCACACCAAAGTCATGTGGTCATACACAGTAGCTAGGATCAATTTAATAAGATAGAATGTGAAAACATGTAGAGTGGAATTACATAGAGGAAAGAGAGTGGTTACGCTTAGGAAATGTATATTAACACACAAAGGGAGGTGAGCAATAGTGAGAATAAAAAACACTTGAATGTTTTAGTGCATCATGTTGTAAAAAAAGAGTGTAATAATGGATTAAATAGCATAGATAGTGTAAGTCAAGCCAAGTGGAATGGGAGATAGTGCAATAGTGAAATGAAAGTATTTTAGAGGAGGAAATATATTTAAGACCCAATTTTTCATCCAAGTGAAATAAAAGGTGATGTTCATATTGCATCGAGGAAATCAATGCCAATAAATTTATATATTATCAAAAGAGTGTGGTTCCCACTCTGGTTAACTGTGAGTACCATTCTCACACATTTTATTAGTTAGGGTTTATGATTTAGGAACATCTATATCTATGCATACTCTTGAATTAACCAAAAAAATTAGTATTTAGTTAATAATAAATTACAATAAAGTCTTTTATTTTTATGTAAGACAATGACATAATGTGGTTTGGTTCTAGGGGAGACATGAATGTCATTACCTAAAACATTTCATGCTAATTATCAGTTTTAAAGTCCCTTGAATTCATGTGAATTTATACATGTGAACATGTTTTTAACACATACATATTGTGATATATAATCATTATTACTTGTGTACATTTAATTAAATTATTGAATTTTAATGTGTTGTTTAACCCTAAAATATATATATGGTGAATCTAATGTTAAAGGGGTTAGATATATCCTAGGGCACAATGATCGTAAACTATTGCTTGTGTAAGGATTTTTTTTGTGAAACTCAGATAAAACATATACTAAATTAATTATTCTAATATGTTAAAGATATAAATTACAACTATGTTAGATATTATAAAGATAAATAAAATAAGATATTTAATTGGTTTTGATGTTAACACAAAAATAAATCTATAGCCAGTAGAAAGTGGACTGATCCAAATTCTATAACAGTCACCTTATTATAAAAATTTTACCTCTATATCCACTAACACTTAAATTGAGTTGGGATAGTTGCATCAATAATACTGTCTAACATGGATGCAAGTTTCAAGTATAGAATACCTATTTAAATTGGATGCAACCACCTAAATGATTTTATATTTTATGTTTCCTTTCCTCTAGAGCATTTAGATTTTGATAGTTGATTGTCATTACTTATCAAATATCAAAACCTTAATTATTCATTTTCATACTAGTTGTGTTAAAAATGGGTTAGTGGTTACATAGTCTTAATCTACCTGAATAAAACCTCTATTAATGAGCATTCTCTACTTATCCAATACTCAGAAGAGGGCCTAAAACCTATGTAGCTATTCATTAAACATGTTAGCTTTATGTAGATCATGAAATGCATGATAAGAAAATACAACAATGACATAGCTTGTAACTTGGCAAATATAGATCTTAGGTTGTTCCTTTAGTACTTAAAACCTATAGATATGATGTCCACATGACTGATATGAACATATGAGAAATAGGAAAGATTTTATTACTAGATTTATTAATAGAATGATTTTAATATGTTTCCTTGTGAGTTTCGTGGTCTATGTTAGTTCTATTCTATGTGAGTAATGAATGAGGTTTGACCTTGTATTTATATAAATCCCTTTGGATAAAATATAACATAAAATCACTTAGGTCAACCATAGGAATATGTTTCATTTGTAAATTAGATGATTCTAGGTCACTAGACACTTGTGTTGGAACATAACACTTGCATCAATGTATGAGTCCAACTGGGATGCAAATGACCAAGTAGCTATAAACTAAGAGCATGTCCATAAGTTAGAAAGATGAAATAAATGTAGGATTGCATCATTATGGGCAAGGTAGAAGGTATGGGTCATCACAACGGCATTTGTTGAACTAAAAGATAAGTAATAAGGCACATAGAGATAGTCAATGTGAACCTTTTGGCAATGGGAAAGATCTAGAATCTAATGGTACATCCATGATATGTATTACCAAGTGTAAAATAATGAGGTGTTATATCATTTAGAAATGGTATCTACATTTACCTCCCTATTACCCCATCCCACCTTTAATTTAGTAATGAAATTACTAGTTTAAAGGAAAATAAATGTCAACCTAGGTATATATACCACACCTTACCTTTGCTTGAGTCCAAATTGAGTGCTTTGTCAGTGGGTCCACAACCATGTATATGAATCTTATAAGTATGAAATTTGGTTAATATGAAACTATGTAAGTGTAGATAACATGTTTTTGAAACATTCCCCCAATATAATATGAAATATAAAATTAGTGCATGTGTGGATAAAATATTTTCAAAACATGCCCCCACTATAATCTAAATATGAGATTTGGTTAAGTGTTAATGTAGAGGATAGTTTTAAAAACATGCCCCCACTATAATCTAGGTATGCTAAATGTTGAAAAATTTGGAGAACGTCTACCTAAAGCATATCCTCACTAAATCTAAAACTATGAAAATTTTGGAGAACATGTTTTCAAAACATGCCCCCACTATAATCTAAATTTGTGAAGTAATATGGAATTGATGCTTATATGACATGACATCCTCTCCCCTTAAGGTGAGGAAAAGTAGTAACTAGTAGTTACTTTACCTCAAAAGGATAAGATAACCATGTAAATCATGAATGCACCATGTAGTAGATAAAGGGAATGTCTAGGTAGATATATCATTGAATCATGAAGAATCTGATCACACTAAGTCCTAAGATGCATGATCTGAATTAGGTCAACATTTAGATAGTAATAGTAGACTTTTAATAAGAAATAAAACACACATAAAAACATTGATAAATCAAATCAAGAGGAAGAATATCTAAGAAGACCAAAAATAATGGGCATGTTCCGATGCCACACAATCAAAGGGACATGACTTAGTCAAATGTCTACAAAATCAAAAATAGAATATTCAAATATCAACATACAAAAATGACAAATGATTAATATAAATAGCTAGTTATAATGCTAACATAGTTTTGGATTGAGAATAGGAAGAATGTATACTAGAATAGGGCACTCTAATAATTTCCAAATTCTATATTTTGTGCACCTGGATTTGTAGACACTTGTGCTAACCTAGGACAATTATGTTGACACTAATATATAAACATGATGTAGGTGTCCTATATAAAATACCTATTGGAAAATGATGTAACTAAGTGGATTCTTCTTGGTTTATCTTTTCCTTCACTCTGATGCATTTAGATCTAGGTCATGGACTATCACTCCTCACGAAATTGAAAAAGCTTAGTTCTTCATCTTCATAGTGACCTTGAGGAAAAATGGGCTAGTGGGCACATAATGTCAAGCTGACCTAAAATACCCATATGTGAATGGATAATGATTACATAGCCAATAATTTTAAGATGACCTCAAACTAATTTATTTTTTCCCTATGTATTGTCTTCTATGTGAATCATGCAATATGTGGAAAGACAATACCATAGTGACCTAGCTCATAACTTGGAAAATTATGATCTTAGCTTGTTCCTATAGTATTTTAGACCTATGTATGTGTTATCACTATGAATGATATGCAAATAAGACAAAATAAGGAAACTTTACTTTATCGAGTTCTTAATTGAATGCCTTAGCTCTTTTCTAGGTTTTCTCAAGTGAGGAATGAATGAGGGTTGATCTTCTATTTATATCAATCCCTTGGAAAAGTATTTCACATTGAATCACTTAGGATGACTAATTAGGATATATTTAATTTTCAAATTAGATGAATTTAGGTTCACCAAACACTTGTGTCAGATCAAGACACCTACATTAATGGAGGCATCTAACCAGGATGCTAGTGTCTAGGGAGCATGAAATTAGGTACAAACTCAAAAATTATAGAGGTCAAAGATAATTAGATTTTAAGCATTTTGTAAAAGATATATAGTTTGGATCATCAACATAAGACTATTTGGAATAAGAGATAGGCTAAGTGGCAAAATATAGGTTAGATGCAAGGCTTATAAAAGTGGGAAATGTCCAAAACTGAGGTTTAAATTTTTGATGTGTACAAGACTGAGGTTCTATATAATCTATAAAAATCATCTACATTTACCCCCATTTAATATAGTAATGAAATTATTGTTTTAAATGAGAATAAATGCATAAATGGGTGTCTATAACACATCTTGCCTTTACTTGAGTCCAATTTAAATGCTTTTCTACTAATTGACCTACAACTAAAAGCTCGTTAAATAAATATTTAATGTATATAATCTAAATAATTGAAAGAATGGACAATATTGAAATAGAAAGAGAAATGTTTAGGAGTACGCTTGTGTATCAATGTAACTACCTTGCCTATTGGCAAGTTGATTTGAAATTTGTATCATTATAAGGCTATAAAAATGATATTGCAAAAAACATATATAAATCTAAAAAGTGGACATATGTAAGGAGACAAAGAGATTGGAAGGCACAGGCCCCTAACCTTAGAGAAAAGGTGCTTTTCCACTTGGTAATTGAGATTAGCTCAACCATGCAACCCAATAATACTTATAATCTAGTGAGCATGAGTGAATAAATTCAACTCATACTATCAAATTGGTAAAGCTAGATGATATAATCATGTCCAACCTAAAAATTTGGCAAGATTGAGTGATTTAATCACCTATACTTTACCAAATGTGAACAAACTACTGGACTAAACTTGCTCAATATAGTTTGTAAAATTTTCTCGTAGTAAATGATGCTATTCCTTGAGAGTAGTTTGGAATCTAAAACTAATTTTTATTTTTTAATATTAGGTACACATTGCGTAACATATGCACCTTAAATATGTATCATGCTAGAAGTGCATATAATAATGATACCAGTGTATAGAATTTTTCTTAAATCATATAACTATGTGTTTTGGCCAATTCAAAAACTACTTAAGTTTGGAGAACATGATTCTAAAACATGCCCCCATTATTAATGGATAACTCTAAAAATTGAAGTGTCAATGTGGAGAACATATTTTTAAGACATGCCCGCACTAAATCTAGGTGTGCCACATACTGAATAAGTGTGGAGAACATGATTCCAAAGAATGTCCTAACTAAATATAAAATATCGAATGTGTGGAATCCATGCCTATATGGCATGCCCTCACTAAATATTAAATTATGAATGTTTGTAAGTCATGCCTATATGACATGCCCTAACTAAATATGAAAATTTGATATAAGTACCAAATACTGAATAAGTGTGGAGAACATGATTATAAAGAATGCCATCATTGAATCTAAAAACTATGTCAAATGTGAATAAAATATCACTATGACATTTCCTCATTGATATACCCATATTTTAGGTGAGCTAATAATAGTAACCGGTAGTTACCTTACCTAAAAAGGATAAGACAACTACATAATTTTTAAATGGAATCATGTAGAATATATAAGAACATGTCTAGGTAAATTTATAATTGAATCATGTATAAAAAGTGTTCACATGAAGACCCAAAATGCATGATAAATATCATGGTATATTATAGATAGTAATAATACAAGATCAATAAGCAAACAAGCACACACAAAAGAGCACTCAAAATTAAGTCAACATGGAATGGTCTTAAGAGATAATGGACAAGGGAGATGCTCAAATGTCATAATTAAAGGGACATGAATTAGTCAAATCTCCATTAAATCAAGCATGAAATATTCAAATGTCCATTCACAAACAATGTCATATTCAATAAATAATCTTTTTTAATAATTATTAGGCATTTTATTCTATTGAATCCTTTTTAATAGTCCTTAGTGTATGTCAAAAGGATCCATATATAAAGAATCAATTATTGTAGTGAAATAATTTATCTGCTCAAGAAAATCTAAAATTAGTATATACTAAGTGGTTTGGATGTGCCTAGCTTCATCCAAGATTAATTTTACTCTGTGTGTTAGGTCAATTGTGGTCATTGTGATGTCATGGTGATATAGTGATGTTGATGGTTTTTAAGGGATGTAAAAGCTTCCTGTTTATGTCCCAAATTGATTTTTAGTTCAATTCAATACTACCCCACTTCATTTCATAGCTCTTAATTCTTTAAAAGTAATTATACAGATCTAAAAAAATAAATATAATTATCTTATAAATAAATAAAATACTCTTTTACCATTTTGAAAATTCATTTAGATATATTGATTTAAAAAGATTATATTTTAATTACAATTTATTTTTTTAGAATATAAATTAAATATTAAAAAATGAAATTTTATTATCAAATAAAATTAAGTAAAATAAAATTAAAATTCATATGCCCCACATTTATATATGTGTGTGTAAAGTAGAGGTACTATAAGCAGTAAAAGTAAAGATTTTATAAATTACTTAAATAGCTAAAATTCAATTCCATGGAATAAATATAAGTAAATGATTAATGAAATATGGGTGTAGGATATGCTTATTCATTTTGGCTACTTTTAATATGTGAAAGGATTAAAAGCGTAATTGATTGCCTACACATATGATGTTTTACAATTAATAACTGGTATTTCCCAAATATTTTATTCATGGTTAAAAAAAGGTTTTAATGTAAGAGTATAATAAATAATTAATGGATCAAAAAAATAATTCATGATAACACTAATATTACACAATATATATATTCTATCAATTAATAGATTCTTAAATAGGGATTTTTTGGATGTCAAACTATTGACAAAATTTGACCCCAAGTCAAGTTTGGGTTAATACCTACTATTTTATAAATTTTATATAAAGTTTTATATGCCTTATAGGGTCTCCTATTGTCCTATACACCCACTTGTACTTCCTCTAGTCCTTGTTTAAGTCCATTCTCTTGGTACTCGCCTACTCAACAAAAGTCAACATTGGTTAACCATAGTCAAACATCATCAAAGGACCAATTTATTTTTTAAATGTACTAAAATGTTATTTAATAGGTTTTAATGTGTCTTCAAGTCATGAATTAACCATTTTGTAGGTCTCATGTGCAAAAAGGGTCATTTGGCAACATTTTTATCTCAATTAATGACATGTAAAGATTTTTTCAATAAATAAATTGTCACAAAGATATGGGTCAATGTTTAAGAGGTCAGATAATGTTAGGATCCATTAGATTATAGTTAGAAATTAGTTATGATCAATAAATGGTAGTTTTCCCTCAAAAATAAGAGCTTTTGTACACTTATATGACTTCCCAAGTTCACTATCATCTAAAAACGTGGGAAGAGTAAATATTCACCTCCAATAATCCATTTAAATTATTTTTTTGTAAATATTAATTCAAAAAAATTCATCTAAAACTTGTTTTCTTCCATTTTCACTTGGCAAGCAAACTAAGAGCAACTTCATGCATTTGGCATGGGTTGTTTAGATGGAATTGGGAAGAGTGCTTCTAAGGGTGGATATTTATCTAATTTCACTTTATTTTAATATTAATAACTTTATATTTGGTTCATCCTCATTTATGAACCATCAATTTGATCTTAGACAGCTTTTTATGCATGTTCAACCATGAGGGGGTCACTGTTTGAGCTCATTTCAAAATTTCTTGTTTTCAATTGATGGATTTGGGTGTTCCAAGTGTATTCAAATTATTTTAAATATTTAAAATTATTATTCTTGTTTTTAGGATTTCAATTTTGTGAGAAAGCATCTTCTAGGGTTGCAAAATGGCTAGTTTACAATCAAAGTCATCTCATTGCTTTGAAAATGTTTTCTTCACATTAGATATGAAGTTTTGATGCTTTTTTGGTAATTATAATATTGTAGTTTAGGAATTTTAGTGTTTAAATTTTCTCTTTTGGTCTTTTGAGAGCATTTCTTGCATGATTCTTGTCATTTCATGACTTCCCTGCATATCACAATAAAAAAACTCCACCTACAGAAGCATGCTGATGTCACAAGTTCAATTTGGAGGGTTTGACATGGTACTTAACATATTGGGACCAACAATGTTCATTTAAGAGTTAATAGAGGCATGTAGGTACTATAAGTTTGCATATTTAGAGAATGAGCTCATTTCTCCCTATATGGAAGGAGATGACCATCTACAGCTGAGGGCATTACCAAACCTTAGAGAGGCATTCCATTAGATTGGCCAATCCAATTTAGGATTATTTACTATAGGAAAAACTAGAAAGGCCTATTGATCATATTAGTTTGATAAGGGAAGTGTCAAAGCATCAATTGGAACCTTGGATTGTACTCGAGCCCTTTTGCCCCAAAAATGATAGATAAAGGCCTTGAAGGTTTTTAAGGACTTCACAAAATCCAATCGATAGGTGATCCAAGTTTTGATATTATATATTTTTGTATCCTTATCCACCTACAATAGTTTTTCCAATTTTGATAAGCCAAAGATGAATAGAGGTTAGATGTTGCAAAGCCTAAAGATGGCTAAAAATCACTAAAGCAAGGTAGTGTTAACTATAATATAGTGATCAAAATGTTAATTTGCATCCCATTTTTATGATATTGGACTATGTTATAAATTTTAATGATTATATTATTTTAAGTTATGATTTCAAGCTAAGAGTACATGAGATAAGGTGAATCTAGTGTCTCAAACTCCAATGCATACTCCTCTATCCAGACATAGGACTACGAGGAATCATCCACATGTAAAAAAGGTTAAAAATTGTCAAATAGGTGTGGTCATGAACAAGTTGGTGAGATTTAATGTGTTTAATGCAAGTAAATACTTCACTACCATTATAGTAACCATGATTATGTCTATCTTTGCCTAAGAAACAATATTCATGCCTAGAATGAATGAGGAATAACCACCTATAGCTGGGACAATAGGTATGGAGTGAGATCAAGGAACTTTGAGGGGTCTTAAGGCACTTTTAGGGATAAAAGAGGTTGCAAAGAAAAACCTAGTAATTATTAGGATCTAAATGAGTTTCAAAAACTTCCATCAGGACCAATCTTATGCCATTCCCGTCTTATGGCAACCTATAAGCAAGGTATTAAGACTATCTTAGTCCAAGAGGATAGTGAGTAATTGAACGGCCTAAAAGTGTAAAAAAGGCTAGGTTTGAAAGATGGTTCACATTGGAATATCAAGGTGAGTAAAAAAGAGGATATTTAATGTGTTAAAACTGTGGTCAAATCTCTAAGGAAAGGTACCTAAAATAAAGAAAGAGTACCCTATTCACTATCATAATCAGATAGGGTCTCAAGCAAGAGAAGAGTATGAGAGAGTTTAATTCCCAAGGAGGGAAGGATAAATTTTAAAAAGTATAATGTGAACTCCTCATTCTCAAATAAATTATATTACATGCCCAAGACATCCTCAATCCACCCAAGGTCCTTATCTCCTAAGAAAAATAAGCTTAGTCCATATAACCAGGGTTGGGAAAGACTTGTTCCAAGATATGAATTTGGGGATTCCATTAATAATATAGGTTTTGAGTGGATCCTTAGGTTGAAAAGGATTAAAAATATGGTAATTAAGATGTATTAATACCTTAGATGCATCAAAGTTGTTTGGAAAGAGCATTTATGGGTAGGTTTGAACAAGAGCATGTAAAAAACAAGGTTTTCTACCATTTTTTTGAAGAAATTGGGATGGTTTGACACCACAAACATATAATTGGACAAAAAAATTTAGTAAAATTTATAATTATGACCTTTTAAATATTTTAAATAACTAAATTTTCCCAAAAACATATGCCTAATACTCTCTATTTAGTCTCAGAGCAGGGGTAGTCCCTTCATGCACAAGAATGGTAGTTTTGGGGAAATGTGATGAATTGATCATCTCAAGGAAAAAATGAAAAAATAAAGGTTATATAATGTTAAGGATACCAAAAAAACCATTTATGGAATTATTGAGAGCAGAGAGGGCAGCCTACACAATAAGGGTTATAGTCAAGTGTGAATGAAAGCCTTAGGGCTAGAAGTCAATTTGGAGGTCATATGCATTTTAAACATAATATATGATTTCCATGTGATTAATACGTGTTCAAATATTTAATTTTTTTTTAAATCCATCATATTTCAAATAGAAACATTGGAGGGTCATGAAGAGCTCAAAGAGGTAGGTAGACCTATTGATAAGGTCTAAGTCCAAAAACAAATAGGGGTCAATTTCCATTTCAAAATTTTGGTAATCCATTATAATGTTGGAGGAAGTTTTTACGATATAAAAAATTGTGTCTCAACCCTTTTTTTGAAAATAATATCTTCAATAAGCCATGTTTGGGTTAAGAATCATTCAAACCCCACTAGGAAGCAAAAAATGAGCTTGAATGTCAATTTCAAGTGCTTAGAACTTCCACCAAGATTTTCATGGGTGTTGGAGGTGTTTGGATAAGTTGAGGAGGGTCTCATACAATCAAATTTTTAGATTATCTTTCAGGTTCAATGTCACAACTTCCTAAACCATCCTTAAGAGGGCTATAAAACTTTAAACCCTCTTAAGAAGCCTATAGTGACCTATTTGGAGAAATTGAGTTGGTAAGACAACGAGATGAAAGAATGAGGATAGTGGTATAAAAGGAAAGTTGTAGAAGACATTCTCAAGTTTCTGAAAATCTGATTTAATTGTATGGATTGTCTATGGATAGGGTATAAGGGTAGTTTTTAGCACATAATTGGTGTTTCCTATAGGTTACTAAAGGAGTTTAGTGATGTAAATCATTGTGATAGAAATATTGAGAGCTGAGTCAGCTAAAGTCATTTTAAGAACTCATAAATTGTTCTAAGTGCCTCTAATATCTCTATCTTTTTAGCCTATCTAAACTGGCATCTAGAATGACATAGTAGACAAAGTGGAAACTTAATTTTTGTGGCTTTTTATGATGTTTTTAATGAATCCAAGCATATTAAGTGCCTCTAAAGGTTTCATAAGACCTATTATATGGATCAGTTGAGAAAGATTAAAATATTTCTAGTGTCAATTATCAAAATGAGCCTAATGGATGGTGATTATGATTATAAGGTGATGATGAGCTTATGTAAGAGATTTGCATGATGAAAGAAACCCCTGATACAGGTGGAACCATTTTTATAACTCCCTCTCCTCAACATACATGTTACACTTGTCCCCAATATTTCTTGGAATTCTCAAGAGAAGCCCATGATGAAGGTAGTTTTCCAAAGGAGAATGATTGAGGAGTTTTAATGCCACATGTGAGGAAGGAGATCATTTGGGATGGACACATGCTCACATCAATTTCATAACTCCTTTTCCACCTCATTCACATGAATTTTAACTAATTTTCACATTTGGACACTTATATTTATGGCTCTTCAACTTCACTCTTCTCTCTCTTCTTCCATGTTGTTTAAATACAAGCCATTTTAGTTTTGCACAGGGGGTTCCAACTCTTGGTATGGTCAATCCCTACCAAAATTTTATCTTGATTTACGCTTAAGCTAATGATAAGTAAGATCATTATATTATAATTAAATTTTCACTACATGTTGAAGTGATCAATCTTAAATGTCAAGAATAGATTGAGTTCATCTTGTTTTCATGCAATCTTTGACTATGTTACTAAAAATGACTTCTCACCTAACAGGTTTCATGAAGTGTATGCTATTGCAATAGAATTTTAAAGTGTGTATGAGTTTAGTAGTGTCATATCTGACCTTCCCTTCACTTGCCTTCATTTATTTATTTGTTATTTGACTTCATGAGAAACACTAATGGTAGGGGGCTCCATTAATGGTGTGAGGCTAGTTTGATTATCTTAGTTCATTATACAAATCCCAAGTGTATGAATGGAAAAAATTATTGGTGTATCACCTCCTAGTTTAGGTTTGATTTATGTATTTTTATCTCCCTTTTCACCCATGTTATGTAGTCTTAGTAGAATAAACACATCAAATCATATCTATGGAGCTAGCCCTTATAATCTAGAGATTCATCTATCCTACAATTTCATCCACAACTTGAGATATGATTCAATACTACATCAAATTGTAAGAGTTTCATAAAGTATCTTAGGGAGCACAATTTGATGACAACAATTTTGGCTTGCCTGATAGGATAAGGTTTGAATAGTGGGAAGATTTTTGGTGTGTCTTCTCTCTTATCAACTCTTGGAAGCATCCAATGAAACACCAATGGTTACTCCAAATGAATTATTGGTCATAAGCAGCCTAGGTATCTATTGATGAAGATTTTGATTAATTCTTGTCTTCTCATGTAGCTTATGAAGTTTATATGGATAGATATGAGGATAATACTTACCATAAACCTTCCTATAAACTCTTTCATGACCCTTTGTACCCTTCTCAATAGTCCTATCAAGAATACCATCCTCCCTATTAGTCATGGCAGTCCTGTGGTCAACCTAGTCCCTTTAAAAATGAGTATGATATTGGTAACCAACCATATGACTGATATTTAGCTCAAAATTTTCATGAGGAGTTAAGAAACACCATTAGCTAAGAGGCAAAATATGAATCTCTAAAAACTTTGGTTGAATAAGTTGAATAACCTAGTCACTTTGTCCAAGCTTTTTATACCTCTCATTCTCAAATTTTGTGGGTAGTTATGCCAAAGTTTATAAAATTGGAAAAGAATATGATTGTGATAGATAAGTTTTATGATGAAACTCTTGGTGGTCTTATGGATTGGTTAAGGGTTTCAGTTGGGTTATTGATTGACATGTGGAGGTATGTTGAAGAAGAGAATCAATATGCCATTAGTGAAGGATTGTCTATGGAAAGAAAGGCTTTTCAAGGGTTGATTGATAGATTAGAGAGATGATAAACTTAAGAGGCTATGGAACAAGTTACACCTATAAATTAATCTCCAAAAATCTATGAAGAGCCTCATGAAGATGAGGAGGATGATGAAAGCTTGTATGAAGAAGATCTCCTTCATATTACTCATCCTATCTTACTTGTCCCTTGAAAACCCATTAAAGAAGTTTCACCCATCTACATGCCCATCCATGAACATCACACTCCATCCCCAACCCATAAACCTATATATCTCTCTTCCACCATTTTGCCCCTCAAGGAAGAACCTATTCAATGCTTAAAAGAGCCTACTAGTTCCAAGCTTCCAACTTGGGACCAAACTGTGAAGTCTTAGGGAAAGAAAGAGGTTAATGGAGAAGTCCAAGAAGATGATGAAAATCATGAGGTGGTTTTGGAAGAGAGTGATGTACCCTCAACCCAAAAAGTCCTTGTTGCTATCCAAGAGTCATTTCAAGAGATTTTTCTTTCTCTCATATCCATTCATGAGCCTCTCACTACACCTTACATTCTTTCTTCAACTCATTCATCCATTTTCCACATTCCCACCCCATATTTTCTTGAAGAAAAACCTCTTTGAAGGGAATCATCAAAGGAGTAACAAATTTAGTTTATATCAAAGTAAGAGAATGACATATGTGATGATGAAGAAGAATTTATCATTTGAAATCCACTTGGGGCTATGAAGCATAACTCACTCTTCTTGATCCAAAATAAGGAAGACTCAAATTATGTTAGAAATGATCATAATAAGGATGGGGATAGAATTGGAGTGGACCATTTGACCAAGTATCAAAATGAGGTGTTTGAAGAAGAAGTTCATGAGGAAGAGGTGATCCTTGATGTGAGAGATGGTAAAGAAGAATGGTTGTAGTAGATTGAGTTTTTATAAGAGCCTGAAGAAATTTTCAAGGTTGAAGGTAAATTATATGATAATATAGAGAAAAATTTCTACATGAAAAATAATTATCAAGATCAAGAAGATTACACTAAGTACCTTGATGAGCTTGAAGAACTTTTAGCTAAAAAACCACTTTCCCATTCTCAAGACATGATGGGGAACAAAGAAACATGATTTGATGAGGAATAATTGGATCATGTGGAAACTAAAGAGACTTATGAAGAATTTAAAGTAGTTTAAGTATAATAATAATTCATCTTTATAGGTGATTTGTTTGAAATTATCTCAACTACATTGAAATCCATGCCAAGAAGATTGGCAAACACCATGAGAAAGATGAAAGATTCCATTCCAATGTTCAAATGGAAACATGTCTCATGTATCTATTAATTTTATGAGGAATGAAGAGTTTCAATTTTTCCCTTTTATCTAGGAGGAAGAAATTCTTTAAGGATAGTGTGTGTCTAGTCTATTTGTTTCAGTTTGTTGTTGTGTTCCCTAAGTGTTCTGCAAGCATAAATTGTGTGTTTCCTTCCCTTTATTAGTGTTTGTCTTTGATTTAATTTGTGTGGGTCAAAAAAATTAATTTATATTAATTACAAAGTCATATAAATGTAGTTAGAGTGTCCATATGCATTACTTCATGCCCAATAGAGGTGTAAGGCAACTAAACATAAGCATAGCTAGCATGCCACCCTTGGAAATTGCCAAAACTGTTGACCAAATTTTACTAAAATTAAAATTTTAGTCAACCCCTAATATTTTTTAGCTTTTATAGAAAGTTTCATATGTCCTATAGGGTCTCCTATTGTCCTATATGTCCACTTGCCCTTCCCTTAGTCCTTGTTGAAGTCCATTCTCCTGGTACTGGCCTAGTCAACAAAAGTCAATGTTGGTCAACCATGTTCAAACTTATTAAAAGGCTAAATTTAATTTTAAAATATCCTAAAATGGTATTTTATAGGTTTTAATTTGTCTTCAAGTCATAAATTAATGATTTTCTAGGTCTTATGTGTAAAAAGGGTCATTTGGCCACATTTTTATCTTAATTAATAACATGTATGGATTTTTCAAAGCAAGAAATTGTCACTGATATTTGAGTCAAAGTGGAAGAGGTCAGATAATGTCAATATACATTATATGATAGTTATAAATTAGTTATGATCAAGAAATGGTAGTTTTCCCTAAAAAATAAGAGCTTTTGGGAACTTATACAGACTTCCCAAGTCCACTATCAGCTAAAAACATGGGAAGAGTAACTCTTCACCACAAATTATCAATTTTAATGCCTATTTTTCAAGAATAATGAAAAAAATTTCATCTATAACTTGTTTTCTTCTATTTTCACTTGGTAAACAAAGAAGGGGAAACTTCATGCACTTGGCATGGGTCATAAAAGTGGAACTGGGAGGATTACTTTTGGGGGTGAATATTGATCTAAGTTAACATAATTTTCATAATAAGAACTTGAGATTTTTTGTATCCTATTTTATGAACTATTACTTTGATCTCAGGGTGATTTTTATGCTTGTTTAACCATGATGGGGTCACTATTTGAGCTTGTCTTAAAATTTATTTTCTTAGATTGATGGATTTGGATATTTTAGGTTTATCCACATGATTTTCAAGATTTTACATGCTTATTATTGTTTTGGAGAGTTTAATTTTGTGAGAAAACCTATTATAGGCTTGCAAAATGGCTAGTTTGCATTCACAGTCATCTCATTACTTTAAAACTTTTTCCTTCACATTTGATATGATGTTTTGATATTGTTTTGGAAATGATACTAGTGTATGTTTGGAATTCAAGGGTAAAAAATTTCTCTTGAGGTGTTTTGAGAGCATTCCTTGCATGATTCTTATCATTTCATGACTTCCTTGCATATCACAATCAAAAACTCCCCTTATAGAAGCATGTTGATGTCAAAAGTGTAATTTCAAGGATTTGACATTGTAGTTAACCTATTGGGACCAATAATGTGCATTTAAGAGTTAATGGAGGCATGTAGGTGCTATAAGTTTGCATATTTGGAGAATGAGCTCATTTTTTCCTATATGGAAGGAGATGACCATCTATAGCTGAGGGTATTGATAAACATTTTTGAGGTATTCCAATAGATTGGCCTATCTACTTTAGAAGTCCTTGCTATAGGAAGGCCTAAAAATTCATATTTATCATTTTATTTTGACAAGGGAAGTGTCAAAGCATCAATTGGAACCTTGGACTGTACTCAATCCCTTTCGTCGTAAAAATGTCAAATAGAGGCCTTGATGTTTTTTTAGGAACTCATAAAATCTAGTTGCTAGGTGATTCAAGTTTTAAAATTGGAAATTTTGGTAGCTCTATTCACCTATAATAGTTGTGCTAATTTTGAGAAGATAAATATGATTGGAATTTGGATGTTACAAATCCTAGAGATGGCTAAAAATCACTAAAGCAAGGTAGTGTTAACTACAAGACAATGATCACAATGTTAATTTCCATCCCATTTTGATGATCCTATACTATGTTGTTAAGTTTAATTATTATAATGGTTTAAGTGATGCTTTAAATATAGGAGGCCATAAGATAATTTGAACCCAATGTCTTAAACTCTAATGCATACTCCTCTATCCATACATAAGACTATGAGGAATCATCCATTGGTAGAAAAGGTTAAAATTTATGAAATAAGTGTTCATGAGTAAGTTGGTGATATTTCATGTGTTTAATGTATTGTAATACTTCCATACCATTATAATCACCATAATAAATACTATCTTGACCTAAGAAACAATCTACATGACTAGAATGAATGAATAATAGACACCTACAACTAGGATAGTAGGTGTAGAGTGAGATCAAGGCATTTTGAGGGGTCTTAAGGCACTTTTAGGGCTAAAAATGGTTTAAAATGCAAACATAGTAACTTGGATGATCTAAATAAGTTACCATATCATCCATCAAGACCAATCTTATGCCATTTCCATCCTATAGCAAACTACAAGTAGGGTATTAAGATTGTCCCAATCCAAGAGGACAATGAGTAATTGAAAGGCATAAAAGTGTAAAAAAGGATATGTTTGAAAGATGGTTCAAATTGTAATATCAAGGTGAGTAAAAAATATAATATTAAATTTGTTTAAACCTTCATCAAATCTCCAAGGAAAGGCACCCAAAACAAAGAAAGAGTACCCTATTTACTGTCACAGTCAGACAGGGTCTTAAGTAAGAGAAAAATATGATAGAGTTTGATGCCAAAGGAGGGAAGGAGAAGTTTTAAATAGTATAAGGTTAAGTCCCCATGATAAAATTAAGGATATTATATTCCCAATACGTCCTCAATCCACCCAAGGTCCTTTTCTTATAAGCAAAATAGGTTCAATCAATACAAGCAAGGTTGGGAAAACCTTGTTCCAAGAGATGAACTTGGGGATTCCATTAAGAAGAGAAGTTTTGAATGGATCATTAGGTTTAAAAATAATTAAATTAAGGTAATTAAAATTTATTAACACCTTTTATGCATCAAAGAGGTTTGGAAAGAGCATTCATGAGAAGGTTTGAACAAGAACATGCAAAAAACAAGGTTTTTTACCTCTTTTTTGAAGAAATTATGATAATTTGACCCCCTAAACATGGAATTGGAAAAAAAATTGGTAAAATTGATAATTAGTACCTTATGGATCTTATAAAATACTCAAATTTCCCAAATAATTATTCTTAATAATCTCTATTTTGTCTCAGAGCAGGGGCGGTCCCTTCATGTACAAAAACGGTAGTTTTGGGGAAATGTGATGAATTGATGCTATCAAGGAAAAAATGACCAAATAAAGGTCAAATAAGCTGAAGTATACCTAAAAAACCTAATAAACCTTCATATAATTATTGAGAGCAGAAAAGGCACCCTACATAATAAGGGTTACAATCATGTGTGAATGAAGGGCTTAGAGCTAGAAGCCAATTTAGAGGTCATATGAATTTCAAACCAAACCTATGATTTAAATGTGATAAATAAATGTTTAAATAGGTATTTTTGGTGTGATAAATCCATCCCATTTTAAATATAACCATTGGATGGTCAAGAAGAGCTCAAAGAGGGAGGCAAACCTATCGATAAGGTCTAAGCCCAAAACCAAACAGGGGTCAATTTCCATTTAAAGCTTTTGTGAATACATTATCATGTTTGGGGGAAGTTTTTAGGGTATATACAGAGGCTTTTAAACCCTTGGGTTTCAAATAAAATCTTTAGGAAGCCATCTTTATCTTAGGAAGTATTCAAACTCCACCATGAATAAAAAAATGAGCTCAAAAGTCAACTTCAGGTGCTTCTAACTTTCACCAAACTTTGCATTGGTGTTGGAGGTGTTTGGATAAGTTTAGGAGAGTATCATACAATCAATTTTTGATATTAGTTTGTAGGTTCAATGTCACAAATTCATGAACCATCTTTAAGAGGGATAGAAACCTTCAAACCCTACTAAGAAGCCTATAGTGACCTATTTGGATAAATTGAGTTGGTAAGACACCAAGATGAAAGAATTAGGATAGGGGTATAAAAGGAAAGTTGTAGATTAAATTCTTAGGTTTCTAAAAATGTGTTTTTATTTTACATATTTCATACAAACACGGTATAGAGGTATTTTTTAATAAAAAATTGGTGTTTCCTATAGGTTATTGGAGGATTTAAGTGATGTAAATCACTTTGATAGAAATATAGAGACCTAAATAGACTCTTGAATTAAATTTCATAACTCAAATTTTCCTAAGTGCCTCTACTAGATGTCTCATTTTAGCCTATCTAAACTAGTATCTAGAATGACATAGTGGACAAAGTGGAAACTCAAGTTTGGTGGAATTTTATGATGTTTTTGATGAATCAAAGCATATTAAGAGCCTATAAAGGTGAAATAACACCTCTTACATGGATATTTTGAGAAATATTAAAATATTTATTTTGGTAGTTGTCAAAACAAGCGTAATGGAGAGTGATTATGATTGCAAGGTGATGATGAGCTTATGTAAGAGATTTTCATGATGAATTAAAACCCCAATGTAGATGTAATCATTTGTGTAACTCCCTCTCCCCATCATACATGTTACATTTTTCCCTAATCTTCCTTTGAAATCTCAAGAGGATCCCATGATGAAGGCATTTTTATAAAGGAGAATGATTGAGGAGTTTCAATGTTACTTGTGAGGAAAGAGCTTAGTTTGGGATGGAAACATGTTCACATCAATTTAATAACTCCTTTTCCACCTCATTCACATGAATTTTAACTTATTTTCACCTTTTGACACTTGTTTTTGTGCCTCTTCAACTTCTTTCTTCTCTCTCTTCTTCTTAGTTCTATAAATGCAAGCCATTTTGCCTTTGCAAGGGGGACTCCAACTCTTGGTATGGTTAATCCCTACCAAAATTATACCTTAATTCATACTTAAGATAATGAGAAGTAAGTTGTTTATAATTTGAGTTCATTTTCACTACGTTTTGAAGTTATCCATCTTGAATGTCAAGCATAGATTGAGTTCATCTTGTTTTCATGCAATCCTTGAGTGTGTTACTGCAAATGATACTCTCCTAGTAGGTTTCATGAAGTTTACGGTGTTGTAATAGAATGTTGAAGTGTGATTGAGTTTTTTAGTTTCATATCTAACCTTCCCTTCACTTTCCTTAATTTTTTGAGTTGTTATTTTCCTTCATGAGAAATACTCATGGTAGGGATCTCCATTAATGGTGTGAGGCTAATTCGATTATTTTAGTTCATTATACAAATCCCTACTGTATGAATGGAAACAACTCTTGGTGTATCTCCTCCTATTTTAGGTTTGATTTATGTATCTTTATCTCCATTTTCACCCGTGTTAGGTAGTTTTATTACAATAAGCACATCAAGTCATATCTAGGGATCTCACCCTTATAATCTAGAGATTCAACTCTCCTACAAGTTCACCCACAACATGAGAGATGATTCAATGTTGCATCAAATTTTAGGAGTTTCATAGAGTATCCTCAAGTGCACAATTTGTTGATAAAAAAAAACATCTGATATCCTTATATTTTCTACTAATGTGTGTGGCTTCACCTTTTCTAAATCTAGTTACGTGCATAGGCTAGTGTGAGTGTTATCTTCTATATGGTTCTCATAATAGGTACAAACGAGTTGAGACACTCATTGTTGGTTTGTAATATTATTTAATATGAACATATTATTAAATTTAAAGTGTATACATAAGGAATACAAGTAAATTAAATGTATGAGCTTAAAAACACAATTTTTCTTACACAACTCATTAAATACATAGATATATATCAAAAATTGTTCTCAAAGTTTCATTGCCCATTTCCATGTGACTTGTCAGCCTAGATTTAAAAAGAACTAATTCTTTTTTTAAATGTTTTTTAATATATATTTTGATGAATCATGATTTATGTAGTAATCTTGAGATAAGAGTCAAGGATTAATGGGTATCCATTTTGCCAATGTCACTCAGAGTATGATCCTAGTCTCATCTCTTTTCACATGTTAAGTTTTACTAACAACAAGAATTGATCCCTAGTGGGCTCTTTGTGAGCCATGAAACTTTACTAGTTGAACCACCAATTGTTCACTTATATATATTTTAATGTGAATGGTTATTGTTAAAAATATAATAATATTAAATCATATAAATATTATGTTTTTGAAAATTGTTCTAATATCTTTATTGTTATAACTCTCATTAAAGAAATGAAATAAATTTCTTTGACAAAGAAGAGTCTTAAATAATATGAAGAGTGGTGGGTCACTCAATATATATTCAAATTATATGCATAAGGAAATTTTAGGCCTCTTTCATAATTGTGTCAATAGGTATTCCCTAAATGGGATGAACTCACCATGCTCTAAAAAATCAACATTTCCCATTATATTTTGTGAGTAGTATGACCATTTAAATAATCTTTGACATTCATTTGTTTATATTGTTTATTTATTTTATTTAGATTTATAGTATATTTGTGTAATATATTCCTCTAGAATTAATTTTGTAGACATAATCACTTTTTAATATAAAATGTCTCAATTTTACATAGATCTACATAATGGTAGTTGTGTACAAGGTAGGGGCTATGTAATTTATTTTTTGCAAGCACTGAATGCATAACATGTTGTACAAGTTGATTATGTAAGACAGGATGGTTATTTTTCTTTTTAATTAAAAATTTTGTATCATTGTGTCAAGTGTTTTTCAACATGTGGGAATGATGGTAACATTGCACATGGCATTTCTTGGATGTTTAAGGAGATTATGGATCTCAAAAGGAAAGTGGAAATCATGGAAGACAACCAGAAGGCAGTATGGAAAAAAATTAACAACATGGAAAAAAAGATGAGAGACATCCCCATCAAGCTCAAAGACTACGAGAACAACCTAAGGGAACTCATCAAGGAGAACAGAATGAAAATGGAGGAAGTTACATCCAACATATGTGCTGCAGCTGTTAATATTGGAAAAAGAGCTAATGAGGAGATCAAATCCTTGAAGGGGCCTAGCAAAAGGATGAGACAAAGCTCAAGAAAGAAAGCTATGCAAGAGGGAGCCATGTCGGTGGCTACTGCCATTCAGGATACTATTGTAAAGGTAAAGAAGTAATGAAAATGATTTTGGAACTAGAAGAATAGTCTGGTTCTTCTAGTTGGTTGTGTTATTTATATTATTTTGTCTATGGTGTAGCCAGGTCTTTGTTAAACCTGGGTGTTGACCTATGGTCTTTCTGGTGGTTTCAGGTCCATATATAACCTATTTTTGCTACTTCTCTGTAGTAGGTTTTAGGTTATGCCTGTGGTCGTTAATGCTTCATCTTTCTTTTCTTATATTTGGGTTTTGGGGTCCCTTCAAAACCTATTTTTACCTTAATCTAAAACATTGCGCATGGCATTTTGCATAGTTTCATTGCACTATCAAATGTTTTGAATTGAACATTACTAGTTGAGTCATAATGAGGTGTTTTGAGGAACTATGCAACATGTCAAGTAATGAAGGGTATATTTAGTATTTTTATGGAATTTTTCAATCGTATTAGTCAAACTGAATAAGTGATATCAATGTCTTAGTGGAATTCTAACATAGATTTGTTGAGGATCATTACATGTTGATCACTTGGCTGAGTAGCTACTTAATAAAGTTTTCCATTCTATTGGGATATTAGATTATGCATGGTGGATATAGAAATAATTAATATTAAGGAGTATATAATAGAACATAGAGAGTATTGAATATTTAATACATATGGTCAAGTTTGTGTATTGTAATTTGTAGTCAAAAATTGTGTGATGGTCACAAGACCTTGTCACTTGACATAGCATTGTATTATAGTTAATTTTATGTTATATTAAATAAGGTTATTTTGATGGGTTTTTAAACTAAAAGGGTCTTCCCAAGTAAAAATCATGTGTATCTCTATATGTATTTTTCATTATATTTGTATAGGTAAAATTATCATAGTCAAGATCTCCTTTGTATTTGATTGATGTGGATAATATATTCTAAACATCTAGTATCAAAGGCATGAAGGTCAACATGGATGATGAATAAAGGTTTATCATACATTATTGTGCTCTTTTATAGACTGGTGGCATAATCTAGTGATGGAAATCACTAGAACAATATCCAAGCTAAAAGTGGAATATGTAGTTGTAGCTATGTTATTAGAGGAGATGAAGCACAATTCTATTGAAAGCCATCAGAAGAATGATTCCCTATTAATGTGAGGTCACTCAAAATATGGAGGTAATTAAAATATCAGGGATAAGCATTTAAAGTATAGAGGTAGATATAACATTCCAGATAGATCCTTGAAGAAGTGTTGGAACTATGCAAAGATAGGGAATTTAAATAAGGAATTTAAAGTGAAAATTTTGGAAATGGCCAAACCACTAGATGTTGAAAAATTTTCAAGTGAGAAGGTATATAGTGATTAATATATAGATATATATCTTATAGCCTCAATCTCACATTCTTGCAATCATGAATGGTTAATCAACTTTGGAACATCCTATCATATGAATGTTATGAGGGATTTTTTATTCAAATATGAAGAGTATGATAATGGGGATATGATTATAGGAGACAACTTGACCTATATGGTTTTAGGTATAGGAATAATGAATTTGAAGTTTAGAGATTGAAGGATCAAGAGTCTCCCAGGTGTTTTGCACATTCCTTCCCATATGATAAATCTAATCTATGTGAGTAAAATTAATGATGTCTATTTATAGGTATCATTCAATAGATATGGGTGAAAAATAGTGCAAGGAGTCATGTTGTTGGAAAGAGGCATACATGTGACTTATTTATTCAAGCTTGATATGAATGAAATAAGAAACACAAACAATAACATTTTTGTTCTCTTGTTAAAGTCTACAATTATAACTTACACATTACTTTCAACAAAGAATAAAATATCTCATATAATAAGTTGTGCCATATTACTGAAAAAGGTGTGCACATGTTTCACACTAAATGTATGGAGAAAGGGATGGATTTATTTCCTTAAAATTTAAATTTTATGTACATTACATCTATGAAAATTAGATTCAGTTCAAATTCCCCTAAATTTTTGCTTGGGTAAGTGGAATATTACAAGTTATCCATAATGGTGTTTTTAGACTAGAAGATGCCCCATCACTAAACAAGTATATCTTCTATGTGTCTTTCATAATTGAACAATCTCACAAAAAATATGTATAATTCATCATAGATAAATATTAAGTTTTTAATAAATTCAAACAGTTCAAAACTCTTATGGAGAACAAGAAAGAAAATAAGATAAAAGTATTTCTCATAGAAAACATGAGTGAATACTTCTCCAAAGAGTTTAAATTCTTTTTTTGGCATATAAATATTTAATGTAAAAATATAACTTAATATAAAACACATCAAAATGAAGTTTTAGAGTGCATGAACAAGACAATGATGAGCAAGTCCTAAATTATATTGAGTAATGCACATTAAGAAAAAATATTGGGCTGAAATAGTGGAAACTGCTTGCTACCTAATCAAAATAACACACACATAAACACTATTTAAAAACACTCTTTAATAATCATGAATTGCTAAGAATCCACTTATGAATTTTTCGTTGTGAAGAATACTCTTATATCCCAAAGGATAAATGATCAAAATTTGAATTTATGTCTTTGAAGTGAATATTTATTTTATATAGGAGTGGTGTCAAAGGGCATAAGCTTTGAAATCTTTACAAAAATAAGGCATTTTATATCTATAATGTATTCCTTTGGGAGATGCATATGTTTTTTATGTAAGAAAAACCCAACAAGCAACTAAACAAAGAAATAAAAAATTTGTATGTTGATGTAGATGCTAAAGATCATATATCTAACTATGGTGTGATGGATGTATATTCATGAGAGTGACAAGAGGAGGAGGATTTTGTGAATCCTACTATGAGGAGATCGAAACAAGTTTGTAGAATACATAAAAGCAATAATCTAAAATATTTTTTTATGTCTTCTTGTTATCAATAACAGATGATGATGACCCCAAGATGGTGAAGTAAGATCTTGGTTGAATGGAGATAATTTTTTATAAAAATTCCATGATGGAGGAAATTGAGTCTAATAAAAATAATGAGTCTCTACGCTTGGTGAAGTTACATCTTTCATGAAAACATGTGGGATGCAAATGGGTTTTCAATAACAAGAGCAATTTTCAATGGAAATTAGAGAAGTATAAGGGTTTCATTATAGGAAAGGGATTATTGTATGTTGTTTAATACTAAATTTGATATATATGGGGTAAGATAGGGTTAGAAATATATAAAATCTTAATCATAAGGTTGATAAACTAATCTATAATAGGTCAACTAATTAGAAAGTTAGATAAATGATTATTATTAATTAAATATTGAGATATGTTAAAAATATTAAAGTATAGCTATTGATTAATATTAAAATAAATTAGAAATAATAGTACTTATTTTTTTTACTATGTTTATGCAAGTCTAAAAAAGAAAAAGTTGGAAGTAGATAAGATCAGGATCTTGAATAAATTGTCAGATCTAAGAAATATTCTTCTTATGGCCTCAGACATGTACATTGGATTTGGACTATTGCATCAACATAGATGTCTAACTTAGGTATAAGTGTCATGTACATAATATTGACTAGATCTAGATGGGACAAACTATAACCTTATGGTTTTTATGTCACCTTTCTTCTAGTGTCTTTAGATCTTACATATAGGATTTTTGTCTTTGATAAATGATCAGACCCTATGCCCTCTCCTTTGGAGTGGCTATGGAAAAAATGGTTTATTGGGATCATAGTATTGAGATAACCCTAATGACCCCTATTTCAATAAACATTAGCTACATAGCCACTACTTCAAAGAGGGCCTTAGACTAATGTATTTATCCCCTATGTATTGGCTTGTATGTGAATAAGGGTGAAATATGTGATAGGCAAATACATAAAAATGACCTAACTTGTAACTTGGAAAATAAGGCTCATGGGATACCCCTTAAATACTTAAAAATGATAATATTACTACTTCTATGACTGATATGGAAATATGGAGGAATAGGGAAGAGTTTCTCACTTGAATGTTTGATTGAGTGAGTTTAGTATATTGCCTTGTCAGTTATAAGTATTTCTAGGTGAGTTACTAATTGAGGATTGATCTTGAATATATAAAAAACTATTTAGAAATATCTTTCACTAAAATACTTAGGTAAAACTTTAAGTCACACTACATTTTAAAATTAAATGACTTTGTGGAACTAAACACTTTACATGTAATTTAGAAACTTGCATCGATGCAGGTGTCCTACTAGGATGCAAGTGTCCATGGAGTTAGAAAATGGGTACATGTCTAAAATTGGTAGTGAAAGATATAAATTGGGATTATAAAATTTTAAACAACACAAGGCTTGGGTCATAAGAGTAACAATGGTCAAACCATATAAGAAATGAGGCACAAATAGATAGTGAACATGAAAATTTAGGAAATAGTATGGTATATAACTGAAGGGTACAACCATGATATGTATCTTCCAATTATACAATACTAGGATATTATAAATATTATATTTAGTATTTACTTCCCCGCTTAATATAATAATGAAATTTATAGTTTAAAATGAAATAAATGCATACATTGGAGTGTATAACACACCTTGCCTTTGTGTGAGCCCACCTTGAGTGCTTTGTTGGTGATTGACCTATAAGTATGAAATTTTAAATTGAATGAATTAAAATTATTAAAATTATAAAAATCAATATTAGGAGTACACATGTGTGTTTATCTGACCTTCTTGCCTTATAACAATTTCATTTGAAAGAATGCCTCATTATAAAGCATTGAAATTGAGATTAGGACAAATATGAACTTATAAGTGCATATATATAGATATTAGAGTACAACATGAACCCAAACATAGAGTAGAGGTTAGTTTCAACATGGAAATTGATCTTGTTTCATCTCAATCATGAAACTTAGACAAGTGCATAACCTAGTGTGTATGAGTGACTTAATCAACTCACACCATATATCTAGTGAGGGTAGATGATTTAATCACTCCAACATATAAATATAGGTAATTTAGATTATTTAATCAAGTATAAATTATAAAATTTGGTAAGACTGAGTATTTAATGACCTCATCATTCTAAATATGAACCAAGTACTACAGTAGATTGGTTCAATAACCATCCTAATCAGTTTCATAATAGTCCATAAAAGTCCATAATAGTCCCATAATGATCCATAATAGTTCATAATAGTCCTATAACAATACATAATAGTCCCATATTGTATTTTAAATCTATAAATTGATTTGATTTTACAATTTTAGGTGCCCTTTACACAACATATGCATCTCATATATTTCTCAATCTAAAAAAGAGATACAATAATAGTACCAATGTATATAATGCTACCACAAATGTGTATCTTAATCATATAACTATGAGATCTAGTGAATTTAAAATAGTTATATGTGTGGAGGACATTTTTCTATGGCATGCGTCCACTATAATCTAAAACATATGAGAAATGGTGTAAATTTGGAGACCATGTTTCCATAACATCTCCCACTATAATCTAAAAATTTGAAATTATGAAACTCATGTCTCTATGACATGCCCCCACTAATATTATCCCCATATTTAAGGTGAAGTGAATTAGAAACCAGTAGTTACTTTACCTCAAAAGTATAAGATAACTTTAGAAGATATGTATGGATCATGTAACATATAGGAGTAACATATCTAGATAGATATAGTATTTGAAGCACATAGTATGTGATCACATCAATTCATAAGAGCATGATATAGATCATGTAAATGTCTAGAGAATAATAGTTCAAGCTCAGTAATGAATAAAGTGCACACACAGATCACTCAAAGGGGAATCAAAATAAAAATTGTCCAAGGAGACCTTTATAGATGATATTTATGGATTATGGTGCCTCAATATTGTATACTTAGAAAAGATACACCCTAGTTGTTCTTGTTAGTTTTGTACCCTTATTACTTCTAAAACTCTCACATATGTTATCTTTTGTGCCCTTTTTTCTATCTCTTATTCTTACCATTCATATGTTGATGACCTAAGCCTTCTATCTTACCCAAAATTAAAAAGAATTGTTTATCTTCCACCCCAGCAATTTCTAAGCCCATAACTACTTGTTCCCTAAACATGGAATTTGGGTTAATATAATAAAATGAATAATTACCTAAGTAATAATTCATAAGTTATTATTTAGGTTAGTTACTATAATATATTAGTTGGTTGTGATATTTTGATGAGTTATAATAATATTACCTATATAGGATAGTTGTTAACAACCTATGAGAGATAATAGGTTAGTAATCATTCATAGGGATATGAACAGTTAATTGTGGAGATATGAATCTCCATAATTATAGGGAGACTTTCCTATATATGTGTGTAATGCCCAAATGTTTATGTAATAGAAAATTAAGAGAGTGCAAAGTGTGAAATATAATATATCATCTATATTACTACTATATGAGTTTTAAGCTTCAAATATTCATGTTTTGTATTGATTAAATGCCTACATATCTCCTCATATTGGGAATAGTCGTATTAGAATGGGCATCTTGAAAGAATCCTTGTGAAAAATGACTTTTTAATTTGAGAAGGGTGTAGTTTAAATTATCTTCTATTGCCCTGTTTGATGTAAATCACATTACACTAAACTTATATGTAGTTTAACTATTATTTTTAGTTATGAATTAATGTGTGAGAATAAGTCATTGGAATGAAGCTAGGTGCAATTATAAACAATGCAACTATTCAAGTTATCATAAGTATTATAAAATATAGGGAGGCATTGCCTGAAGAGTAAAGTGTCACCCATAATAGAAAGTGTGGATTATTGTTTATTTAAGGCATAATAGTCCAGGCATTTAAAATCAAGTGTGAAAGGCATGGATATTAGGAGCATCTGATATAAAATGTCTTGTTAAAATATTTTGTCTTGATAATATACATGTTTATCATTTGGATATTTCATATCTTTGAATCTAAAGCATCATTTGGTGATATAAATTAGATCAAATTTTTATGTCTTAAAAATATATTGTTGTGCTTGTACATTGTATTTTGAACAAGACTTGATCTAGTGGCACTATATAATATGATCTATTATCTATCCTCATGTAGGTTCCTAGTCAGATGTGAGCTTAAATTTATCTCCAACATAAGATTTGAGGACAAGATATAGATCTAAACTAATATTAACATTTTAAATAATCTTATATGAAGGTTATAATCTTATATATTGATCATAAGGAGACTAACATCTAAGGGAGAAATTTATTAAGCACAAATGAAATATCATTTCACCAAACTCAATGTTCAATCTACATCAAGATTGACTAGTATCTGCATGTAATCACCATGCATCAAACTTGTCTAGGAATACAAGAGATTAAATATTTTAATGGTGAAATTGACTTTAAAAAGCTAGTGGTTTTATGTTTTTTTGGTTTAGGTTATAATTAATAGTGTGTCAAAATTTATTAAATTATTGTATTTGCTCTAGGTTTTCATTTTTAAGAGTGTGTCAAATTTATCAAAGTCCAAATTTTCTAATTGTAATGGATGAAATTTTGGGAAAATCCAACATCCAATTTGTAAGTCATATGTCCAAATTATCAGTGGGAGGGGGGTCATGTCTTAAAAAATGGCATGCAAAGGTTGAGCCTCAAAGCCAAATGTGTTGAGTAAGTACCAATATGAAGGAGGTTGGAGGCATTAGAAGATAGAGGCCATTCAATCCTCTCATTAGCCACTAAAAATGGGAATAATTATGATATATTGGAAAATTATTTATGTATAACTGACTATGTTGAAGATTATCATCAGTAGCAGTGGCAAATATCTGCATTTTATAGGATCGAGTGGCAAAAATCACATGCATAGGCTACAAAAGTGATGATGATTATTTAATCATGTCATTTTTAGTTTTTTTTCATGTATTTTTTAGTTTTTTATCACTCATTTGTATGTGTGACAAATAGGAGGTGTATTTCATATTTTCCCACATGATGTACTATATAAACAATGTGTATATAAGATGTAGGGGAAAAATTTAAATAGATAGTTCATTCTTATAGTTCCCACAATCTATAGGTTGATGAGGTTCCATCATTGAGTGTCTAATGGTAGATGGTTCACATTGAAAGTTCCCATACTAATTAAATTGATGTGTTCTTGATAGTGAATGGTTGATGAATGGTTGAAGATGTTCCTTCTCTACTTTCATTATGTCTCATGAAACAAAAATTACCATGTAAGTACTAAAGGGGGAATGTTAGGGAAAGTTAGTCTCACATGGAATTTGGGTAAATATTTTAAAGTGAATAATTACGTGGGTAGTAATTCGCTAGTTTTTAATTGGGCTAGTTAGTAGAATATATTAGTTGGTTGTGACATTGTTGTGAGTTGCAATAATATTATGTTTATAGTTTAGTTTTTAATAACTTATGACAGATTATAGGTTAGTGAGTATTCATAAGGATACAAATATTTAATTATGGATATATGAATCTCCATCATTATAGGGAGACTTTCTTATTTATGTGTGTAATGCTTGAATGAATATGAAATAGAAAATAAGAGAGTTAAGTGTTAAATATAATATATCAGATATTATTATTATTATTATTATTATTATTATTATTATTATTATTATTATTATTATTATTATTATTATTATTATATGGTTTTTGAGATTTAAATATTCATTCTTTGTATCCATTAAATATTTGAATAATTTACTCAAATTATTAACAAACACTAACATCCATGACAAACACCTATGTTAGTGTAGGTGTTCTGCTTTGATGAAAGTGTCTAATGCCCTTAAGTCATATAATATTAAAATGAAATGTATCCTAATGGTCAGCCTAAGTTATTTAATATGAGTTATTTATCCAAAGGAATTAATATAAATACAAGATCAACCCTCATTATGTAATCACTTATAAAACACCTATACTTCATACCAAAGAAAATTTAAAGAGTATTCAATTGAACAAAGCTTCCCTATTTATTCCTATTTCAACATCAATAATAAGGATTGCACATCAATAGGTATTAAGTACTAAAGGAGAAACCTAAGAGCTATATTTTCCAAGTTACAAGCTGGGCCATTGTTGTACTTGCTTATCACATATTTAATGATTCACACACAAGCCAACACATATGAGAGAACTACATCAGTCCAAGGCCCTGTTTAGAGTATTTGATATGTATGAAATGTTCACTGATAGAGAGGTATTTATGATTATCTTAACATTATGTGACCACTAACCCATTTTACCCCAAGGTAATTATGAAGATGAGGATTGAAATTCCATGACCCATATCTGAGTGCACTAGAGAAAAGGTAAAGACAAAAATATAAGCATCCTATTGTTTGCATCATTATCCAATAGGTATTGTTAAACACAAAATATACTGAGAGGGGGGATGAATCAGTATATTATATATCTTTTTACTTAATTTGATTTCATTTCTTTAAACACTTAATCACACATACACATATGCAATACAAATGAAATAATAATATGCATCACGAGAGAGAGAGAGAGAGAGAGAGAGAGAGAGAGAGAGAGAGAGAGAGAGAGAGAGAGAGAGAGAGAGAGAGAGAGAGAGACCAAATTTTTACGTAGAAATCCAATGTGGGAAAAACCATAGAGAAAAATCTCAAGTATATGAATTAACATCAAATCAAAATACAATGTTCTCAAACAGCGACTTGCAGGAGCACCAACCCCTTTGTTGAGCACCAACACAATAACTATTTGTGAGAACTAACTGACAAGAGCACCAACCCCTTTCAAATATTTGTGAGCCCCAACCCACAAGAACACCAACCCCTCTTGTGTTTAAAACAAAACTATCTCTCAATGTTTCTTATTCAATAAATGATATAACTCTACAATATCTCTTGATTTTATTTCTTCAAAAACAAATACAAACCATGCAATCTCTTGCATATTACAAATGAATTCTGAAGCCTTTATTTATATCTTTACAAATGACCTTTGGAATTCACCCTTTGTGACCCTTTAATAATCATGGAAAATGCCACCAAACTTGTATGACCCTGTGTATCCTTGCATTTGAAAATTCATATGGTGACTCTTCATAAGCAAAAACATCCTTTCCTCTTTTGTCTTTATCTTGGTGACTTTATGTATTCCTCAAAGTGTCCCTTCAAAGAAAAATGTGCCATACCTCTTTTGTCTTCACATGGTGACTCTTTGAAATTCTCAAGATGACTCTTCATGAGAAAATGCATCCCATTCCTCTTTTGTATTTTATCCTATGACTCTTTGACTTCTCCATGGGCCCTCTTTTGACTTATATGCAACCAAATTTTTTTTCATTAATATTAAATAATTATTATCACACATTAGCCAAGATATGAATATTGAGAACACCATTAAATATAATGGGACCTTTATCACCAATAATACTAGACCTTTGACATTAATGAAAATATTTCCAATAATCTCCCCCTTTGTCATTGATGGCAACCTCAAATTAAAACTACCACATCCTCAAACCTACACATGCTACCATTTGCAAAACATACTATAGCTCTCCCTTATTGTAGTAACTTGTACCTATACCTTATACCTATGCATGTACCTGTACCTATTAGTCTCCAAATTTGACATCAATGGTAAAGGGCCTACCTAGAGTTAACACTTAGCTCTTCCTTAGCTACTGCTGAACCTCAATGGTAGTAAGTAAAAAAAATTACTCCCAACTTCTCCCGTAGATACTCTAATGTGTCTTTTAGTAGTACCTTTATGAAAATATCTACAGTTTATGCTATAGTATTGATATATTCCATCTTAACCTATTGATCTACAACTTACTCTCTCAAAAAGTGATATCTAATGGGAATATATTTTTTTCTTGAATGCATCACTAGATTCTTTGAAATATTAATAGCACTTATGTTGTCACAAAAAATAGAAATAGTTTCACCATATTTTACCTTGATATCTTCCAAATTTTTCTTCATCTAAAACACTTGAGTAAAACACAATAACACTACAATATATTCTGCTTCAACTATAGAAAGTGATACTAAATTCTACTTTTTGCTTAGCCGTGATACTATGTTATTACGAAGGAAGAAAGCTCACCCACTTGTACTTTTTATATCATCTAATCAACCTACCCAATCTAAATTTGTATTAGCAACCAAAGTGAAATCTCTACCTATGGGATACCATAATCTATAAACCAATGTCCCCTTGATATATCTAAATATTTTTTTCACCAACTGAACATGAATGCCTTTTGGAGCTGATTGATATCTTGTAACCATACCTACTTCATGCATGATGTCTGGCCTCGATGATTTCAAATATAAAAGACTACCAATCATAGATCTATACAAATATTGATCTATAATAGGTGAATCTTCATCTTTACTCACATTGTATCCTTTACACATTGGTGTGCCAACTAGTGCACAATCCTCAAAATCAAATTTATTCAACATTTCCTTGGCATATTTACTTTGAGATATGAAAAATCATTTATCTGCCTGAAATATTTGTAATCCTAAGAAAAATGACAATTCTCCAAGCATTGACATCTCAAATTTTTTTGCATATTATAAAAAAATTATTTTATCATCTTTTCAATATTTCATCAAAAAATTATATCATCAACATATAACACAACAATCAATGGATGCTCACCTTCTATTTTGATGTAAATGTTACTATCAAAAAATCCTCTCTTGAAACCTTGATCCTATAGCTACATATCAAGTCTTGCATACCAAATTTTTGGAGCTTATTTCAATCCATATAGCACTTTATTCAATCTACATACATGGCTACTAATATTTGAGAGAATAAATTGCTCAAGCTGTTCAATCTAGAACTCTTCTTCTAGACTCCCATTTAAGAAGGCATATTGGACATCCATCTAAAAGACATTGAAATTTTTAAACAATGCATATTCAAAAAAAATTATAATAGCCTCTAGCCTTGCTACTAGTGCAAAAATTTATTTAAAATATATTCCCTCAATTTGAGCATATCCTTTACATACTAATCTTGCTTTATTCCTGGTCACTTCTCCATTTTCATTCAACTTATTTCTATAAACCCATTTTGTTCGTATCACATTGTGATCTTTTAGCTTAAGAACTTATTCCTAAGTATCAATCTTTTCTATCTGATTTAATTCTTTATATATTTTCTTAACCCAATGCTTATCATGTCTATCTTCTAAAAAGTTTCTAGGCTGAATTTTGGATAACAAATAAAAATTAACTTTCTCTGATTCACTTACCGTCATTCTTCTAGTGTAAATTCATTCATTTATGTCCCTGATGATGTCACTTTCATTATGATTTCTCTAAACATGTTTGTAAGGAGTTTTGGTGTCCTTTTTCTCTTTCTTCTCATCTTCATCTGATTCTTCAAAATCTTCCTCTTCAATGATTTTAGGAATGTCTACTGGATCACTGATTCTTTGTGTTCCATCTTCTTTTATCCTGACACTTGCACATTAAACAATTTTCTTGGATATTTTATTATAACATTTATAATATTTACTTTTGAAAGAATAACCAAGAAATATACCTTCATCTGTTCTAGATTCAAACATACCAAGTTTTTCATTAGTTCTCTAAATGAAGCATCTGCTACCAAAAACTCTGAAATAATCAATTGTTGCTGATTTGTCTTTTCATAGCTCATAAGGAGTCTTGTCACTATTGAATCTCAATAATTATCTATTATAAATATGCACTACTATATAAATTTCCTCTTTCTAATATTATCTATTATCTTATATTCATTTAGCATTGTCCTCACCATCTCCTAAACTGTTCTATTTTTCCATTCAACTACTCCATTTTGCTGTGGAGTTCTAGCTACTAAATAATGTCTCTTTATTCCATGGTTTTCAAAAAACTCAATAAATTGATTTGAAATGAATTCTCATCCTTGATCTGATCTTAGACACTTAATCTTCAAATTGATTTCATTCTCAACTAATGCTTTGAATGCTTTGAAATGTCTGAAAGCTTCTAATTTTTTCCTTAAAAACATTCCCCAATTCATACCTGAAAAATCATCAATAAACAACATGAAATATTTCTCACCTTTATTACTTTTTGTTCTAATAGGTCCACATAGATTAGTGTGAATAAGCTCTAGCATATGAGTGGTCTAGTACTCTTTTGTTTAGAACTACCTTCTAACCTACTTCCCATGCTGACAAGGTTCACAAAGCATGTCTGATGGCTTTATAATCTTTGGAAGATTTTTGACATCTTACTTCATACTGATGTTGACAAGATTGAAAATATTTATTTGTCCCATTATCTTATGCCATAGATAACTTTATTCAATGTAACTCAAACAACATCTTTGACCTTTGATGTTTGATAACATATACAAATTATTACCTATTCTTTGAGCATCTATAACCAACACATCTAAATATTGTCTTCTGATTTCATAACCTTTTACATAAAACTTTAGTGTGTGAACCTAATCACATATTTGAATTACACTCAAAACATTATGATTAAGACTGTCTGCATACAAAACATTTTTAGTTTTAGTTCTACCATTATCCAAACTTATTGTACCTTTTCCAACAAATTTGCCAAGAGTATTGTCTCTGAATTTCACTATGCCACCATTGATCTTCTTTAAGGTTGTAAACTTACTCTTGTCTCCTATCATGTTTCTCAAACATCCACTATCATTGAACCATGGATTTTCTTCATTTCTTGCATGCAAAACTATCTGCACCAACATAGATTTTTTAGGTTGTTTCTTCTACCATGAACCTATCTAAACCTTCTTCTTATGGACTTAAACACACTTCTACATTACTGAGCTATGTGTCTAAAGTTATTACACTTGTAACATATTATGGCCTATTCATTAAATTCTAATAGAGAAGTAAAAGATTTGTGGCTTTTGCTTGATTCTACATGACTTTTCTTCTTCACATTTCTGAAATTGTTTGCCATTTTTCTACATTCTATTTTTTTATGAACTAGTAAAAATAGTAACCATAAAAATAGGACCTATTTGTGTATCTCTAACCTGATTGCCTTTTGTAGCTCTATTCTTTCCAACCTTCTTTGTTTGAGATGTCCTCTGTATTCTTAACTTGTTACCTTTTTATTTCCTCTTTTATAAGAGCTTCAGCATAGCTCTTTCCTTTTTCCTTATCTATGAAAGTAGTGGAGTCCCCTTTCTCTTTTTCAAATCTGATACCTATAGTATTTGACATTGATCTTTGACTTTCTAATCTCTTATTCAACATATTAGTGTTATTCTCAAATTTTGAATCATTGGGTACTCTGTCATTGATTACTTTATTTGTTTTCTCAAGATCTTCTTTTAATGAAGAAATTTCAATAACATACCTTTCACATTCTATACTTAAATTTTTCAATTGTTCCATTAGATCTTCTTCATTCTTCTTGGATTTTTCAAAGTCTGATTCTATATCTTCAATTGTTTCCTTTGACTCATTTTCAATTTTCTCGATCTAGAGCTTTAATCTTCAATTCTTATTCTCAAGAGATTTTAAATCTTCTAAGACACAAATGACTTCTCCTTCTAGATTTACTTTAGCTTCATCCTATTCTTCTTCTTGATCATCTATACTTTTGCTTGTAGAGGCATCTTCATGTATGGCCATGAATAGAATATCATTTTCTTCTAAATCACTGACTCCACTATCTTCAGTTGAGCTAGGATCTTTAGAATACAAACTCTCCTTCTCAAATCATTTATTAAATTTTCCTTTTAAATTATTCTTGTATGTATACTTTACTTCTTCATTTTTACCATTGCCCTTATCTGGGTACTTAGCTAAAAAATGACCAATCTTTTTACAATTATAATATTTGAAAGGTAGTTTTCCTTGATATTTACTTGTGCCTTTTTTCATCTTGAGAATGAATAGAGATCGATTTTTATCTTCATCATTGCTATAACTATCACTTTATTCTTGAATCTAAGCCTTCTCTTTCTTTGATAACTTAAAGGTAGCTTCTCTCTTTGAGGGTTTCTCTTATTTAGTCTGCATCTCATATGCCATAAGAATACCATGTAGCTCATCCATCTTTATCTTGGCTAAATTCTTCATTTCTTGAATTGCCAAAACTTTTGCATCATATCTCAATGGTAGAGATCTCAAAACTTTTTGAACTAAAATTGATTCTTCTAACTTTTCTCCAAGACCTTGAACCCGATTAACTATTTGATCAAACTACAAAAGATAACTTACTATATTTTCTTCCTCTTCCATCTTCAAGCTCTCAAACTATCTTTTAAAAGTTTGAAGCTTAGCTTGCTGAACCTTTCCATCACCTTTGTAAATATTCTCAAGTTTTACCCAAGTTTCAAGAGTGGATTTATGTTGAATAACTTTAATAAATTCTGATTCACATAAACCACATCAAATAGTATTTAAAGCTTTATCATTATTTTCACTTGCCTTCTTTTCTATCTGAGTAGTTATAAGTGTTTGTGGCTCTTCATATTCCTCCACTCTACTTGCCAAATGTAAAATCCAAGGGCCATCAAATAATTATTCATCCTTATGATCCAAAAAACATATTTCATCCCATCAAACAAAGGTGCCTTATATGTAAAAAATCCTTCATGTGATCCAGCTATTGTGCTTTCCGAATCTACCTATAAGCTGTAAATTTTTTTTAAAAGGAACCTGCTCTGATACCAATTGGTGAACATGAAATATAATAATGTGGGGAGTGAATTAGTATATTATATATCTTTTTAATTAATCTAATTTTTTTTTTTAAGAACTTAATCACACATTCAAGAAATGCAATAAAACTAAAATAATAATATGCAGAACATAAGAGAGTGATAGAGAGATTAGATTATAAATGGAAACCCAAAGTGAGAAAAAACATGGAAAACAATCCACAACATATGAATGAGCACCAACTAAAAATACAAAGTTTTCAAACACTAAATTTTAGGATCACCAACCCTTTTACTGAACACCAACATAGAAACTATTTGTGATCACCAACCCACAAGAGCACCAACCCCTCTTGTGTATAAAACACAACTATCTCCCAATGTTTCTTACTCAGCAAATGATATAACTCTACAATATCTCCTTTTTTTATCTCTTTAAAAACAAATACAAACTATGCACTCTCTTGCATATTAAAAATGGCTTCTTAAGCCTTTATTTATAGATTTCCAAATGACCTTTGGCATTCACCCTTTGTAACTCTTCAATCCTCATGGAAAATAGTGCTAAACTTGCATGACCCTTTATATCCTTGTATTTGAAAAGTCATATGGTGACTCTTCCTAGGAAAAATCATCCTTTCCTCTTTTGTCTTTATCTTGGTGACTTTTCATATTCCTCAAAGTGTCCCTTCATGGAAAAATGCACCTTACCTCTTCTGTCTTCACATGGTAACTCTTGAAAATCCTCAAGATGACTCTTCATGAGAAAATGAGTCCCATTTCTCTTTCGTATTTTACCCTATGACTCTTTGACTTCTCCATGGGCCCTCTTTTGACTTATATGCAACCAAAAACATATTCATTAATATTAAATAAATATTAACACATATTAGCCAAGATATGAATATTAAAGCCAACATTAAATGTAATGGGGCCTTTATCACCAATAATGATAGACCTTTGACATAAATGACAATATTTCCAATAGGTATACTATATAAAACACTTTTACTTAACCCAAAACTAGAATCTATGTATCCATCCAAGGCTGACACAAGCATCTGTGGCTAAAGAGGTACTCAATCCAAAATTTTGTAATTATTCTAGAATCATCTTCTAGTTTGCTTCTTGCTTGTTATAGATCCAAAACTATGTTACCATAAAAATAAATTAAGTAATTTTTTTTCTTTTTCATTTCCATATCTTAGATGGACTTTCTATATTTAGCCTATCTTAGTTTAATAAATTTAACATATGTTATATCTTAGTTTAGATTCTAATAAACCTATTGTATATCTGATTAACACCTTTGTCCATTTTCATTTATATACCTATTTAACCTTATAACCCACATAATATAGATTTTTAGGGTTAAACATTTGGTGAATCTGATCTTTGAAAATCAAACCCTAGGAAAATTATGTTTTTCGAATTTTTTATCACTAGTCCCTAATTACTCTAATTTTTCAATCTTGTTTTTTATGGACATACTTATTAATTATTTCATGGTTCAATAACTTATATTGGTTATTACTTGTTATATCTCATGCCTGATTAAATTATTCTAATTTATATAGGATTCAAAACATGTATTCATACATACTCCTTCTTCTAATTCTTACAATGAGCATTTACCTATCATTATAATGCACCAAAGGGAGTGCATGAAACAATAATCCTCCCTATATCTTGTTACCACCCATTCCAAGTATATCACTACCAAAAGCATAATTTTGGACTTATTAGACCATTTATCCTATTACAAATATGTCCTTTTGGATGCATTACATATGACCATACTCCCTTGTAATGTCAAACCACCATATGTGGCCTTTGTATTAAATTTCATAAAATGGATTAAGCATAATATATTCTTTAAAAGGATGATTTACCACCTTAAAATATTACAAATAGTTGTTTTCCACTCTACATTTAGGTGTGTATTTGCAATAAAATGGTACAATGTGTTCTTATGTACAATGGTCCAAGACTCAACATTTGTAAAATATATTTTATATCCTTAATTAGAATTGGACCTTTAAATTTGGAACCATATAATATGAAAATAATGGTATATCATAATATTTCATGACAAGTATTGTTATAAATAACATTGAAAATTATTATAGGTCCTCGTACATTATCCTCTTTGTGCCAAGTTATGACAAATAATTTGAACTATAAAATTATCTTGAGATGTCCTTGGATATATGAGATGTATGTAGTTCCATCTATGTTTCATTCATGCTTAAAATTTTTTCATCAAGGATTCATTTACACATGTCTAATAGATATTAATCACATCAAACATTGTGCAATTGTCCAACAATTGAATAACACTACATCAAAATCCTATAATTCTAATTTTGTTTCTTTACTCAAATATGGGTATAAAGGACAAGGGTTGGGTGAAAATTATCAAGGAATGGGTCATCTAATTGCACCAAAAAATAATAAAAACTAGAAGCATTTAGGATTTTTACAAAAAGCTACAAGACACAAGCATATCTCTCACAGTATAATTTGGTTTAAAAATGCCAAAATAGAATGTATGAATATATTTACAACTGAGACACAATTGGTCAAACATCATCTAGTCAACATGGATGCTTCCCCAAAAATTTTGATACTAGATGAGTTTTTTAATTATGAATCATTACTAGAAAACTTAGGGGTATATGAGGATCTCCCTTCCTTTTATCATAATAATAGGTTTTCTCATACCACCTATGCTCATGATTAATTTTATGAGAGTGATGATACCAATATCTAACATAATTCATAAAAATATATTCCTACCACACCATTTATTTTAAAGATATCTAGTTTGTTAAACAAAAAAACAATCAAATATAACTTTGGAATGGACAAGGACCCTTGACCAGTTTTACTTGTTGTATTGATGTAGGATGATCAATAAAAGAACTATCAATAGGTCCTCCATGATTTTTTAAACTCTTTGATTTGTCTTATTAATAAATTCCTAGGATTTATCCATTCTTGGTAGTGCATAACATATTATTTTACCTAAATACAAAATTAGTAAAACAAAAAATTCAAAAAATGCATCCTAAAGTGGTATTATTGGTAAAGGATGAAATTAAGATGGCCTTATATTTCATGTTTATATGATCCATTGTACATTATAACTAGGTGTCCAAAAATTTTCATGTCAAATAACCCAATGGTGACATTTTTTGTTACACTAATTACCATGATTTAAGCATTTCTTATCCTAATGTCAATTTTCCATTACCACCTAGTAACATCATTTTAGATTTTAGAGTTGGACATGAGACATTTTAATTTATGGATGGATTCATATGATATAACCAAATAAATACTAACCTCATAAATAAATAAAAGACCACATTTACCCCTCTTTGGGGTATATTTTGTTATACAGTCATGCCTTTTGGATTAAAAATTGAAGGAACCACTATCAAAGGGCCATGACTCATATATTTCACAATTTTATACGAAAACCTATGGAGGATTATGTTGATTTTTAACTTTAGATGATATTTATGGATTTTATAACACCTTAGTCTCTTAAATTTGGCAAACATAGACCTTGTATGTTTTTCTTAGTTATGGATGTTTTCTACTTTTACATGTCTTACATCTACTCTATATTATGACCCTTGACCTATATCTTAGTTTGGCCAGTCTTATGTTGATGACTTAGGCCTTTTATCTTGGCTAAAATGACTAAAACCTTCTTATCTTACACCTTTGAAGATTGTAAGCATGTATATATTTTCCTACTCTTTAGAATGTAATGTTCAGGTTAGACACTTATGTTGATGCTAGTGTCTTACACTATTGCAAATGTGTAATGCCCTAAATTCATCTAATTTGAAAATAAAATGTATGCTAATGGTCATCCTAAGTTACTTAATGTGACTTATTTCTCTAAATGGATTGGTATAAATACAAGATCAACCCTCATTCATTCCTTACCTAGAATAGATGAAGAAAGACCAAGATGACTTATCAAAAGCATTCTATCAAGAATTCAATTGAGAAAAACTTCCCTATTTTATCCCATTTCCATATCATTCATAAGAACAACACATATAAGTCTAAATTATTAAAAGAGTATCTTAATATCCCAATTTTCTAAGTTACAAGCTATGTCACTATTGTACTTTCTTTCCACATATTGCATGATTCACACACAAGCCAACACATAAGGAAGAACTAAATCAGTCTAAGTCCCTCTTTAAAGTATCAAATACATAGGTCATGCTTATTGGTACATGGGTCTTTGGTGCCATCTCAAAACTATGTGCCCACTTACCTATTTTTCCCCAAGATCATTATGAATATGAACAAATAGGATTTTGAAAATTTATGAGTAGTGACAATTCATGACCCAAATCAAAATGTACCAAATCAAAGGTGAATACAAACTCAAAATCATCTAGGTGGTTGAATCCTTTTCTAAGATGTATTTTGTACATAAAACTTATGTCAAACGAAAACAGTAGTATCAATGTAACCATCCCATACTGATGCAACTGTCTCTGGCCACAGAGGTCAAATTTACAAAATCAAATGATTATTTTCGAATACTATTCCAAAATACTTTCTACATGTTCTATATCTAGAAATATGTTATCATAATAACCAAATAAGTATATTACATCTTTGTTATTTACATACATATATTAGTTTTACTATTTATATTTAGCCTATTTTTAGTTTAATAAATTTAGCACATGTTATATTTGAGTATAGCACCCAATAGGCTTATTATAAATCTGATTATCATGCTTGTGCATTACCATTTATATATAACCCTTTAAAGGTAATGTAATTATAACTCCAAACACTTAAACCAGCATAATATTACTGTTCCATGCAACACCACCTATACCTATCACACATCCCTCCTATTCATTTCGATAAGGTTTGACACCTTCCTTACACTCTTCCCAAACTAATTAACTACCTTAAATAGCCCTCACTTAATCAAAACACATTTTTACTACCTACCAAACATAGTCAATTAGGTTCGGTTCATTCTAGGAGTAGTGCATATTATGAGTCTAAGTCAACCCGAGCCAAATTAGTTTAGGACCTAAATGCCCTATTTTATAACTAATAAATTTGACTCAGCTAATGACATTAATTAAAAATTGAAGAGGGTTTAGGATCGATACAAGGGTAGAAGTACACCCATTCCATTCTATTTTCATTAGAGAGAATAATTCATTTTCACTTATTTATGATTTACATTTCCACCATTCTACTTGAGGATTCATTGCATTGGTTTTCATCCTTCTTATAGGAGAACATTTTACTTGCGAAAGCTTGAGATTCACTAAGAGGTCCTTGGCTATACTATATTCCATTTTCCATCCTTAGTTTCTTTAATAATACACAAAAACCTCTTTAAAATCACCATTAGGTAAGGGTGAGGTTGAGGTTCGATGGGTTCATCTTCAAGGTAAGTATTCCTGACTCTTAATCTTTTATTTTAGTAGATAAATTTTCATAAATAATGGCTAATGAATGTATTGTCTCTCCTTGCTTAGGATTACCTATGCATTGACATGGGTAGAGTTTTACTTTGCATGTTTATTATTTATGTTTATTATCTCCCATTTGTCCTACAAGTTTGGGTGAGAACTATATTATATTTAATTTATTAAAATGCATTATAGGACTAAATAATGTTATTATATGGTGTTACTTGACTAGAGGATTTGGAACCCTCTCTAGCTATATTATATGATAAGAGATCCCTTAGGTAGTTTTAGAGGATCCATATTGGCCATGGCCCCAATTAAATAAGTATTGCAAGTGGTATAGTTAGTTATATTTATCTTCTCCAAACTAGGATTGATTTATAGATCAAAATCACTTTCACTTGAATAAATTTTGGTAAAACCGATGTGAACTAACCTTTACATATTTTTAGTTTTCATTTTTAGACTACTCAATCAATCTAATTGACTCAGTCTAAAAATTTGTGTGCAGGTTATAATACTCTATCTACCTAATCAATTTAGTTCAACACTCTGTGTAATTTTTAGTACTTTTTCAATCTGATAAGCTTAGTTTAACATTCCATGTCCAAGTTTTAATAGTCCATCGATCTAATAAACTTAGTTTATATCTATGTACAAGTTCAAATTTAGCATCTTCAAAAAACAACTATGTTAATCTGATCAACTTAGTTAAATATCCTATTCATTTTAATTATCAGGTTCATTATAACTAGCCTAGTTATTTACATTCGTTAATTTATCAAACTTAATTACTCACTCTTTTTCAAAAATTGAAATATTTAGCATTAGATTGCCTAGTTTTTTAGTTATTTAAAAATTGTTTCCTTTAGCTCGACTCAATCGACTTTATTATGTATTTATCTTCTACCCAGATACCTAGTTAACTTGATCAAATGATTTTATGATAGCTTCTCTTTTAAACAATTATGTTAAAATATTCAGCATAGTTATCACCTTCTTACATTACTAAGTCGGTCCAATCGACTTAGTTTTATTTTCATCATTTTATCAAAGGAAATTAACTCACATTGATAGTAGTTAGTTAACTTTCCTTTCTTTCTTTCTTACTTAATTAGTGTACATGGTATAATTTAGAGGGTTAAATTACTGATTTAGTCACATTTTTCCCTCAGACACTACCAAATCACAAAAATATCAAAAGAACATCTAAATAATTGTACCCATGTCTACCTACTTGGATTTCATCACTAAGGGAGATGTCAACTCATTACTTTGGTTGAGTATAAATAATTGGTTGATGGTTTATTGGCAAATCCCCTGGCACCTTTATCATTATAGGATTGTGAAGTGAGGGGATAGGCCCTAATACTAAGCCATTACTATTACCAACATAGATCCCTTTCATCCATAACATCCTTGAAACTAGCTTTAGCTTACTTCTTCTTAGTTATCTTATAAATTCAAACATGCTATCACATTTTAAGTTAGAAATTTAAATATATTATGGTAATTATTTTATTAAATTAGAATTTACATTTAAATATCTCTACATGTTATTTGTAACTTATATTTTATATTACAAAACATGTATTAGCCAACATTGGTACAAGATTTGTGTTGTATGTTGTAACTAAGTCAAACACATCAACCTAGTTACTTGTGTGTTTAATCTAAGATGTTGTTAAACTTAGTCTTACACATTTATAACATTTTAATTTTTTTCTTCCCATATAACAAAATCGACCCATTCAACGTAGTCTATTAAAGGCCATTCAATATACTTTCTATAAAAAATAATTGACCTTTTCAACTCAATCCATTATAGGCTATTCTATTTATTTTCCTATAGAACATAATCGACTTCTTCAACTGAGTCTATTATAGGTTATTATATTTTTCTTCTTATATATAATATTTGATTTGTTTGACTCAATATTTAATAGACTATTATGTTTATCTTTCCATTGAACATGGTCAACTAATTTAACTCAATATTTTACAGTACTTAACCAAACTTGTCTAAATTTCAAAGTTTTCCTCCTTATTCTCCTATTCCTATTATAAAAAATGTTAAATCCCCTATCATAATCTTCTTATATAACCTTAATAAAGTCAAATGATAAATATGTTGTTCTCTCCTTCCTACCCTGGTTACCCAGTAAGACACTCACTATTGGGGAACTTTATCTCATCCTTCATCTAGATATGTTAATATGGTTCAAATCACTCCACATGATGGCATCAAGTTATATAACCTATTTCACACTTCTCAATACATTAGCCTATATAAATCACCTTATTAAACTATAGGCACAATTGACACAAGCTTAAAACATAATCCTATCAACAACAACATTCCTCCTATAAACAATAATAATCTTACCAACAACATCATTCCTCCTAAGAAAAAAAACATTCCTCCTACAAACAGTAACATTCCTCCTATAAATAATAATATTCCTTATAAAAATAATAACATTCCTCCTCAAAACAACAACATTCCTCATACACATAATAACATTCTTCCTACAAACAATAACATTCATCCTCTTAGTAATGCCAATATTCCACCTCTTACTCTTAATAATCTGAATGCATAAATAATTACTACTCAAAATATTGAACAAATAGTCTAAAAAATGAATGTTATAAAATTAAAAATTAAAATAAAATAAAATAAAAAAATAAAAATAAAATAAAAAATAAAAATAAATAAAAAAACATCTCAATTGATGAAAATTCAACATCATTTATTACACATGACTAATTAACCTCCTCTTGTCTTAACTCAAAATAATAATAAAATTATGCTTCTTCTTCTTATATATGATAATGTAAATATTATTTTGTAACCCCTTATACATAGCAAAATGCTTCAACATATCCAAAATGAACCATTAGATACCTTCATTATTTCTATTGATATTTAAAACATCTCTTTGACTATTAAATACTATGGGACTAAAGACCCTATATTTTATCTTAAGGCATTTGGTAATCTCCACAAAGAATGAATTCAAATCAATACCTTTGATACCACCAAACTTCTAGTCAAAAATTTTATAGGAGATATCTTAGAATTGTATAATCAATTACCACAACATTCTATCTAGTAATTAGAAGATTTGGTTAATGATTTAGTATAATAGTTTAAATAAAATGATCTTCCATTAAATTATCTTATTCATTTTATTAATGCTAAAGAATCATGCTTCTAATCATCTCATGATTTCATTAGATGATGGAAATATTTAGCTCATCAAGTAGATCATAAAATAAGTGACAATAATTTATTTAAATTCTTCACATTTTATTTAACTCCTTCCATTCAATAAGGTTAAAAAAATTTCTCCACAAACTCTAAATGAAGCATTTTATCAAGTTAAAAGACAATATTTTATAATGAAACAATTTTAGAAAAATTATAAATCCATCAAGGAATCTTTCTAAAATTCAACTAATGTTATTACTAGTAATCCTCCTCAAACAAAAGAAGGCATACCCAACATAGATAATTCACTTGCTTCCCATGTACAATTAATGGTCCAAAAAATGAATCAATTATTATCTCCATCTAAACCTTTCATCTATAATCATGCCCACCTTTATGGTATGATCCTAAAAAAAATTTCCATGTTGATATTGTTCATTCTGATGAAACATGTCATGGGCTTGTAAAATTTATTATTTATTTTTATGTTATAAGATATATTTGACCATTATTATATGATCAAATTATGTCATCATGATTATTTTAAATCCCCTTAAAATAAATAAGTTACAATCCTCCATCATCTAAACCTCAAAAATATTTCCCTGTTTCTAAAAAACAACATTCAAATGATTATATTTGTGTAATAAATTCATATTATGACTAATATTATACAAATTATTATTATGTGAACACAACAAAATTTAAATATAGACTCTAATCTGCTCATAAATATCCTATCACCCAACCAAAAAAACATCAAATTAAGAAAAATGACTCAAATATACCACAACCACCATGCCTAAATCTTCCAAACCAAACAAAGAGACACTTTCACAACAAAAACCTCACCCTACTTCTATTCTTATGAAAATCATTGCACCTTATAAACCACATGTTAATTCTTCATCTTCTAAATCACATTGGAATTTCTTAGAACTCAATTCAATGACTTATGTAATTATCCTCATGGATTTAGTTTGTGCTTCTTAATATAATCATAAATTCCTTATGAAATAATCAAAAAACATTGAAAAACCACCATCACATGATTTGGAAACACTTCCTACATATGATCCACCTAAAGAATTACATACTATTGAAATTATTTCCATATCTTCTAAACCATCTATATAATTTTTTAAAGAAGACATGATGAATGATGAAATTATTTTTTGATATGATGGTCCACCATTCTTTATTAAAATAATAATTAATAATACCCTTATCCTAAAAGTTTTAGTCATTGAAGGATCATGAATTAATGTTACCTCTCTCTCTAGTTGATACAATAGATTGGATATACCAAAGATAATCTTAAATAAACTTGTCTCACATGTCAAGGATTTGATAGAACAAATCAAAAACCACTTGTTTTTATTTAGGTCCCACTCTCTTTTATAATGAAGACAATATTCACTAGGTTCATGGTTTCGTATTTACCAATATATTACACCATACTCCTCGATTGCCCATGGATGCATCATATGTCATATATTGCTTCCTTAGGTAGTAAATGTATTAAATTCATCCATAACAGAAAAAAATACAAATAAGAGGCTAACACCAATACTTGGAGTATACAACTACCAAACCCCAAACTCAATATCATATTCCAACCATTCCACAAAATAACAATGTACCTCTACTTGAATTGGTCGACATGAATCCTAATTTACATGCCACTCTCAATGATTCTAATGATATTGAACCTAATTAATAAACAAATACTTTCAATACCACCAAATTACCTCCTTAAATTTTTGAATGGCTTCCTCATTATTTAATTCCATATGATCATATCATCCTTCTAATTGATGATATTATTGAAAAACCTCCTCTATGCAATGCTTAAAAAGCTTACTAAATATAAGATGACTTCACATGTGATGAATATGGAGTGGCCAATGTATTCCAAGATCTTCTAACAATGTCTTCTTGAAAATTTATAAATTTAGGTGTAACCACTTTAGATTCTACCAAATAAACTAATGCATGCACTATTTATCCTACATATGATGACTGTTATATTATGTCCCAAGCCCAATCACAAGACTTAGATGTAAAAAACTATCAAAATACATTATCTCAAATACATGCCTTTAACTATGATGTCCATTTAATGCACATAAAAATTGATATTGAATTATAACCTAAAGGTTATGTACCTCCCCTTAATCCTCCACTATAAGATACTCCATGGGTACTCAAACAAATCTCAACTTTGAAAGCTTCTAAACCTTCTACACTTTATACATAACTATACATTATACAACCTTCCCTTTCTTTTCATGATTCCATCGATACCACTAAGGTTATCCTTATTAGTACATATTAATGTTCATCTATGACAAAAACGAACAACCCATTACCAATTTGGTTGACTCCACTCAACCTCATATCTCTATAATCAAACCTACATCTCAAATTACTTTAGACATTAAAGCCACATATGTACACCAAATAAATTTATGATCATCATGGTAACCAAACCATTGATCTATAAGTAAATTTAAAATACTATGGACCATTACCCATACTTCCTAGAGATGAAGGTATATTTGAAATACTCCATGCTAGAGAACCTCATCTTCTATGAAAACAACATAAACTTGGAAACTTTACGCAAAAGTCTGCTTGTTTTAATAATTTCATAGCTAATGTGGATTGAAAAACAAATCCTATTTTTTTTCACCTTCTAGTTCCATATCATTTCAAATACATAAATGTTATACTCATCAAATAAATAAAAAAAATAGACTACAGTACATCAATATGTCCATGGCCTATTATAGTTCTAAAGAACTCACTCCTAAAGAGCATGATAACTTTTGTTCATTCTTTGACAAATATAAATAATAGTTTACTTTTTCATAAGAAGACATACTAAGAATCGGTCCTAACATTATTTTCTATAAGATCATCACTTATCCCAATGCTAAACATGTTTGACAAAAAGAACAAAAGTCCCCCCCCCTAAAATTTCTACATTATGTCATACATAAATTATTTAATTTTTGTAGGCTAGATTCATTAAACCTATTTATTACTCAAAATGGGTTTCAAAAATTGTTCATATTCATTAAAATTCAACCATGGTTATTCTTATATGCATCAATTTTCATAACTTAAACTTGGTTTGTCCAAAAGATAACTTTCCCCTACCTTGAATAGATGATATTGTTGACTATACTACTAGATATTAAGTGTTATCACTTATGGATGGTCTTTTAGTCTACAACCAATTCACATAGATATTTAAGACCAACATAAAACAACATTTACCATAGAATGGGACACCTAATATTATGTTAAAATGGATTTCAGTCTAAAAAATTATGGAGTTATATATCAACATGCAATGACTCATTCACAAAAATTATGTGGATGACCTCATTTTTAAATCTAAAAGTCATAAAACTCATCTCCATGACCTAGCCATCATATTTCATTGACTCATTAAATATAAAGTTAGATTCAATCCATTCAAATGCATCTACAATGTTACATCTAAAAAACTATTAGGTTTTCTTATTTCTGTTTGAGGCATTGATGTTAATCCTACCAAAATAAAAGTTATCACAAATATTCCTATTATTCATTATATTCCTAACATATAAACATACTTAGGAGAACTTCGGGTAATTCGCCATTTTGATCTAGAAATGGCTTACTTTATATAATTCATTAATTCTCTTATTAAAAAAGGTAATGTCTTATAATGGATAGATTCATGCCAAATTTTTTTTATTGCACAAAAAAATATTTGATTCATCCTACCACTCTTCATCCACCTTCTAATGATTATAATTTAATGTTATATACATTCACTACTCCCATATCAATTACGGTAATGCTTGTTCAATAGGATGATGCTAGTAGAGAATATGTTATTTATTACATTAGTCAGGAATTAATTGATTATGAAAAATGTTATACCAAAGAGTAACATGATTGCCTTACTATATATTTCACAACTCAAAATCTCCATCATTATATGATCTATCAAACCACTTGTGTAATTGTTCATTCTGATCTGCTTCATCACTTCTTATCCAAGGCATTTCTACTTGGAGATAGAATTTACAAATGGATGGTCCTATTAATGTAACTTGACCTATGATTTGTTACACAAAAATCTATCAAAGGACAAGTCATTTCAGACTATTTTGTGGTAGCTTCATTACCAACCACAAACCACCTTCAAGATACTCTCCCTGATGAATAAATTCTTTATATTGAATGCATTAAGCAAGATATCTCTCTTAAGGACTAATTTCATAATTTTATTTCCTATCTAGAAGTGAATAATCAAGAGGATACTAATATCACTCTCACTAATACTAAATATAAATTAGTTATCAAATAAATACCTAAAATTACCATTGATTTACATGAATATACTTGGACACTCCATTTTGATGGTGCCAAATGTCTCCAAAGATTTAGAGCAGGAGGTATCCTAGTAAATCCACATGGTAATATTATACCTTTATCATTTTGACTAACTTTTGATGCACTAATAATGTGATTGAATATGAATATCTACTATTAGGCATGTAAGCCATAATAAACAAAAATATCCCATATCTACACACCTTGGGTGACTCATAACTTATCTATCATCAGGGTGATTATCAATGCAAAAGTGAAAATTTAACTCCATATCATCAAATAGAAATGATACTTGATAAAGAATTTACCTCTTTTACCATCGAACCACTCCCAAGAGATCAAAATACCATAGCTAATTCTCTTTCTTCATTTTCATATTTACTTCACCTTCGTCATGTACTTCATGATTCTAAATTTCTTATACAAATTAAAAAACCACCTTATTTATAAAATAAAAATGATTCCTTAATTTATAAAATTAAGGCTATCACCATTTGACAAATCCCATGGTACAAACACATAGTTCAATTTATTTAACATCAAACTTACCTTACAGATATGTATTGACATGAAAATAATTAAATCCACAATAAATCTTTCAAATATGTGATGAGCCATGATACCCTTACTATCAAAATACAAAAGGAACCCTATCTTGTTATGTATTACAACAAGAATTTCCTACTCTCTTAGACCAAGAATATGTGGGTATTTTTTTGTGGTCATTGTAGTGGCCATGTTATAGCCTAAAACTACCTTTATATGGGATATTATTGGCTTACTTTATAAAATGATGCCGCTAAGTTTATAAAAAGTGTAATCCTTGTCAAATCCATGCTGATCTAATCCACTCAACACTATTTGAGATCCAAACATTAGAGTCTCCATTAGTATTTTCCAAGTGGGGATTGATCTCATTAGAAAATTACCATGATCACAAGATGGCCATACATTAATCATCATTGTTACTCAATATTTGACTAAATGGGTAGAATTTATGCCTCTTGTTAATGTCACTAACATCACCATTTCCAAATTTATTCTCAATCAAATTATCTATCATTTTGTTACTCACCATACCATAATTTCTAATAATGGGAGCAAATTAAAAAATAAAGGCATGAAGCAACCATGTTCCTAATTTAAAATCTCACACAAATTTTCAACACCTTATCATCCTCAATGAAATGGCCAAGAAAAATCCACTAGGAAAATATTGAATAAAATATTATAGAAAACTATTTAAAAAAATCACACAAATTTCCACGTACATCTCTATCTTGTACTTTGGGTCTATCATACTAGCATACACACTACTACTGAGGAAACACCTTTATCTTTAGTCTATGGATTTAAATTAGTATTACCTATAGAAGTTGAACCACCCTCTTTACTAATATATCTTCATGGTATAATTCATGATGAGTAATTATGTGAAGCCCATTTTCATGTTTTATATCTACTCAAAGAGTATCACATGGAAGATTTACAACATAACCACCAATACAAATCTCACATTACTAACCAACATAATAAAAAGGTCAAAGTGTGAACTTTAAATGTTGGTAATTTAGTCCTCAAATTATATTACAAACATGATGAAGAAGGAAAATATTCCTAGAAATGGTAGGGCCTTTTCATAGAAATTGATTATTAATTTATTTAAAATGGGCATGTACCCATTCTACATAAGATAGGAATATTATGGAAAATATTCAAAGAATGAGTGAAAAGGGTGGAAAATTTGAATCTGGGAGTGGGTGGGAAGCAATAGGTAAGGAGGGATGAAGTGGACATGATGAGGAGGATGACAACTAGTATTGTAGGGGTCTAGAAATGGTTTTGGAGAGTTGTCAATAATATCATCATTATTCCATGGACATGTCTTCGAAAGTAGATGTAGTGATTTTATAGCTTAGTAATAATGAAAAAATGTGTAATGTGATTGAATTTGGTTGGGTTTATCTTTAGTTTTGCCATGATTAGAGATGTTTAAGAATGAGTATAGAGTTCTGAACATGTGAAAAGGGTCTTATCAGTGGTCAAGGATGATTTAAGAGCTTATGTGCATAAGTGGAATTCACTTGGATCATCATTGTACTCATGTGGACATTTTGCATCCAATGGTAAAACATATGAATAGGCAAATTTCTGACATAAGCATTGTCACATGTGGATGAGTTAGGGGCAGTTGGTCATATGGTTGTGATCACATTACTCCCTAGTTTTCATGTTTTAATTATTAAGTCATGAACCTAAGTGTATTAAAAGATATGTGGGTACAAATCTGGGCTCTCATGTATTTTGGTAGTGTTTTCAATGTTTAAATAGATTCGAGTAAACATGTTGATGATGTCAACATTTACATGCATGAAGGTTTAAAGAGTAAATGGTCACATGGGTTTGTTCATTATTTTTCCTAGTTATTATACACTAAATTTTAGGTCATGCACCTAAGCATGAAAAAATATGTTCATGTGAAAATTTGAGATCCTAGGGAGTTTGACATTATTTTCCCACACTTAGCCAAATTTGCATAAGGCAGGGAAGAACAAAGTAAGCATTTTGATGGTATCATTTCTCAAATGTGTAAAAATTTCAATAAAATGTGATTATATGGGTTTGTTCAATTTTGTGCTTAGTTTATTTGTGATAAATTTTAGGTCAATAACTGAATCACATCAAAAGATATGCATGTTCAAAGTTGGTCTCCCATATATGTTTTTGACATTGTTGGCTCTGTGATAGAAAATTTTGAGTGAGAATTTTGATGTATTTATATCTCACACATGTGAGGCCTATAAGATATTATTGTCACATGGTTGGCTTATAATATGTGAGGATATAATATGATCCAAATTTTAGAACATGTGCTTGAGTGAATCAAAAGATATGGAAGTGCAAAATTAGCCTTCCAAGCAGATAAGCAAAGGTTCCCATAGTCATTTTTGCACATGTTAAAATTTGAGTAACCCATGAAGAGATAAAAAAAGTGTGTTTTATCAAATATTTTAGGAATAAGTGAGATGAGTAGAGGTTCATGATGTTTAAAACTAAGCAAAGGTAAAGGATAAGGATTAAATGGTTCATGTGTATTCATATAGATTGATCTAATGGCATGAGCGGAATTAGAGTAGTCAAAGTGATAGTAATTTAAAAAAAATAAAGATAGAATAAGATAAATGGTCCATGATTGATATGATATCTGAAGACAAAATATTTGATCATATCATTCAAAGTTTAACTGTGATCATTTAAATTTTAATATTTGAATTTAATAAAGGAAAGACGAGTGTCTATTTTTGAGCCATATCTTTCGATCCTTGATGAATTTGACCATAAAGTAAAAAGTGAATTTATAGATGACTTTAAGGAACATATGAATATATGAATTTTAATACTTTGAAGTGTGTACAAATAAGTATATTGATATTCAAATTTAACTATGTGTTCATGCATGTTGTGCAAGTAACCTATGAAGGGTAATTGAGCTCATTTTGTTGTTTTTTAGATATATGTTGATGAATTAGCTATTAGAGAATGTTTTAGAATGTATAAGGATGATATATGTGAATAATTAATGTTTTACCAATCACATGTAGTATGAAAAAAAATTTAGAGGTTGATTGTATATTTGTTCATAATGATTGTACGTACAAAATGTTGGTTAAGCGATTTATGGTTAAGCATAAGGGTACTTTGATGGATTTTGTCACATAAAGAAGACCTATAAATCATGTGGAATAGGTCCATACATTTAGAAACTATTCATATGTTTTATCTTGATCAGAGAAGTGTCAAAAAATTGAATGGGTCTCCACAGGACCTAAAAGTGACTTAGGCTTATTTGAAAGTCGATTATTTTTAAGTGTGACCCATGTGAGATACCTTAAGGGTGAAGGAATGTATGGTGGATGTTAAGGAAATAATTTTATATTATTAATTCAAAATTTATCATTAAATTGTGGAACCAAATGAGATGGTTTCTAGGTTAGTGGAAGACTTGTGAGAGAGACTTGTGTAAAGTGGATGTGAAGGTTGTGAAGCAAAGGAGAGGTATAATGCCTAGTTGGATGAGTTGATAAGAAAAGAGCATTAATGAATATGTGTATGACTAGTAGGTCATATTTTTTATGTCAAAAAAGTTCTTTTATAGATTGAGGTTATGCAACGAGGTCTAAATGTGCATATGAGGCCTGTTTGAGATAAAGAGGAAGTTTGCGTAGGGATTAGATAAATAGAGATCCATCATCAAGTGTTGAAGACATAATTTATAAGGTGTAGATGTTGAAAGGAGTGTCTAAAGTACTTGATCTTCCTTAGGGGAATTTTTTTAATATGAAACAAGTGTTTCACTAAATACCTTTAGTTAGGAGGATATGATCAAGGTTTTTCTAGTCTAAAGGAGTTAACCAATCTCTTATTTGTAATTTATTATAGGATAGTAGTCCATGTGTTCTAGGATTGAGAGTGGGTTTTATTCCCCATGAGGGTTTCCCACTAGAATTATATCTTGTGTTTGATCTTATGTATGCATTAAATGAATGCTCTCTCTTCTTAATGTCTCTTGAACAAGTTGATATATGTTGATTATTTAATAGTTTGAAAGGGCTACAATTGTAACTAAAAAAATTAGCTCACTATTTCACCCCCAAATCCTTCTCAATGATTGTACGTCTAAAAAATCAAATAAAAACATGGAAATGGGCATACAGTGATGACTCAAGAGACCCAAAAAATATAGCAAGGGGAGGATGTGGTGAAAGGCACTAAACCCTAGTTAGAGGTGGATTGACAATATTCTAAATGAAGTCATACCTATGTAAAAGGTAGTGATTAGGGCTTAGGGGTGGGCTTCAGCTCTTATTCATCCCTCCCTTAGATGAAAGAAGACCAAGAGTTGGCTAAAGGTGGTTAATGGCCCGACAAGAGAATTTGTATCAATGTCATGAGCATATGGCCAACAAGTATGCCCTAGAAGGTTTACATTATTCATATCAAGAACCATGTGGGCTTGAGAAAGATTATTTCATACCTGTATATTCCATAGTTTTCTAAATTGGAGAAGTACCTACCCTAGTTCATTTACCTAGTTTTCTGATAGCAATGTGGCTTTAATATCAATATTTCTAGTCATAATAAGTTTAGATACTTGTATGGGCTTGGTAAAAAATTAGACAAGTGAGTTTGTAGGATTTCCCCTTAAATTTTAGCCATATATGGCATGACTACCCTTATATGGTCCTTATATGGGGTGGATGATGGTGGATCACACCCCAAAATGTTTTTTTGAGGCAAGATGGGTGTTATAAAAACCCACTCCTTGGGTTTTTTGAGTGGCATGGATATTAGATGAGTCCATGATTTAACCTCTTCTAATTTATTAGAAAATGGAATAGTACATTTATCTCATCCTAGCACCGTAAGTATGTTTGTCTATTTTATAGTTCTAAATTATATGAAAAGCCAATTTTTGCATTTAGAAGGACTATAACATGATGTAAACTTATTTTGTTATTTAAGAGTAGATTATAGAGGAGTCCACTTCTGGTTACTTTAAGCTATGAGATTATGTAGGCAATGTGGAGGAAAATTTAGAGAGGACCCTTCTTAGTATAAGTCAATTTTGTTTGGTATAGATATATGATTTCCAACCAAATCCTACATTTCTAAAGTTGATAATAGAGGAATCAACCTTACTAGTTCTAGTAGGAGGAACTTCCTACTTGTATTTTAGTTATTAAGAAGTTGTGTAAGTGATCGAAGATAATGAATATCTTTTGTTTATGATGGTTTCCTATCCTACATAGTTAGCCTCTAGGAAGGATATTTAGCTAGTTCATTATTTTATAAAATCCTTGACTATACTAGCATTATGAGATCTTTTAAAACCAATTTATAATGGCTATATGAGCCTTAAAACCCCCTTGTCATGATTTTAAAAGGTTATAAATCTTGGTGGGAAGATAAGCCCATTTATTATGAGTCAATTTGTGGAGGTTGTGTGGAAGACCCTAGTGGTAGGAAACCTCCTCTAATTGATCATATATTTGTAATTTCCTCAAAGAAGACATGACTAAGGGTGAAATACATTTGATATTCCTCATTTCATAACATATTTATGTATTATAGGTTATTAGACCCTTAAAACCTTTAGTTGTGGGATCCTTAACACCCTGATGTCTTAAAAGGTTGTGGGAGCCTCCAAACACTCTATTTTTTTCTTGTTATGCTTCACTAGGTTGTGGGATCTTTAAAACCCCCATGTTTTTCTATGGTTTTAGGTACCTTTATTTTAATTTTTTGTATGTTAAAGGTTAGGGGAGCCTCTAAACCCTCTTTGTTATAGTTGGTTATTTGAGGGGTCTCTTTTGACCCTTTTATTGTACCTATATGTGGGTCCACTTATCAAAACTTTCACTTACCTAGTTTATAGCTACAGTTTCAAGAGCATTTACCTCATCAAATAAAAATACATTCTTGGTCTTAGTACTTATTGTCTATAAATTAAAGAAGGCCATGTTTTCAAATAACCCAATAATGCATATTTTTAAATAAATATTTTACTTAAATGTTTCCTTTATTTTCCATATATTTTACATAAAAACACTTCTTTTAGGATTCATCCAAATATCTCTCATTTCTAATAATCCTTTCTATACACAAACCTCAATCCCCATCTTTAGAATTTGTTTTTTCTATTTTCTTACATTCATCTAATTCATGAGTTATATTATATTACCATAAATAGGACCTCATATTCCTCATGATCTTTTTTTATTTTCATATATACCATTTTAACTTTTTCTCTTTGACTATAATTCTATTATTTTCCATAACTTCCTTTCCATTTTCCTTTATTTTGTGAATTGCAGTATAAGAATATGGATAGGACCAAGCATTCCTCACAAATCCCACTTTAACATTTTGTACCTAGTTAGGTTTATGTTTTATGATTTTCAATGTAAGACCATGGATAGGACAACGCTCTCCTCATAAAATTTATTAATTTTAACTTATTTTCAGCCTATAAATTTTGAAGCAATGTTTACAAGTTTGTGATTTCATGCTCTCAACCTTGGATTTTATTTCTTTTATAGTAAAACCTACACAACAAACTATGTTATCATGTTTCCATACAATTACATCCATTCTTATGATATGAACTCATACTTAACTATCATTGTATCCCTTGTACATTATCACATTTTTTGAAATTTGAGGTAACTCAAATCATTTCATGTTTCATTTAACTCCCTATCTTTCACACCACATTGGGGATACCAATGTTGGATTTCAAAAAACATTCTTATTTAACATGTAATTACAATAGTTGCATACACTTATCTCTCTAAGTTATCTTTAGTTACCAAGTCTAATTTTTCTTATGACAATAATTTTTAACACTCATGCTTGGTCTTCCAAATCCATATGGAGGAATTGAAAAATCCATAAAAATATAAAATATAAATCATTTAAACAAAATGCAATGATTAAAATGAAAAAAAATAACATTGAAAAGTCAAAATCACAAAAAACATGATTTATATCACATCTCTTATTCCTAATTGAAGCTCAAACTCCATAGTTGACTGATGATAGAGTTGGGGTCCATTGCAATATAATAGGCTAGTATATTGGGATAATAGATTTCAAAATTATCTATAGTGTTACCTACTTTCTCACACATGTACCAAATAGTTCTAGTAGATTGAAGACTTTGAAAGGTGTCCTGAGGAATCGGAAACACATTATGGTAAGGTAGGTTCATGGGATGTTATTTATGCATCATTGAATAATGTAACCTTCATGTGTCTAAGATAAGTTCTTTAGAGTCCTTAATATCTATTGTCCTCTTGTTTTACCAACTTAATTTGAGTGTCTTGAATCTAATAAAGATATTTCTACCTTGATATTGCCTACATTTTCCCTACCACCTATTTCATTCCTCCCTTGATAGGTAAGTTATATTCTAAATATACTTCCTCAATTCTATATTCCCTATTCTTCACATATCAAAACATGCTAACATCATTTTGTTTCAGTTTTATCTATTTTTAAGAACAAAACAATATGCTTGAGTGATTATGGATAAATTATTTATACCAATACTCTACATTACGATAATTTCATTTATTTCATTTCAAATAATGTTTACTAATTTTTGTAGATTATTTTCTTTCATTTCTGTATTACACTTTTCTTTTATTTACTTATGCACTATTTTTCAAATTTTTGAGTAAGTTTGGATTATTACTTCTAAATCAACAATTTTTATTCCTTTATATCCCCTTTCCATCTTTGATTAAGTTTAGTTTGTTACTTATTACAAAATGGATGCTAAACTTATCATCTTACTATCACATGTCCTAGGTTTGATCTAGTTTGTTACTTTTCTTACCTATGGTAAATTTTGTTTTATTTTTTTAGTCATTTAGTAACATTAGAATCTTGATTAATCAATTTAATATATACTTTCACTTTGTTATCTTGTTTTTATCTTAACACTTATCACCCTATATTACCATATTTCCATGTACATTATGCCTTAAAATGTCATCTATTTTATATTTCTTATGTTTTTTTTAGTTTTGATTTTTAGTTTTGTATACCTAGGGTTTGTCCAAAGCAATCATTGCACCTTACATGATCAAAATTAAAATTACAATAGACAACCATTCAAAAATAAAGGTAAGTCAAGGTATGCATATATCACTTGTGTATTTCATTTATTTCCTTATAAGTCATTTCAATTCTACTATAATTTATTTAGCTTAGTGTTTTTTTGTTACTATGTCCTTTTATTAAAGCACCATCCTATGTTAAAACTATGTGACATGTAATCATATTTGAGTGGGGCATATGTATACACACAATATTTTTAAACTTTATCAATTATTTATGATTTCTCTATTATAAGAACCCATCAAGTCATAATCTCTCTTAGTGTATGAATTAAAGTGTGCATTGAAAAAGGGGTGGGTAGACCATTGATTCTTTTCAAGATTATTGTTCACTATACCACCACTAAAAACCAACACATGTCCATCCTATATATATCCATAAGATTTGACACCTCCCTTACAATCTTTCCTAACTAATTCATAACCTAAAATAGCCCTCACTTGAGTAAAACCCCTTTTTACCACCTATCTAATGTAGTTAATTGGGTCAGCTTTATTATCAAAATAGTGCATATTATTGGACTCAGTCAACCCATATCGACTTAGTTCAAGACCTAACTACCCTTTTTTACAACTAAAAAGGTTGATTCAACTAATAATTTTAGCTAAAAATAGGGAGGGTTTAGGGTCAATACAAAGATATAAATATAGCGCTTCCATTCTATTTTCATTAGAGAGAATAAGTAATTTTCACTTATTTACAATCTACATTTTTTCCATTCTACTTGAGGAGTCATTTCTTAGGGCTTCATGATTCTATGAGGAGAACATTTGTCTTGTGGAAGCTTGAGATTCATTAGGAGGTCCTTGGCTATACTACATTCCATTCTCCATCCTTAGTTTCTTATAAAGTACACAACAACCTCTTGCAAAGCACCATTCGCAAAGGGAGAGGTTGAGGCTAGAGAAGTTCATCTTCAAGGTAAGTATTCCTAACTCTTACTCTTCTATTTTAGTAGATAGAGTTTTATAAATAATGGATAATGAATGCATTGTCTCTCCTTTTTTAGGATTACCTCTACATTGACTTGTGTAATGTTTTATTTTGAATGTTTATTGTATATGTTTATTATCCCCCATTTATGCCACAAGATTTGATGAGAACTAGATTAGATTTACTTTATTAAAATGCATTATATGCATATCTAGGGTTATTATATGGTGTTGCTTGACTAGAGGCTTTAGAAACCTCTCTAGCTATATTATATGATAAGAGATCCTTTAGGTAGGTTTAGTGGATCCATATTGGTCATGGCCCTGATTATCTAAGTATTTAAATCAATATAGTTAGTTCAAATTATCTTATATGATCTAGGACTGATTTATAGATTAGATTCACTTTCACTTACATACAAATGGTATGATTGCTCAATTGAATGATTGATTGTGTTCTTTTGGTATATTGCATTATGAAATATAAGTGATTTCTATGTGTTTTATTATAAATGGGCTTAATAGATAAAAATGATAAGATAAAAAATTATATAAATGTATTACTGTAATATTTAGATCTAAGAAATGTAATAGAATATTTAAAAGAAATCCATTCATGCATGTGAAATAAATATTTCAATGATTATACAACTATGTGGATAAGGGTTTGAGGAAAACATATATTATTTACTATTCAGTTTTAAACCTTCACTATTTTTAAAATTTTAGACTTTCTACTCAAATTTATGTTAAATTCATTCAAGGTTTTAACTATTTTCCTTGCCTCAATAATAACATCAAACTCTAAACAATTCCATAGATGTTAGTGTCCTAATTTTATACTAAGTGTCTAAACTAAAATATAAACTCTTTTCTAGATTCATTACTTGGGTTTTTATGATTTTTTCACCTTCTCACTGATGTATTAAAATCATCCACAAAGTTTTCCACTCTTTGTGAATAATTATCAAAATCCTACTTCTTTATCTTAATAGTGAATATGAGAAAAATAGTTTAGTGGGCACATGGTGTCAAGCTATCCTAAGGACCGCTCTACTAATGGATGCTACCTACACAGTGTTGATGCAGGTTTTAAAACACAATGAATAATTAGGTAGGGTTTTTAATCCTTCCCTCTCCTAGAATGAAACTCATGTGAACAAGTCTACCCAAGGTCTTGGTTACCATGTCTTGGTATGATGGTCTTCACTTAGTTGATTGATGTAAACTATTTCATGTAAGGGGCCAATTATCAATTATTTGAATCAAAATTATTAAATATAACTAAGATATTCAACAAAGGTCATGCCTCCAAGATTTTATTCTTTTCAAAAGATAAATTTTCTCATTAGTTTATCATGTCTACGAATGCAACAATGTAATAAATATGATAAGATTTTTGGGATGGATTCCTTAAAGCAATTAAGATAAATAGTTATATTTAGATTGCTATATTTCTAGATTAAACTAATCATAAATAAAGATAAAAATATTAAGGGAAAAGGGGGAAAATGCCTATTATAAACACCATTAAAACTGAAGGTATCTGACTGAGTGAATTTCCATTTAAACCAGTATCTAATTAAGATAAACTTAGTGTTGACAAATCTTCCACGAGTCAGATTTTTGGCCATAAAAGAACAGGGTTCTAGCACTTAGTCATTTTCAAGTTTGGTTCGATGTGAAGGTTCAACCAAAACGTCCATCCGTAAGATTCTAGGTAAGAAGTGAACCATTGAACTTCAAATCGTTGAACCTTGAACCATTTTGCTTCAATGAGTTTGATGGGTTCAAAGGTTCAACATCATCAGCAGGAGTTAAGCACATTTATCAAAATTCAGAGTTCAAGCGCTTCTTGGTTCAACATTTGGTTCATCTTCAAGGTTCAATGTTTTGGTTCAACATTTGGTTCAACGTTGGGTTCAACAAAAAGGTTCAACGTTTGGTTTAAAGCCAAGGTTCAACCACAAAGGTTCAACCAAAAATGGTTCAACATAAAGGTTTAATGTTTGGTTCAATGTTTGGTTCAACGTTTGGTTCAACGTTTGGTTCAACATTTGGTTCAACATAAGGGTTCAACAAAAAGGTTCAATGTTTTGGTTCAATGTTCAGTTCAACATTGGGTTCAATGAAAAGGTTCAATGTTGGTTCAACATTTGGTTCAATGTCTTGGTTCAACATAAAGGTTCAATGCACTTGGTTCATCAGCTTTTGTCTCTTTTAGAAATCGGTGCGCTCAATTAAACCCTTGAACCATTGAACCTTTTGGTTCAATGCTTGGTTCAAGGGTATGTCCTTGGCTAAAGGGGATAGTCTTAAAAGTTCATTACCCTAATGGATGGCTGGCATAAGAAAAGAAATGGGTCAGGTGTGTACAAATGCAAAAGCAAAGTGGCAAGCAAAATTTTTGTAGACTTTTGTCTGTGGGAAATGCCTGCAAACATGAAAAAGCCCACAGCTAATATCAAGCCCAGGGAAATTAAGTGGAACATTTCTATGGACTTTTTGTCTACAAGAAATTTCCATAGACATAAATCCTTCAAGAATAATTACTGGTAACATAAGTAAATAGGCCATGTGGAAAAAGCCGACAAAGGGAAATAACACAGAAGGAAAGCCCGAAGATATTTCTAAAAGAAAGGAGAAAGTGCCGGTGACATCCTGTAGGCCATCAAATTTAGGCTGCAAGATGTAGCCATTGGATTTTTAAAAAGAAGTAGCAAAAAATTCCAAAATTAGATGGAAGTCAATTGTGTAAAGAAAATAGAAAATAGATAAATTGTAAAAAAATACATAATCCTACCAGCAATAGACACGACCAAATTTGGAAGAACTTCATGGAAACACGAGTCTATTTTCAAATGCTGAATTTATTTTGAATAAACAGTCTAAGCTTCAGTTAACTGATTATTTAAGAACCTATTTGTCTTCAATCAGAGCATGCATTTGAAGGACTAAATCTGGCTTCAACAGGGGCTGACTAGTTCATAACAGGGAGTTGACTGTTCCAGATTTGGAGTTAACTAATTGAATCAAATGCCACATCCAAAATTAGAACATTTCCATGAAGGATGAGTGTGCTTCATCAAGCAAAAATAAAATTCATGCAAGGATAGGGAAAATATATTTTATTGAGTTAACCAAGCTGAATTTTTCTCTTCAAGTTTATACGCTTATTTTTGGCCTATTGTAATTTCTTATATAATGGCTCTTAGCCTTGATTTAAAAAATCCAATCTCTCTTGGTTAGACCAAACTCTACCATTAAGAGTTGTGTAACCTTTTCGATCAATAAGTAGGAGTGTACTTTTAGATTTCAAGCTTGGCATAGTGTATATTTTTCAGCAATTTGCATAAGTGGTAGAGTTTTCTCCCTTCCCAAATTTTGTTCGTACCTAGTTGTTATATTGTCCTTGTGTAGGTCATGTTAAAGTGTTCTTTACTATCTTTTGCTGAGACTGTAAGTGGATGTTAAGCAGCTACAAAGTGTCTTTTATTAGACCTCGCTCCACCATTTCCCTTAGGTTTTAGTTAGTGGACAAAACCTCTGCATGAAATACTTATGCACAAGTGATTAATTTGAAGTCTAAGGTATTCCTTCTCTATTGTTCACTCAGTGTTCAAGGTTTCAAGCTGAGTAGGATCATAGTTATAGTGTATCACCCCCTTTTAGGTAGGATTTCCCTTTAAGTTTCTCGTTCTCCCTTTTCCATGGCAGTCAGTAGGGTAGAGTAGGAATCCTAATTGATACATCATACAGGTACCATCCTTCTCTAGAGGTTCTCCTCACTGTTGAGGCACCCACCCTCATGAGGAGATCCCATTGTTTCAGCTAGATAGAGGACTGGCCATTTCATGCATGTCTTCGAATCAGGGTGCAGCTCCAGGTTGACAATAGTTTTTGGCATGCCTGGTGGGACCACAAAAAGAGTTACTAAAAATCTTCATAGGAAAGGAAGATATTTATTTATAAAAAGGCAAAAGAGTTCATAACATCATTTAGATAATTAGTTCATGCCAAAATTTACTTCAAGATCAGCAAGCAAAGGTATTCCTTTTGAATTTTTAACTTTTAAAGGAGCAAGATCTAGAAGGACAAGACCATATCCTCTAAGGAGAGAATATTTAGCTCCCCCTCACCCTAATGTGCTCAACACTAAAATTCCCATCATGCAGATGGCCAATAAGAATCAGGTATTTGCTCCATTTAACAGAGAAAGCCCATTAAATTTGGCATAGCTAAATGATATCCCTATATCTACCCTCAAAAGTATTCCATATTTCTCAGGGGAAGATTAAACAACCCCTGTTGAGCATATACAGGATATTGCTAATCTTTGTTTAGTTCATAACGTAACTGAAGATAATGTTGCCATTAGATTATTAGCTGCTTCTTTCAAATGAAAAGCATTACCATGGTATAGGACCCTCCCACTTAGATCTATCTCTACTTGGGATGAATTAGGTGCCACTTTGGTCAAATAGTTTGACGACAAATCTGACTACCTATCTTTGGTTGAGCAATTAACAGCTATATAGAGAGCCCCTCATGAGTTCATGTCTGATTTCAATCTCTGATTCCAAAAGACATGGCACAAGATATCGGTCCTAACTAGACCATCACCAGAGTATGTTTTTTTATATTTTTTGAAAGCTCTAAATTTTGATATCAATGTGATGATATAGTCAATGGGCTATACTACTTTGCCAGATGCATATGACATGGCAATAAGAGTAGAGAATAGTCCAATTTAGGTAGGAAAGCTTGCTCCAAGACTGCCAATGCCCATATTTTTGGAGATAAGTTTAGCATCAGTGCTTCATGTCCCCCAAGTTCCATCCTTAGCTCCAATTCCAGCACCTTAGCATCCAATTGTAGCCTCTACTAGTTAGTCTAGTGAGATAGGAGAGCTAAAAACTCTATTACAGTCTTTCAAAAATGAAATAGTATAGCTTAAGAGGCAGTAATTCTAGTCAAATAGGCCTTATCAGCAACTAAATCAGAATAGCTATCAGCCTCTCAAGGATCAAAGATCTTCTTATCAAGGTTTTAGAGAGAACCGACTACCCTATCAAACACAAGGGGCTATAACTCTAGCAAAGCCATATGTTGTTATTGATCCAAGTGCTCGTACTTTAAAGGCCATCATTCCAACTCCATCTCAGAACAATTTAGTGTAGGATTCAGGTTGATAGCCTTCAAATATAAGTAATTTTCAAAATCAAGATTTAACTCAAACAAATAGTGCCATGCCATAGATGACATAAGAGGAGTTCTCTTTTCATGAGAGCCAATATCAAGATACGGGCCTAGCATCACAAGGAACGATCCAAGGGTAGCATGATGATGTTAATGTAAATTGGCAGGTAGAGGATCACATTGCTTTTTCTCAAGATATTAGGACTAACACTTCAAATGATCAGGTTGCATCTCTAACTCACCAAGGAAATAAAAGAAGAGCTATTGAAAAAGCTCTAGCAGTGGCAAGTACATATAATGCTTCTAGTACTATTGCTCAAGGGGCAAAAGGATAGCTTGCTACCCCTAGAGTCACAAAAAATTATAATGTAGAGGTTGGCAAAGTACAACAAATACCTCTTGTTCGTGAGCAGCAAGTGACACAAAGGGTTCAATCAAAGGTAAGTCCTTCCTAGTTCAGCATTATAGACCAGATGAAAAGATCTAATATCAATATTAGCATGTGGGATACTCTATCAATTCCAGGCCAAAAAGATAGCCTCATTTGAGAGCTCTCTACTCTTAAACTGTCTCCAAAATTAGTAGACAAAGGAGGTACTATTTTAACAAACTCAGATCTGCCAACTAAGCAGCAAGTACAACAAGGAGATAATATACCAAAGGTGGACAAGGCTGAGGTAAAAGTAAAAAAGACTCCCCCTTTTATCTTTCCTTGATAGTAGGAGACATCTTAGTTCATAATTGCATGGTGGACAATGGAGCCAGTAGTACCGTCATGCCTAAACAGATTGCAGTCAAGCTTGGCCTTGTCTATGAGCCAAATACTAAAGGGGTACTACAATTGGATGGTTCACCAGCAAAGATGGTAGGGATTATTAAAGGTTTGAAACTAACACTACATGCCTATCTTAATGTTACTATTTAGCAAGGCATTGTAGTAGTAGATCTACCCCCTTACTTTGCCATGTGCCTTTCAAGAGATTTCACCTCAAAGATTGGGGGATACCTATCAGTGGATTGGACATACCTATTGTTCAAAACTAGATATGGCACAAAGGTAACCATTCATTTAGAGCCTATTGCACATTTTCACATGGAACCTTATATGCTGAGTGTGGTCAATTCAAACTATATTATTTTAGATGAAGTAGTAAAAATTAGTGAAGTAGAAAACGACTCAACTTTGGATGGAGTTTTAGACTTATTTCTTGATGAGTGGGCCTCTACTTTCCATCAGTATGATCCATACAAGCTGATTGAAGAAGATCTTGGTGTATATTGTATTCATGAGAATAATGCACAAATCCCAACCATGGTCAAAGAAGGTGAGTCTAGTGAAGGCTTGTGGCAGCTATACTTTGATGGATCAAGAAATAAGCATGGGACAGGAGCTGGAATAATGTTAATTTATCTTATGAAACAAAGGTATTTCTCATCCATTAAATTTCAATTTGGCTATTTGAATAATGTTGCTGAATATGAATCACTAGTCCATGGTTTGCAATGGGCTAGGAAGATGAAAGCAAGCTATCTACAAGTGTTTGGAGATAGTGAGATGGTGGTTCACCAAGTAAGGGGCTTAAATGTATGCAAGAACATGCTACTCAAATCTTATAGACATAAGGTATGGGATTTACTTGAATATTTCTAGGCTTTTAATATTCAGGCCATACTAAGAGATAGAAATAAACATGATGATAGGTTGGCTACCATTGGGGCACAATTTGACATTCCATTTGATGTTAAAAGTGATGCCCCTCAGTCACATATAAGGATAGTCATAAGGCCTTCTGTCCCAAATAACCAAGAAAATTGGCAGGTATTCGAGAGTGATGCTTAAATTGTTAGATTTTTACAGGAAGAAGCTGAGTTTTATCCAAAAAATCAAGGAAAATGCTTGCAACAGTATGGTGACTAGATTATACAACTAAAAACCAATAAACTACCAAAGGGGTTGGTTACCCTTGAAAACATTTTCAGTGAAGACGATAAGCTAAGGAAAGAGAAACCAACTTTGTCTATAAAAGAGGAACACTACGCCAATGTGGAGATTGCAACTAGTAAGATATTGAAATTGGGCAAGGTATGCACTCCACTATAGTAGAAAGCTTTTGTTGAATTATGCCAAAATTTGGCTGGCATATTTGCATGGTAGTATAGAGATCTCAAAGGGTTTGATCCAAGCTTGGCTCAACACACTATTAAGCTAGAAGATGAAACTAAGCCAGTAAGACAAAGATAAAGGCCAATTAATCCAAAACTTGAGCCTTTAATGAAGTCTAAGCTTCAAAATCTTATAGAGTCTGCTATTATATTTCCAATCAAGCACTCAACTTGGGTAGTAAACCTTGTTCCAGTACAGAAAAAGAATAGTGAGATTTAGTTATGTGTTGATTTTTGTGACTTAAATAGGGCCTCTCTTAAAGACCACTATCCATTTCCATCAATGGAGCAAATCTTACAGCTTATTTTAGGTTCAGAGAGGTTTACCTTGTTAGATGGGTACATCAGCTATAATCAGATTTTGGTCAAAAAAGAAGACCAATTCAAGATGGCTTTCACAACTAAGTGGGGAACATTCACATACATAAAGATGTCATTTGGTTTGTCCAATGTTGGGGCAACCTTTCAGAGAGCCATGGATATGGCCTTCTTCACAAATTTGTGTTTGTCTATTTAGATGATATCACAGTATTCTCAAAGGATGCAGAAGATCATGTGGTGCACCTCCAGCATGTTTTCGAAAGGTGTAGAAAGTTTGGGATATCTCTAAATCCCAAAAAGTGTGTATTTTTAGTTCATGAAGGTAAACTGCTTGGACATGTTATTTCTAAGCATGGTTTAAATATAGATTCTAAGAGGATTCAATCTATTCTACCACTCTCCTTGCCTAAAAGCAAGAAGGCTTTGCAAAGCTTCTTTGGAAAAATCAATTTCATAAGGAGATATATTTCGGATTTTGCTACAATAGCTAGGCCACTTACAGCCATGTTAAAGAAAAATCAGACCTTCAGCTAGGCCAAGGAAGGTATAACGAGATTTGAAGATGTTAAGAAAGCCATAGCAAGTGCCCACACACTCTTGAATCTAGATTTCAAGAAAGACTTCATTTTGTATATGTATGCTAACGTGGACACCATTTCAGGTATTTTTATGTAGCAAAACCATGAAAAATTTGAGCAGCCAATAGCCTTCTACAGTCAAGGTCTACAGGAGTATGAGACAGGGTACTCTTTTATTGAAAAACACGTCTTTACAATCATAAGATATCTAAAGAAATTTAGGCACTTACTATCTAATAATAAGATACTTCTAATGGTTGCTCATCCAAGCATCAAGGAATTCCTTCTAAACAGGGACATGAATGAGAAAAGGGCTAGTTGGATAACCAAAGTGATGGAATATGATATAGAAATTAAGATCAAAAAATTGGTTAGGGGCAAAGGGCTTTGTGCGTATCTAGCTCAAGACTTGCAAGAAACCAATGAAGTTGTTCTAGTATCAAATGATGTAGAAGTCACTGCTGTACAAACATCACCTTCCAATTGGTTCTATGATCTGGTAAATTATCTATAGGAAGGTCATTACCCTTCCCACCTAAGCACTTTAAGAACAAGGTACTTCAGAATGCAATCAATTCCATTTTTGCTTGTTGACGGTGTCTTGTTCAAGAAAGATATCAATGGAATGTTACTAGGTGTGTAGATCTAGGCCATACTCAAAGGTTGCTGGAAGAGTTACATGATGGGTTTGGTGGAGGACACTTTTCTACCAAAACTATAGCACTTAAGATCATGAGAGGTGGGCACTTTTGGCCTACTATATTTGGTGATTGCCATGCATGGGTAAGGAAGTGTAAACAATGCACTATTTTTGTGGGAAAGATTAAACTGGTAGCCCTACCCCTACAGCCAATTACAGTGGATTAGCCATTTGTTCAGTGGGGATTAGACTTTATTGGTCTCATCAATCCTCCTTCCAGCTCAGGGCATAAATGGATTCTAATAGCTACAGACTACTTCACACATTAGACAAAAGCAATTACATTAAAGGAGGCAAATGAAACAAGTGTCCTTGATTTCTATGAAAGTTTGGTCACTAGGTTTGGAGTCCCTTCAATTATTATCTCTGACAATGCAATGGCTTTTGTGGGATCTAGGATCAGCCAGTGGGTAGTCCAATATGGAATCTATCTCAGTACCTCATCAAATTACTATCCATAAGGAAATGGCCTTGCTTAGTTTACAAATAAAAACCTATTGAGGATCATACGAAGGGAAATTGAAGACAATCATAGATCTTGGTACCTCAAGCTAAAGTGAGCACTATGGGCTGATAGGATTACCTACAAAAGGTCAATAGCTAACTCTCCCTACAATCTGGTCTATGGTAGAGAAGTAAGGTTACTGATCTCTCTTGAGTTTCCTGCCTTAGAATTAATGCATCAACGTGAACTGTTAGAAAATGAGCCTATGGAGATTAGGTATGTAAAACTTATGGAGCTAGAAGAAATAAGAAATCAAGCCATGCTAGCCATGGAAAGTCATCAGGCATAGGTAAAAAGGACATTTGACAAAGGAGCTTCCTCACGAAGCTTCAATGAAGGAGATTTGGTCCTTAAGTGGGATAAGGATCAGGCCAAACTAGGAAGGCACACCAAGTTTGATTCACTTTGGAGTGGCCCATACACAATCTCTAGCTGCAAATCCCACAACACCTTCCAACTTGCTAAGATGGATGGCGAAGAGTTTCCAATCCCAGTCAATGGGATGCATCTAAAACATTGCTATTAAAGAGCAAAATTCCATGTACATATTTAATTATTCTTTGCTTTCCTCCAAGTGTTGTAAAAGCATAGTAGTTTGCTTTAGTTTTGTTCAATAAGTGCTTGTTTACACATTTGCTTTAGTTAGTTTTTCACTTTCATGTGTTTTCCTTCTTATTTTGAAGGAAGAGGTTATTACAGCAATGATCAGAGCAGATTTTTTTTCAATCAGAGATTAGGTTCACCACTTAGGAATTAGAATAATGTCTATACATGTCCTGGATCCTCAAGCATAATAGGCATGCTTCCCAGCTGAGTCACCAAAATGTTGACAAATCTTCCATGAGTCATATTTTTGGCCATAAAAGAACAGGGTTCCAGCACTCAGTCATTTTCAAGTTTGGTTCGATGCGAAGGTTTAACCAAAGCATCCATCCACAAGCTTCTAGGTAAGAAGTGAACCATTGAACCTTGAACCGTTGAACCATGAACCATTTTGGTTCAATGAGTTTGATGGGTTCAAAGGTTCAATGTCATCAGCAGGAGTTAAGTGCATTTATCAAAATTTGAAGTTCAACCGCTTCTTGGTTCAACGTTTGGTTCATCTTCAAGGTTCAATGTTTTGGTTCAATGTTTGGTTCAACATAAGGGTTCAATGAAAAGGTTTAGTGTTTTGGTTTAATGTTCAGTTCAACATTGGGTTCAATGAAAAGGTTCAACATTTGGGTCAAAGCCAAGGTTCAACCACAAAGGTTCAACCAAAAAGGTTCAACCAAAAATGGTTCAACATAAAGGTTCAACGTTTGGTTCAACATTTGGTTCAATGAAAAGGTTCAATGTTCGATTCAATGAAAAGGTTCAACATTGGTTCAACATTTGGTTCAATGTCTTGGTTTAACATAAAGGTTCAACACACTTGGTTCATCAACTTTTGTCTCTTTTAGAAATTGATACGCTCAATTAGACCCTTGAACTGTTGAACCTTTTGGTTTAATGCTTGGTTTAAGAGTATGTCCTTGGTCGAAGGGGGTAGTCTTCAAATTTCATTGCCTTAATGGAGGGCCGGTGCAAGAAAGGAAATGGGTTGGGCACGTACAAATGCAAAAGCAAAGTGGTAAGCAGAATCTCTATGGACTTTTATCTACGGGAAATGCTCATAAACATGAAAAATCCCACAGCCAATATAAATCTTGGGGAAATTAAGTAAAACATTTCCATGGACTTTTTTTCTATGAGGAATGTCTACGGGACATAAAGCCCGCAAGAATAACTACCGGCAACACAAGCAAACAGGCCACGTGGAAAAAGCTGATAAAGGGAAATAACACAGAAGGAAAGCTCGAAGATATTTCCAAAAGAAAGGAGATAGTGCCGATGACGTCCCACAGGCCATCAAATTTAGGCCACAAGAAGTAGCTATTGGATTTTTAAAAAAAGTAGCAAAAAATTCCAAAATTAGATGGAAGCTGATTGTGCAAAGAAAATAGAAAATAGATAAACCATCAAAAAATATGGAATCCTGCTAGCAATAGACATGACCAAAATTGGAAGACCTTCATGCAAACATGAGTCCATTTTCAAATGCTGAATCTATTTTGAATAAATAGTCCAAGCTTCAGTTAACTGATTATTTAAGAACCTATTTGTCTTCATTCAGAGCATGCATTCGAAGGACTAAATCCAGCTTCAACAGGGGTTGACTAGTTCATAACAGGGAGTTGACTATTCCAGATTTGGAGTTAACTAATCGAATCAAATGCCACATCCAAAATTAGAAGATTTACATGCAAGAATGAGTGCGCTTCATCAAGCAAAAAGAAAATTCATGCAAGGATAGGGAAAATATATTTTATTGAGTTAACCAAGCTGAATTTTTCTCTTCAAGTTTATACGCCTATTTTTGGCCTATTGTAATTTCTTATATAATGGCTTTTAGCCTTGATTTAAAAAATCAAATCTCTCTTGGTTAGACCAAACTCTACCATTAAGAGTTGTTTAACCTTTTTGATCAATAAGTAGGAGTGTACTTTCAGATTTCAAGCTTGGCATAGTGTATATTTTTCAGCAATTTGCATAAGTGGTAGAGTTTTCTCCCTTCCCAAATTCTATTTGTACCTAGTTGCTATATTGTCCTTTTGTAGGTCATGTTAAAACATTTTTTATTATATTTTTTTGAGACTGTAAGTGGATGTTAAGTAGCTATAAAGTGTCTTTTATCAGACCTCTCTCCACCATTTCCCTCAGGTTTTAGTTAGTGGACCAAACCTCTGCATGAAATACTTATGCACAAGTGATTAATTTGAAGTCTAAGGTCTTCCTTCTCTGTTGTTCACTCAGTGTTCAAGGTTTTGATCCGAGTAGGATCATAGTTCTAGTGTATCACCCCCTTTTAGGTAGGATTTCCCTTTAATTTCTCCTTCTCCCTTTTCCATGGTAGTCAGCAACATAGAATAGGAATCCTAATTGACACATCATACAGGAACCAGCCTTCTCTAGAGGTTCTCCTCACTGTTGAGGCACCCACCCTTGTGAGGAGATCCCATTTTTTTAGTCAGATAAAGGACTGGCCATTCCATGCATGTCTTCGAATCAGGGCGTAGCTCTAGGTTGACAACACTTAGCACAACTACAACTAAATATGGTGCAATACAACTAAATATGATGCAAGAGTCTGGGAGGGAGAATGATAGTAAGGATAAAGTACATCGCTACCATAATAATTCACAAGAAGTGACTAAACAAACTTTACTAGTCTTCTAATTATCAAGATTTTCCTTTTGATTAATAATATTTAGAAACTTACACAATCTTCAGACTTAGAAAATAGTTATACAAAAACAAGCTAAAAAAAGATAAGGGAAGAGATTATCCTAAAATTAAAAATACAAATTTTGGGTTCTATATGGTTCTTTTCACAATTCATAAATATCCATCCCTTATCATGGTACAAGAGCTACTCTTAAATAAACATGCAAGCCTGTGGAGTTTAAAATGTAAATTTAAATTCATGATTAAATTCAAATTCTTCCCATGAGATAGTTTAAGGAATCTTCAATGTGGCTATTACACTTGATGTTTTTTGGGAATGATCTCCATTCCTTTACATCATGAGGATATTTAGAGCTATGATAGACTACTTCAAGAATGAATGCCAATAAGGAATTCCATTGGTGTTCATTGAGATAATCATATTTCCATGTCTTGTATAGTTAGATCCATGCCTCTTAAAGGAAAAATAGTGTTACTTATTTATCCAAAACTCAAGGGTTTTCGTTTAAAGATATTTTAAAAAAAAATAACACAATTATAATAATGATATCTCTAGGAAGAGATGTCTTATTACTCACAAGATTATAGATACAAACATATGTTTATCTCTAGGAAGAGATATTTGATCCCCTTCTTGATCTACATACTTATTTATACATATTTTTAAGGAAGGAGGATTATGTGGAAGGTCACCAATCTTGAGGAAGATGAAGTGGTTTGACTTTCATGATTTAAAATAACACAATATTCAAGAAATTACTATTTTTAAAAACTTTATATTTTTAGACAACACTATTAAAATTAAAATTTGGGGCACTTATATTATGTTTTCAAGGGTAAATAACCATGGAGAATATCTCCATGCCATCTCATCGTACTATCCTCATTCTTATCTTTCCAATAATTTGAATGAGGAGTCAAATGGAGTTATAGTTCAAAAGTTATGGCTCACAGAAGTTTTGCCACCAATTAGGGTAGAATTGTCATCCAAATTATTACTTGAAGTGTTGCCCAGATCACTTATAATTAATTATTGGTCCTCATCGGTAAGCTATATTGATTATTCATGCAATACTCATCATTAATTTTGGTCAAGATTTTATTTTGTGAATCTATTTTATTATTTTTGGTAATCGTATGTTTAGATCCTAATTAATAAGGGTCTAGAATAATAGGAAAAATCTAGCTTAAAAAGAAAAATAAAATATTTTAATAGGTAATTATGCAAGAGAAATAGAAATAAAATTATTTGGTTTAAAACTAAAATGAAGGACTCTGAGGTTTGAATTTGAAGAGTAAGACTAAGACACTATTAGTAATCTAAATATGGGTTCCATTTTTTTATTGGATAGGAGCACTAAAAATAGGACACCCTAGTGTTTGGAATTATAGTCCTTGCTAATGATATTGTATTAATGATCTAATATTTCTATTTTTGTTCCCTTGGTCAATGTGAGCCGATGCACCAAATTTTAGGGGTTGGAAGTCACCAGAGCTTGATGTAGGTCTATTTCAATCTTTAATACCTGTATTTATCTACACACATGAAGAAAATGAATACATCAAAAGGAAAACGGTGAAAAATTGGGTTAGGGGAAGAATGATCATATAATAAAGAACCCTTGTTATTCTGATTGATACCTGCATTAATCCTCAAGCTAGGGTCTCAAATCAGATGTAGTTCTCCCTTCAGGAATGTGCATAATTAACATGCATGATAGATGTAAGAATGAATTTTGCCTAGGTCCTTCCTCAATCAAGCATGCAAGTCTATGTGTGATGTAGAGAAGCTAAGCTATACTATTGATTGATATTATTATGTCTAATGTGACAAAGCAGTAAGTGCTAGATATAAAATACCTTGTGAAGTCTTTTATGTAGGAGACTCATTATTTCAAATTTGGAAGTTTTATTCACATTTTGCCAATACTCAAAAAATTAAGAATGAAGTAAATAAAAGGGGTAAGACTCATCTTACAGGAGAAACTGACTATTGAAATCAAATTTGCACTTAAAAAATAGTGCCAAAAACTAGACACCTTGGGTTTCAGTGTTGTAGTCTTATTTGGGTGCTATTGTTTAGAGGGTCCAAGACCTAGGGGATGAAATAAACATCAAAAGAGTAACTTAGGTTAGTAAGTGTTAAGTTTGGAAGGTTATGAATAACTGAGAATGGTCAAAAAGGTGTCTAGGGTATAAAACAATACCAAGGTAGATCAGGCAAAAAGACATGGATATATGTGAATAAAGCTCATATTCTCTAATCAGAGTCTCCCATGAAAGGACTATAAAATGACATGATATTTGTGGCTACTTAACCAATTTAGGGTGTATACATTTCCACCCCTTTTAATTTAGTGATTTAATTAAATGAACTACTAGAGTAAAACAAAGAAGAAGATGGATACTTGAACATACCTATATGGATATAAGTGTACTAAAAAAAGGATCTAACTGATTATGTAAGGAAGTGGATAGGGAATTAAAGAGTGCTTGGAGAAAGAATGGATCCCTAAAAATGGATGCCACCTGTACTAAATCTGAATAGTGCCTGGAGAAAGAAGGAATCACTGTAATAGATGCCCCTTGTACTAAATCTAAATGAGAAATGAGAAATGTTCAGAGGCCCAAATCCAATGTCTACCCTCTATCCCACATAAACTTGTGTAATTTGGAATGTGTGTATAGAATTTATATGTTTTGAAGAGCAAGATATATCATGCCCCCACTCTAAATAACATGAATTGTAAAATGATAAGTGTTCAAAGGTACAAAACCCATGCCTTCCATCTATCCCATACAAACTCCTAGGTTTGAGTAATTCTATGGACCAATCACTACTGATGATCATATAGTCCAGCCTAGTGATAACTTGGGTATGCTTGGGTGTATTCTAAAATCTTTGGTAAATGTGTAAGAATAAAATGACCTATATTTCCATTATAATCTATATAATCTCAAATGATGGAGAACATGAACATATATGTCATGCCCCTAAATCTAGTATGTGAGTGATACATCTAGATAGTGTAGAAATCTGTATAACCACATGTACCATGATCTATCATGCCACACCCTATGTGGAAAACTAGAGATCAAGATAATGTGCTCTACACTATGTATATAATATTCTATCTGGTCATGTAACTAGGTCATATTGTTTTAAGCTATATGTATGAGATGTGTAGTAATAAATATGTCCCTAATTCTAGTATTTGAGTTTGAGTCTGTATCAAAGTCACTATGATTCCATATAATCTGAACTAATGTACATGAATATTCTATGTATCTATAAATTGATGGTGTATCCCTCTAGATGTCTAAGTGATGTTGAGTGACTCACATAAGTTGAATCACTATATAATATTGACTAATATGAGCTAAGCAATGCTAATAATCTAGATTCTAGAGGTGTAAAAACCATGTTGAGTGACCCATTGTAGTCTGAATCACTATATAGTCTTTACCAATCTATACTGCATTTGATAATCTACCTATTGTAGGTGTGAGAATTAAAGTGTATTTACCTATAAGAGTAGATAGGAATATTAGGTAATATGTAGAGATAGTGGGAATGATGCCCACCTTTTAGTGAGAGGGATGAGATTTGTGATAGAGGAGGTTGAGTCAAAAGTGATGACTAGTAGCTTATGAATAGTAACAAGGTTGGTATAGTTTGAATTGATTTAGAAGTTATTTGTTTGATTGGTGAGATTTGAACTATTAGGATTGGAATGTGTCGTTGATTGGTGAGGATGTAGAAATGTTTATGTCATTTTAGGCAAATAAAGTAGTAATGGATTGAAAAGTTTGATTCATCAATTAAGCTAGGTTGTTTGAAAATTTTGAATGAATTTTTATGATTAGTAGGTACCAATTTATATGTTGGGGTACAAAAGAGGTATAGGTACATGTGTATGCTATAGTAGGCAAATGATGTAGTGATAGATCAATGGTTATGTCATGATTCTATTGAATCAAATGGTTTTGTAAAATGGAGCCATGAGGCTCTAGTTATGAGAAAAATAGTGTTTTGATTTTTGAATAGAAAATTTGGTTGATACAGAAATTTTGATTTGACTTTGGTTTCTTTTTGTAGTGACTAGTTCGAGATATTAGAGCTCTAGAGTGAAAAATGCCTAGGAGATGAGCACCTTATATGACACATTTTGAGTAGTTGGCAACCCAAATTTAGGCTAGCAGAGAGATTAGCCTGATGAGTAAGATTAAGACTTAATTCTTACCTATTTATAAGCCTATTTGGATATTTTTGATTTATTTTAAGTAGTCTAGGAAAGTATTTACTAGTTTCGGTGCTCTTGTCCTAGATTTAGTGTTGTTGTCTAGGATGTAGTGTTGTTTTCCAAGTTCCAACACTATTATCCAATGTTAGTGTCCTTTTATATCACTATTGTCCAATGTGGATGGGTTTTTCAAATTTTGAGTTGCTCATTAATTTTTACTTCTTATATTTTTTTACTAGCATGGTTTTCTAACATATAGTCAACTTTATGGTGTTTTTAGGGTGAGGTGTGGATGAGAGAGCTCCATAGAGGCCAGGTGATGGAGATGTTGAGGATGTTTCCCTTATCAGCCAATGAGAGAAGTGTGATAGATAGATCAAGATTGGGTCATGTATGTGACCTAGGTACAGTTTAATGGGACATGTATTTGATCATTGCATTATGTGAGAGGTGGAATGTAGACACTTGTATATTTTGGCTTCTTATAGGGGAGATCACTATGACCCCAGAGGATGTGTATCAAATTCTAAATTTGTCAGTTAGTGGGTGATGGGTGACATTGTAGGATAATATGGGTGTTGATGCCATTGATTTTGTATCCTTATATTTTATTTTCAGTTATTATGTAGTTGAGTGTTTTGTGACTATGGAAGTGGTTAGTTATACAATTGGATTCATTTATTGTAGTGGATGGTAGTAGAGTTTCTATTATTTACATGATACATAGGGAGGTTTTTAGTGTTGATATATATGGTACTATGTTCTCATGGGGTATGACTACGCTTGGCCATTTATACAAAGATTTATATAGATTTACGTAGGAGGCATTCAATAAAAGTGTGGGTATGGCTACTTTATTACATTGTTAGGCTTTTGAGCATAGAGTAGTTCTATGATTGATTAGATTATTGAGGGTGAATTAGGCACATCTATAGCTATTTAGCAACTGATGGATGAGTGATTTGGTTATCAGATATCTTGGGATAGATCACTATAGGAGGATACTAGACATATTGGTGGCCTAAGATATCATATGGAGGCCCAATAGAGGATTCCTTGGATGGCCTAAGGATGGAGAGAAACTATGGTATATGAGGGTTAGTTGTTGGTTACATGATCATTAGGATGGAGTATATGAGTGATTTCTATATGAGTGTGTGACTAGGTAGTTTGGAGTTCAACAAGATGTCCCTCCTATGGCATGGGTATGGTTGAGGAGTGCATGGGCACTAGCAAGAGCAGGGGTTCATGTGAGACCTGCTAAGGTTGAGTTGTAAATGTTACCCTTGGATGTAGGAGATCTAGCTATAGATATTCCTAATGTAGATAATGTGGGATATACTAAGGCATATACTACATGGTGGGTTGGGCATCAGTGGGATCCACTATATCATGTTGATGAAGTGGATGTTATTGCATATGAGGATCTTGACTTAATCAATATGATGGGAAGTAATTATTGATTGTATTTGAAATGTACTTAGGGTTTATATTGTACTAGTTTAGATTTGAAAGTATATATCTAACATAGTTTTTCACTTCTTATGTGTGTAGGTAAGGTGGGAGGTGCACATGATGAGGTACCTACCATGGTGGGGAGTGGAGATGATGAGTTTTGGGAGACCATCATTGAGTTGACACTCTAATAGCTCACATGACATGTTCCTAATGATATTGTCGAGGAGGGTTTGATAGAGTGAGTGATGGTTATGGCTAGCATTTATGCTCATTTGTTTGATAGGGTTGTTATAGCTATAGTTACATATGTTAGGGCAACATGAGAGAGAGATGAGACTAGAGCTAAGTTAGATAGGCATAGGATGCCTCCACCTAATTTTGGTATGGTGAGCATGAAGATTGTGTATGAATATATAGATATTTAGTAGTGTTATGCAGACTTGCATGAGGATCATGGTTAGCTATTGGAGTGGGAAAGTCATGTAAGAGGAACTTGAGAACTCAAGGAGGTGTAGGGTCATCGAGTATTAGATAGGATTATGGGACTAACACTAGAGGAGAGAGTAAGACTGATAGGGAGGGTTTGATTCCCATTCATTATTGATTATATATTGGCATGATGTATATGTTTTGAAAACTTCATGATATATATATATATATATATATATATATATATATATATATATGGACACTTGGTTTACGTTGAATGTTGTTTTATTACATTTTTGAATTGAAGTGTACTAGTATATTAGTATATTCATTGAAAATGTTTGAAAATGGTTAATTTGGCATTGATGTTTAGATTGTATATGTTTGGTAAGTGAAATATTTTATTTAAATACTTTGTTGATGAATTGAAGTGTGATGTTAGGTTTTTATCTATAAGCAAAAATTTCTTAGTTTTTGCAATTTGTAAATTATTTTGATAAATTGATCTAGGTTTAAGTTTTAGAAATTATTTGGATAAGCTGATTTGGTTTACTAGTGGTAAAATAGGATTTGGTAAGATTTAGATTTTGATAGGCTAGTTTGAGATTGGCAAATTTTTCAAATGAGTTGATTGGGTTTAATATTGGTCAAGCATTTGGATATGTTTAGTTGGTAAGATCTAGATTTTGATAGGATGGTATTTGGATAAGATAGTTGTTGGGAATTAGGAATGTTAGTTGTTAGTATGGGGATGTAAGATAACACTGTGTGTGTATTACTTCCTTGAGAGTAGCTCAAGAATGCAAAGGGTAGCTATACCTTTGGCTCCATCATTACCCTACTAAGTGAATATTATGAACTAAAATTAGTATTATTTTACATTATATTATTATGTGTTGTATCACTATCTAAACCTTGTCAGCCAACTAAACAAGTTCCCATACTACTCATGTTGTGTAGGAATTTCCTCTATATCTGATACTATTTACAGAGTGCTAATTATTGTTATATGTGAAGATTCTACAAAATTTAAATTTATTGGTCATGTAACTAAAACTAGATGCTATGGAGGAGGCATATCTATTCATAATCATAGAGGATTTCTATGTGAAATAACACTCTATGGCCTCTACTGTGATATATATGACTGAATAATAGATCGACATAGAACTATGACATGTGATGGGGGTTCATCTAATCTTAATCATAGTAGATTGCTACAAGGGATAGGACCCATAAAATCTCCCTATAGTGAATATTTCTCATGAGTGGTATAATATTGTTGTGCTTGTGACTCTACTAGATATGTATCCCTTAGACTACGGTGTTATATGTAGGATGTTGTTGTTGTACTAGTTTCCAAACCTTTTAAGTTGGGGGAATAGATCTCCTATGAGATTTTATCCTAAAACATGTAATGTGATCACCATGAGTGACTAATGATTCTTGTAAGGAATGTCCTAGGATGACTTAGTCATGGAGGAATGAGGTCTAGGGTTCCATAATGGAGGTGATCTTTGTTCCCCTTATGTGAATGCAATGATACCATTAGAAACACATCTAGTAATGCAATCTTTGAGTCCAAAATAGTCATTATCTCTATGTATATAATGATAGTGACAAAAGGCTAATGTGGCTATCTATGTAAGAGACATGGATATTGTCAATGAGTATAAGTTAATGTGATTAACCTCCTATCTATTAGTGTTGATAATATGGTAGATGGACTATCTCACTCTGAATCAAATTGTAGTGGTGCTTTGCTATTGTTTTTTATAGTTTATATTGTAGGTTGTGCTCTAGAATCTAGCTCTTTATTCTTGACTAGTTGATTCTTTAGTTGTGGTATCTTATATTGTCTAGGACATGGTAGATGTTGAGTATTAAGAGCTATATCTAAAGATGTTGTAAAATATAGAGTGATCTGATCAACTCAATCTACCTTAATCAATCCCAATTTATTTTCCAAAGATAAAACTATATAACACAAGTGTATAAAATAAGACTTTGTATAATATATGAAATGTTTGAGTAGAGGTTGGTGAAGCGCCTTAATAAATATATGTTGAATCTCTAGATATACTATTTTATATATCAATTTTAACATGTGAGCCTTGAATCATAAGATAAAATCATTAACTAGTTGTGAAGAATTTTGATGTAGTGTGGCTAGTTTATCATATGTAAAATGAGGGCCTATGTTTATGATGTAATATCTAACAAATTAATCCTCTAAGACATCATTTTGTGTAATGAACCAACAAGGAGTAGATGAAAGAACCAATTATATGCTTCCCCCACTAATGTCTACTAGAATAACTTAAGTAGAATCAATGAGCTTGCATGAGATGGTAGAGCCTTTTGAAAGGCTTGAAGGTGTATGAATCGATCTCTAGTTTTATCAAAGTGAGGTAATGATGGTATTTCTAAATGATTAGGCAATGAATATTTTATGAATGTCTTCATAATAGGGTTACCATGTAGATTATTGAAATCCATCCTAGACTTATAAGATTTTTTTTCATGGTGAGGAGATGTACTTGGTGTTGTAATTCACCAACTACATGCATCAATGAAATAATCTCTTGGGAAGGGATATTAGTATCTTGAGGTGATTCATTTAATATTTGAATTTGATCATTTACTTTAGCCATATGAATGCTACATTTTGCAATTAGATCATCAAGAGGGGGTATTCTCACTTAACCTTGGGATTAACGGTAACTTGGACCTTACTGGAGGGATGTGGCTTACCATTATATTTAGGTGAAGAGTGAGAATTGGGTTCTATTGTATTGAGGGGTGGATTGGTAGATTCATTGGTATCTTTGTGTTTTAGTGAATTACATGATAATTTAGTAGAGGATTTGATATTATTATTATCATTTGCATTATTTGAAATAGAATTATGAATAATAGTAGGAGTAACATTTTGACATGTATTAGATTTGAGAGGAGTGAGAGAAG
>JARHVA010009995.1:0-85000 GCA_037957365.1 Torreya grandis
CCCATTTTGGATTGCTCTCTTCAAGATGTATATCCTTTGTTATGTCTAGGACATGTTATAATCTTGAACATTTTCTGTTCCTTTAATAATTATGATCTCAATTATGTCTCATAAGCATTATGAACATCTTTAGTAGAGGTTCTACAAAGCAGTTTAACTAGGATAATCTTGTGCACCTTTCGATAGGTGATCAGCCATATCTTCTTAGTATAAGTATTTTATTGCTTTCTTGTTTTATCGAGATCCTCACTCTCATCGATTTATGAGTATAGGCTGTTGTAGTTGGCTTAGCTGTCTTATTAGAACCTCTACTCTCAAGATGTGAATATTCTCGACTAGATGGTCCCACCTTGTGAATATTTTATCCCAAAAACACCAAAAACATTGGAAATACTTTGAAAATACCAAAAACATCAGAACATGATCCACAAAAGAACAAAAACATTGTCTCACGCTTCTGTACATTTATACATTCTTATTCCACCATCCCATGCTCTTGCCATTTTGTGAACAACTGTTAAGTTTAAATGCTCTCACCATTTTATGAGCAACTGTTAAGTTTGAATGCTCTTCCCATTTTGCAAGCACAAAAACACTAGTTCATTTCATCTTATCCCATGTACTTGCCATTTTGCAAGATCATTCTTTCTCATCTCATTAGCTTCTTATTTATCAAACCATTCTCATTTGTTTGTCATGTCTTCCATCTTCTTCTATAACATTGAATCATGCTGGTTTGATCATCATTTTTTTATTCTATCCCATTTCCTAGGAGAACTACATTTGGCCTAAAGTTCATGTTGGAACATGCATCCATGGAAACTATATAGGCAACGTCCACTTGTCTTATACATCTAGAGTCAGCTCGGCCAACCCATTCCTTTTCTTCTCTTCCCATTTATTCTATCATTGTTCCTCTTTAATTAGGGAATAATTGTCATGTCATTGTCTTTTTATTATGATATGGTGGAAAGTAATGCCTCTAGCGCACATGCATGAACATTTGTCTTTAAACCACACTAACTTGGTTTTTTGTTTGTGTGTGTTTATTTGAGTTTTCTTGGTTTTTTATTGTGTTTTCTTAGTGTTTTGTTGTGCTTTCACGCCTCTCCTTTTATTTTCTTCTCCTTTCTCTTTTTTTTTTCCTTTTTGTCTCATTCTTGGTCTTGTGTTTCTTTGTCTAGTTTTTCTGTTTGATTTTGCTTTTATTTTTTTTTGTTCAAGAATGCCTTGATAGTCCACATGGATATTGATTATTCATATCTTGGTCTCATGTCATTAAGATGCTATTTCCTTTTGTTTTTAAACAATTTTGTTCCTACTTAAGTCTTGATAGATCATATCTTGATTTCAAGTTAGTTTCATTTATGTTTATCTTTTTCTTTGTTTTTGCTTTTTTGTTTAAATATAAATCACTATAACTCTAGTTTTGGTCTTTATTTTACCATTATCCTTAGTTATAGATATTCACATTTGAATTGGCTCAGTGCAATTGGAATATTATATCATTCTAAGTTATTCATACTTATGATGCCTAATTTCTTTTTCTATAGCAAGCACTTTGTGCTTAGGTCTCAAAGTCTTAACGTCAACATCAACTCCGATGAATGATTCTCAAGGATACTCTATAAAACCTAGGCTCATGCCATGGAATTAGGATTCTAGATAACATGCATTTTATCACTCAATTCTATTCTTAGACGTGCATCTCTTCGTATACATTATGAGCTTAATCAATTCTTGGTTCATTTTTCATCATGTTTCCTTCCATTCTCTCCTAAACTTGGGTGAACTACAGTAGCCTGAAGTTCATGTTAGAACATGAGTCCATGGAACTATGTAGGTAGTGCTCAATTTCTATTGAGGTCAACTCAGCTATCTCAATTCTTCTTTTCATCTCTCTCATCACTTTGTGCATTCTCATATGCTTGGTTTTATATGGCTTTCTAAGCCATTACACCATCACATGTACATTTGTGCCCGCTCACTTTAACCTATCTTTTGGGTCATATCCTTGAGCTATTTTTCTTGACAATTTCCCATGATAGGGCACAACATCTGAACACCATCTAAATCAAATCAGCTTTATAGGGGAAAAATCATTCTTGATTCTTTATCAATGATCAAGATTTGACCTATTGGGGAAAAAACCTATTTTATCACGATCACATTTTCTCTACTAGGGAACTTCTTATTATCTTCTCTTTGGAGACCCCATTCTAGTGGTGCTTCCCTTCCTGAAGTAGAGCGTTCTCTCTTTTCCTCTAATTCCAAGCTCTCCACATTAAAGCCCATGATGGTAATATTTTAGTGTGTAACTTGTCTTGGGCTTGATCAATGTTATAAACACGTAGCTTGTACTCTCAAATTGGGTACATTTACAGTGTGTCCCTGTCCCTTACATTTATGGATCGTATCTTTCCCATTCCACCCATCTTTTGGGCCTATTATACATCTAATTATATTTTGATCATTGATGGTAATCATGTGTGTAAGCATTAGCTCATCTAGATGTGATTTATTCCTTGGGTTAATCTCTCACTTTTTCTCTCTTTTTGAGAGTTCATCATTTTCTTTCATCTTAGTACACCCTCTCGAGGGGGCATCATGGGTTTGTTCTAATTTTTTCTTGACAACTCTTTTCTTTGAAAAGATGTTGTTTCACCTAATTGTCTCTCCATGCATTCTTAAATAGGGGTAAAATGTAGACACCCAATTCTTAACACCATTTGTGTTGAAATTATCAATCTTACTCAAATTGCACTCAAATGCACATTTTAGGTCAAAATCCATAAAATGCCCTAAAAGGCTCAAACTTGTCACCTACAAGTGCTAGTTTAGGTCAAAGTATCCTTAAATAGGGCAATGTATTTTATGGTCCAACTAACTTTGATCAGATCATTTTGAGTCAAAATGACCATTTCATCATATAGTGCTCTAGATCACTCTTTTCTTTTAATTCATTGGTACACATCATATACCTTTGTTATTTGCTATTGACAACATCCTAAATGGGAATATAATTCCAATGCATCTAGCATCACCTTCTAATTCTTCTTGAGTCAAATTATGACCTAGTAATATGACTTTCTGACCATTTTGATTAGTTGAAGGCCAATTTTCAAATAATTACACAAATGTTGATTAACCTTGTTTAAGGCTAATTAATCCAAATCAAGGGCTTAAGTGGATTTTCCATGAGATTTGTTGAATATTTATTTTTGAAAATTGATTTTTATTATCTACATCACCTAGTGACATCATATATGGGGTGGCATCCATCAAGCCATAAGTGCATAAAATATCAGGATTATGGGTCACCCATGCCTAGTGAATGCCTCCCATGCCTCTTCAATGCCCCTTTTTCCAAGGTCATCTTGAGGATATTTATGGATTTAATTCCAAATATTAAGATTATCCTCAACCACACATCTCAATATTGAGATGGATAGTTTAGGTTGATCCTGATCAATCTCAAAAATATATAAATAGAGAGGCCATGAACATCATTTCTAAGCTATTTTGGTGCAAAGTTATTATGTTCAAATATCTTCAAAGCTTAAACATTGCAAAGTTATAATGCTAAAATGTTTCCACAAAACTTCATTGATAGGCTAGTTTAGTGGTTTGCAATCGAGATCCTAGGTTTTATGGAGTGTTCTTGAGGCATTGGAGGAGCTTACCACCATTTTTGACAAAGACAGGGATGCTTGATCAAGGGAGAACATGTTTTTGAGCCACATAGGTATGGTGAATCCATTTGGGAAGGTAATATGGTGATTGATTTCTTTCATTTATTTCTTGCTATCCTTTGTAATTCCCATAAGAATATATAGGTTTGGTTAGTTAGTTATTTATGCATGTTTCATTGTTTATGGACTAATGCTTGACTAACTTGCTTTGTAATCCTCTCTACACTCATCTCTCCTAATTAGACCTAATTAGGTCTAATACAAGCCTAAAATACTAAAGACCATATAAGGCCATACATTAAAACTCTAAAACCTCAAAAATATTGTTTAAAAAACTAAATAAGGTGATATGGAAATTTTTCATGCATTTTCATGGGTTAGAACTTGAGTTATGCAAGTTATAAGATTTCTAGCCCTGGGTTGCAAAAACATAGGTTTAAGGAGGCTAAGAGTAGAGAAAAATGGATTAGGAGAGTTATATAATACTTAAATCTAATAAAATACCTATGCTATGTCTAACCCAAATTTATTCAACTAATATAATATCTATTTGTCCTTAAACAACCTTTCTACTTCTTTAACATGCTAATTTCTCACAATTCTGTGTGTATTTTGGACTATACAACATATTGTAGGTATTTTTTGGTCATTTGATAAACTTCAAAACATATTAAGAATATTATAAGGCCTGTAATGGAACCACCTACACTTATTATATCAATCCAAATTCTAAACTCATCACTATCCATTGTAAACTTTCTCCAATTCTTGAGAACATGCTTACAAGAGGAGCTTTTAGCAGACCGTAGGACTTGTTTGGGTTTGATGTTTGTTATGCCTCAAGGAATGTTTTTTAATAATTTATTCCCATTTTTATACCCCCTATATACCATCTCAATACCTCATCATGGTTATTACTTCGCATTTAATTTTTAGACCATCATATTTCATGAAAGGTTTGCCTTTCTTAAGTTGGGAATGTGGACTTACAAGTTTGTAAATCTATAGGTCTAAATTATCTATCCTTTAGGCCATAAATAATATGTTTTTAGATTTTCCAAACCTTTTAGTCTTCTCTTTAATCTCTCAAACTAATTTTTGATATCAATAACTTCCTTACACTTGTTTAATGCAAACACCTAATTTTTACTTGCAAACACTAGACAAATATACCTTAGGTTTGTGGCATGTTAGTTCACCTCAAGGATGATTACTAGGAGTTTTTATATTATTGGATATTATCTAAGGGTTTTTATTATCTCCACCTTGAAGTGTATCAATGCATACTTCACATGAACTAGTCAATCAAAACCTCCATGATGCTTATTCATGAAACCATCCTTTTTGTCTTTGAAGGCTATAGGTGTTCATTTGGACTGTTCTTGACCATTTTAGTATTTCATATGATTTTTATGGAAATTAAATAATATAAAACATTATCATGAGGTATCACACTACCTAATATGCTTCTCAAACTCATCTTCACTTACAAACCGTGTTTGATACATCCCAACCTACAAGTAGACTTGTAGGTGATTGTGCCAATCTTGCCACCTCCTTCTTTACCTCATGAATGGTCTTTATCCTTGGGTAATATATTATATATGATAAAATCATATTATATTTTGGATATTTTAAAAAACCTTCTAAGTATGCATTAGTAACTCATTCATGATTCACAGTCCAATAGCTTCTCATATTTACCCTTGGAGACTCATTAAAGCAAACAAGACCATTATCTTTCAAGGTATACCATTTGCCATTTGATGATGATTTTGGTATAATTAGTTGAGATTAAATATTATTTATAATCATATATATGACAAATAAACACAATTAAATTTATTTTATAAGGTGCTTTGAGGTTCATTCAAATCTTTTTGCCAATGGTCCTGTTGGAGTGTCTTGGAGATGGTTGTGAGTCCATTTGAGTGCAAAAAACCTTTTATAAAGTGGAAGTATACCTAAGGAGGTGATATAATGACTATGGGAATTTTATTATAGTTATTGAAGACCATTTTAAAATTAAAACATTCAAAATTAACCCAAACCATGCCTACAATAATCTTATATAGGTCTGCAACCTGCATAATTTACTTGCAAATGAATTTAGATTCATATTTAGACCCTTTTTATACTTGAATATGGTATAAATAATATTTATATAGGTGATAAAAAATATTTTTAACTCTAGAAACAACTATATCCATGTTTAAGAATGCCACAACTTGAAAACCCTTGCCTGACACCTTCAATAACATAAAAAAGACAACATTTTTTGTCACTTGACTGCCCACACATGCCAAATAATGATGGTATATGATGTGAGAGGGATATTAATACCCATAAGGATCTCAAAAAACCATTCATTTTAATTCATTATCTTTAAAACTTACTAAAATAAGAAAAACCCTTGCTTATAGGGTTTTAGGAGGGTTTTGAGATGCTTATTTTGTTAATGATTGTTCATAAAGCATAGATCTCAAAATTATAAAATAATGCATATAATTTCAATGGAATAAGTGCCTATATCTACCCACAAGATAATTGGTTCCAACTCTATTTCCACTTCTTGAAGTGAACACTTGAAAATGGTCTTCACAAGCTTGCAAAGAGGTTGATGGAGAAGATGAAACATTTTTTGCATTCTTTGGACTTGCAAATTATGCCACAAGATTGATTTAACCATAAAAACCTTTGTTAGACCTAAAAACATCCATTTTTACATGAATAGGACATTTGCATGTTGAAAATTTGCTTTTCACGCCCTTGGTAAGTGTCTTGCTATGTTATGTCTCATTTTCTTGATCTTTAGAGGGTCTCACCACTCGTTGCACGTTAAAATGACTTGGGTGAACGTGTGTGAGAGAGAAATAAAATTAAAAAATCTAATAAATGTGTTATAGGCCTCAAAATGCACTTGATCCTTCTAGTTTTCAAAGGTATACATTACCTTAATTTCTCCAAATTTACCTTAACTTTTGCTAAACATGAAATAATAATGTTTTCACCTTGTTATACCTTATCTCTATAAGGTCAATTTCACCATATGAGATCATAACTCATTGGAAGGGTCAAAAAACAAATATTCTCACCATGGACTAACATACCTTAATCTTTTCAAAGTAACCTTAAACTTTGCTAAGATACCTTAATATCTCCAAACACCTAACAAGACCTTCATGAAGGAGAATAATGATAAGACTAGACTCTTGACACACTCTAATAAATCTTGCAATAGACCCTAGGATGACCAAGCACTTGAAAATACACCTTTTGTGACTAAGTTTTACTAAGACCAAAACTTATCAAAAGATCATTAATAGGGTTGGGCAAGATTATAAGCAAAGTTTCGAATTGTCCTCTCTCATGGTGGCTAATTTTGGCTAACATCTTAATGACCTCTTAGGATTTCATGCTTGATATGCATCTAGATTGGTTTCCTTCTTACCTCCATTAGGATATGGAATCATCTTAGCTTAACACAAACATGACTTTACCTTGAAAACTAACCGACACACCTCTTAAGAATAATGAAACAACTGACTACCTTCAACACAGACCACAAGACAAGAAATAAACACACCAACAAGACAACCGAGATGAACAAAACACACACTTTGATAATAAGCACTTAGGTAAGAAAAAATAAGAAACTAATATATACAACTAACCTTTAATAACTAATCCTCCTAGATCAAAAGGCAAACTCCTTGAGTCCCCTTAATGTGATGACCAATGATGATATACAAGTTGTTGGTCAGGCTTTTTTATTGCTTTGGTAACTCCTTTCTTGACCACCATTATATTTGGCTTTACCTCAAATGGATCATCAATAAAAAACATGTCCCTAATAAAGAAAAATTCATCTTGAAACTCAGAACTTACCTCATACTATTATCCATCCTTTGCAATGTAAGAGAGCTCTAATGTGACCACACCTTGATTCATGGGGGCAACAATAATCTTAGTTTCTATTGGCTCCTCAAAGTTCCATCTCTTACTCACTTTGAAGAGAATCATATTCATCATAATTTTAATACATCATGGACTTTAACCTCTTGGTGATGATCTACAATACATATTGGCTTTATGGGATCTTTTCATTTCTTGAAAACAACTTCATCTTGTCCTTAATAGAGGTGTTAACCTACCAAGATTTTCAAATTCTTTGAACATATCTAAATAGGACTGCCACATGTTATCAAGACCTCCTTGAACTTGCTCATGAGATTCAACAATATCAAAAACCATGATGTTTTATTCAAGGTATTTCTCACTCATGTCTTCACCATGTTCATTGGCCAAGACAACCATCTTAGCATTCTCTTCATGGGCTATAGGTTTACTATCCAAGCTTGAGCAAAAAATTTCTAGTTCTTCCAAAAAGGAAGGATCTTCTTGATCACTTGGAAGCATGCCAACTTTAATCTCATTCTTATCATTCCCTTTATGTACAATATACCTATCCAATCTTCAAATTCTTCAATAGATTCATGAAATAACTAAAAATTTAATTCTTCAAGATTTATCTCTTTCCCATGAGGCTCAAAAAAACTACTAACCAAGGTATCTTCAAGAAGGTTTCTCTCACACTCAATTACAACTTGGTCAACTATTGCATGGTCATCATAAATCCCTTCCTCAATACTCAATCCATGACAACTAGATTTGTATTATTTTTCTTCCATGAATAATGTAAGCTCATCTTCCCATCCAAGGTCTAGTTCATCATATTTTTCTTGCTCTAAAGCTGATTTGTCTTCTTCTTCATCAACATCAAATCCATACTAACCAGATTGATCCACTTGAGTATTTGTGACATCTTGAAGGCTAAAAAAATGTTGGCTAGAAAGTATAGGCCTCTCCTCATCTCTAAAAATTGATTTGTCTTTATCTTGACAAAGGGAACTAACAAAAAGGATATCTTTATCATATACACTAAAGTCACTCTCCTTAAAGCCTTCTTGAGATCCATTTACAGCTATAACCTCATCAAGCCTTTCAAGGACTTCCACCTCACCTTATTTTCTTAACAAGCTCTCTTTTCCAACTAAATTTTCATCTTTTGCCCTTGGTGCAATGTGTTCTCCTTCTCAAAAGGAGAGAATGGGAGGGCAAAAGACTTCATTGGTTTTCTTGAAACTTGATAGAGTTTCCTTCCAAATTAGGATTTTGGGAGGGATAGGTTGATTTTAGTATTCTTGGAAAGATGGAGAAGGGAATTGTGTTGGCAATTCTATATTTTTCTCCTTCCACTCCTCAATAACTCTATAAAATTTTGATGTGTCTTGAACTTCATGGATAACTACAACTTGAAGGGTAGGTGAAGGACTTGAGGGACTTGAGAGCTCTCTTGACTTGACCTCCATACACTTCTATTTTTATTAACTTTGGATAGGCATGGGAGAAGGTTATTTCTCAAGGGTTGGCATGATATAATCAGTGATCTTAGTCCAAGAAGGTCTCCATGATGGGATGGTTTGATATTATTGGGGAAGAGTGAGTGAAGGTGGCATTGTCATGGGTCTTTCTTGATAACATATTTCAAGTTGGGTTAGGTTTGGAACAAAATAAGGTTGATGTGGAGTAGGAGGAGGCATATAAGGTTGAATTTATTGCATTTTTTCCCTCTCTTTAGTTGCTAATATATTCTTCATACAATGAATCAAGCTTATTAGTTATATCACCTCATCAATTGGCATATGTCAATTCCTTCTCTCAATATTTGCCCACCCAGACTCAAGTGAATGCACAATTTTTTTCATCATTTGAATATTTTCATTGTAAATATAAGGGATGGGGAAAATGAGACCAAGTTAATTCTATTTATCAAGATCCCTAATTTGAATTTTAAGGATTATAAGGTTTTGTTGAAAATATAAGAAGGCTAGAGTATAAGTAATATGACTTTGACAAGGTTGACTAGAAAGACAAGTAGATTGCCAAAGAAGCTAAGTTAGAGTGGGATATGTCATATGAAATTGATAATAACATTGATAAGGTTGACATGTTACTATTTGAGAGTTACTTAGGGTGAATCCATGAATTCCATCAATATGATATGAATAATGTGAAGCCATAGAGTATGCATCTTTACCAAAAGAATGATAAGAATACATACCAATTTTTGATTTTCAGACACTTGGGCTGCTTATACCAGCCATGGTTCACTTAAAGTCACCATTTATTCTTGTTTTAATGCCTCTAAAGGCTGATGAATTAAATATTAGCATCAATAAATATTCAATGGAATGCAATCCTTGTCCCACTAGGTGTTCCATAACTATTATCATCAAAATTTGCACCCTTAAGGAGGTTGTTCAAGCTTCCTCACTTAAGTGATAGCATGAAAACTCTTCAAAGGTTGTGGGTGACCTTATAGATAAAGACAACCTCTATATATGGATATCTCCCTTGATGATCTCACTTAGAATCACTAATAAACTACTACTTACAAAAGAAAAGGGAGAGATAACTAAAAGCAAACTAAACTAGGGAGGCGATGCACCAAATTTGTCTCTTCCACCTACCTATAATGCACTAAGATCATAAATTATGATTGAATCTAGTTGCATAACTCAAATGATGTCTCCAAACATGAATGTTTCACATAGAGGCTATAACGTAATGCATAGAATAAGGGATTGATCAAGAGGCCTAAAATAAAATAATGAATGCTTCCAATTTTGATCCATACAAGGCTATTATAATCACTCTATGTAACCTATAAGGATGACTAACACCTGCAAGTAGATAAGAAAATAAGATAAATGAGAGGAGGTTGCATACACCATCAATGCCATTCATTAACTAACATGAAACATATACTAGTTTCAAGCATAATATAAGGCTATAATTTAGTTTCATAATTATAGAGGCAAATTACAAGTGTTTATTTAGATAGGGGTACACCATATCTAGCAAAAAGATATCTTTCAATGCCAAAATTAGGCATACTTATAGGAGAAAGAAGAAGAGAGAGAGTGAAGAGATGTGTTAAGAGCCAATGATGGATGCTAAGCACTCATGAAGCAAGTTACAAATAAGAAAACCTATCAAAATATAGTTATGAATTCCCTCTTTAACATGTGTACATTCTATTTGATTATGATCCTCTCAAGGTAGCATAGGAGTTATGTCTGGCTTGATGACTCACCTTTGAGCTCTTGAAATTGCCCCTTGGAGTGATTATGAGGTGAAAAATCATATTATTTGAGACTAACTACCTTGTACACTTATTTAAAATCCACATTCCATCATCTTTCCACCTATATTTTCTAATTTCCTTCATAGTTCTCATGTTTGCTCTCTTTGAGGGTCTATTCCTTGTAGCCTTATTTTGAAACAAATCTCCTTGATTTGAGAGATCCATAAAAATTAAATACAAAATCAGGGATTATTTGAGTACCATTTATCCCATTCCATTTTCACCCAAAATTTTATGGCCAAACTCCCAATGCCTACCCACTTTCTCAACACCCATCTCTCCCAATTAGGCCTAATGCAAGCCTTTAATACTGGAGACTATACAAGGCCATAAATTACATCTAAAAAACCTCCAAAATATTATTGGGAATAATAAATAAGGTGATATTTAAAATTTTAATGCATTTTCATGGGTTAGAACTTGAGTTATGCAAGTTACAAGCTTTCTAGCCCTAGGTTGTAAAAACATAAACCTGAGGAGGATGAGAGTAGATAAATATGGATTGGGAGAGTTATAGACTAATTCAAGCCAATAAAATACCTATGTGAGGTATGTACCACTTTCATTCAATTACTTCAACAGCCATTTATCCTTGAAAAACCTTTCTACTTCTCTAACATGCCTTTTTCTCACAAATTTGTGTGCATTTTAGACTGTACAACATGTTGTAGGTGTTTTTTGGTTATTGAATCAAATTAAAAACCTATTAAGAATTTTATAATTCATATAATGGATACCCCCATACAATTCTTATATAAATACAAATTCCAAACTCAACATAAACCATTGCATACTTTCTCCAATTCTTGAGAACATGCTCACAAGAGGAGCTTTTAGCAGACTTGTAGGACTTGTCTAGGTTTGATGTTTGTTAGGCCTCAAGGAAGGTTTTCTCATAATTTATTATAATTCTTATACCCCCTAAAAAACCTCCCAAAACATAATCATGGTTCTTAATCTATATTTACTTTTTAGACCATCATATTTCATGGACAATTGGCCTTTCTTAAGTTGGGAATGTGGATCTACAGGTCTACAAACCTGTAGGTCTGCATTATCTATCCTTTAGGCATTTTATGATATTTTTTTAGGTTTTTACAAACCGTTTATTCTTCTATTTAATATCTCATACAAGTTTTCAAGATCAAGAACCTCCTTGAACTTATTCAATGCCATCAAACACCTACTTTTTTCTTGTAAACACTAGGTAGATGTACCTTAGGTCTGTGGCCTATTAGTTCACCTCAAGGATGATTAATAGGAGTTTGTATATTTTTAGATATTATCTGATGGTTTATATTATCTCCACATTGAATTTTATTAATGCATACTTCACTTGAAATAGTCAATCTAAACCTCCATGATGCTTGTTTATGAAACCATCCCCTTTGTCTTTGAAGGCTGTAGGTTTTCATTTAGACCATAGTTGACCATTTTAGTACTTCATGTGATTGTGATGGAAATTAAATCTTATCAAACCTTATAATGAGGTCACACACCACCTATGAGGCTTCTCAAACTCATCTTCACTTTCAAACCCCTTTTAATACATCCTAACCTATAGGTAGACATGTAGGTGATTGTGCTAATCTTGACACCTCCTTATTTACCTCATGACTGGTATTTATCCTTGGGTAATATATTATATATGATCAAAGTATATTATATTTTCTATATTTATAAAACCCTTATGAGGATGCATCAGTAACTCATTCATGACTCAAAGTTTAATAGCTTCTCATATTTACCCTTGGAGACTCATTAAAGCACACAAGACCATTATCTTTCAAGGTATACCATATACCCTTTCATGATGATTTTGGGATTTTTTTGGAGATTAAATATAATTTATAAGAACTTATATGATAAATAAACACAATGAAATAAATATTACAAGGTGTTTAATGGTTCATTCAAATCTTTTTGCCAATGGGCTTGTTGGAGTGTCTTAGAGATGGCTGTGAGTCTATTTGAGTGGAAAAAAACATTTTAGAAAGTGGAAGTATACCTAAGGGGGATGATATAATGACTATGAGATTTTATGAGAGTTTATTTAAGACCATTTGAGAATGAAAACATTTAAAACTAACACAAATAATACTTGTGATCATCTTATATAGGTCTGCAACTTGCATAATTTACTTATAAATGAATTTGGATTCATATTTGGATGATTTTTATTATTTAAGAAGGCATTAATAAGGTTTATATATGTTATCACAAAGTTTTTTCACTCTAAACACAACTATCTCCTTGTTTAATAATGCCACAACTTGAAAAACCTTGCCTGCCACCTTCAATAACATAAAAAACACAACATTTTTTATCACTTGACTACCCACACATGCCAAATTATGATGGGATATGATTTTAGAAGTATATCTATCCATTTATGATCTCAAATAACCATTCATTTTAATCCATTATCTTAAAAAATCATTGAAATAAGAAAAAACCTTGCCTATGGTGTTTTAGGAGTGTTTTGGGCTGCTTATTTTGTTAAGAATTGTTCATAAAGCATAGCCATCCAAACCAAAAAATAATGCCTATAATTTAAATGTAATAAGGTCAAATATCAACCCCAAGATCACTAGTTCAATCTCCCTTTATTTTTCATGAAATGAACACTTGAAAATGGTCTTCATAAGCTTGTAAGGAGGTCGATGGAGAAGATGAAACATTTTTTGCATTATTTGAACCTACCAATGATAACATAAGCTTGTTTTGACCCTAAAAACATCTCATAGACATTAAAACATCCTTTTTTGACATGAACTAGCCATCTCTATTTAATAAATTTGCTTTCCAAGCCCTTGGCAAGTGTCTTTCTATGTTATATCTCATTGTCTTGATCTTTGGAGGGTCCTATCACTCCTTGCACGTTGAAATGACATGGATGAACATGTGTGATAGATAAATAATCTTGAAATAGATTATAAATGTGTTAGAGTCCTCATAATTCACTTGATCCTTCTAGTTTACAAAATAAACATTACCTTAATTTGTCCAAATTTACCTTAACTTCTACTAAACATGAAATAAAATTGTTTTTAGCTTGTCATACCTTTTCTCTACAAGGTCACTTTCACCATAGGTAATAATAACTTATTATAAGGGTCAAAACACCAATATTCTCACCATGGATAACATACCTCAATCTTTACAAAGTAACCTTAAACTTTGCTAAGATACCTTAATCTCTCCAAACACCTAACAAGACCTTCATGAAGGAGAATATTGTAAATACTAGACCTTTGACACACTCTCCTATACATTTAAAGAGACCCTAGGATGACTAAGAAATTTAAAAGACACCTTTTATGACCAAGTTTGACCAAGACCAAAACCTATCAAAATATCATTAACAGGGTTGGGTAAGACTAGAAGCAAAGTTTTGAATTGTCCTCTCTCATGGTGGAAAATTTTGGATAAAAATACCCACTCTTTAGATCTATCTATGCAACTTACCTTATTTATCTCAAATAATCCATCAAGTCATCCATCAAAGGTAATGTAAATTTTATCTCATTTTTTATCTTGTTTATGTTTGTAGAATTTGCACACATACACCATGTTCTCTATCTTTGTTGGGTGTTAACACTATTAGAGCTACATATGGAATGTAACTTAATTTTATCAAACCCTTCTCCAAAAATTTCTTCATTTTTAGTCACCTCTTCATTCTCTATGGGCGTCAATCTATAAACTACCATGCTTGACAAACTAGATTTGAGGATCAAATCCATATGATGGATAATTATTGTCATGGGTGGACACCTTTTGGAAAATACTTGGAAAAAATATCAACATATTCTACCAATAATTTCTTCACTTCATGTGGATTTTCAACCACCTTATTTGTTTTCCTAACCTGCATGGGTTTGGGAATGAAAACAATGCATGCCTTCTCTTCCATTTCCTCTTCTAATGGAAATGATAATAATCTTTGAACTAATTTTTGATTATTTTAATTGGTCATTCCATAAGATTAATGTATTCTTCCTACCATCCTTCATGATTTTGTAAGTATTGGCTCTTCCATCATGTATAAAATTCTTATAAAATTTCCATGGTCTACCCAAAAACACATGAGACACACCCATGGTCATAATTTAATAAAAATTTCATCTCTATATGACATAATTTGATAATTACTCATACATTATTCAAAATATCATGTCCTTTTTGTAACCACACCAATTTATATGAATTTGGATATGCTACACTTTTAAACCAAAGCTTATCTACCATTTCATTAGACACCAAATTATATTTACTACCATTATCAATAATGAACTTATAAAACTTATATCTATATTTATAAATAATTATTTATTTGTATTGGTTCATTCTCCTCCTTAAATGGTTTCAGGAACACTCTCTTCATCATGAGAGATTGTACATGTTCTAGTTCTTTTATATGGGTGGGTGACATAACATATTCTTCATATATTTATGTAATAGGATTTATAAACCCATTTTTATAATATTATATTTTTTTATTATGAGCACTCATAAGATATATGAATAAAATCTTGACACCTAAATCATGTACCCATGAAATTTATACCTCTTCATCTAACATAGTATTCTCTTCCTATGTAAGGATATGCTCTTCCTCTTGGTGCAAGATTATAATTATGAGTAGTGATAGCTTCTCCCTCATGTGTATAATGTCCTCTTTCAGTGTTTTATTTATATTCCCCCACTTAAAATTTTATTTTACCTCTTCTATTATTTTGCTTTTTCCTTGACAAATACTCTTCTACCTTCAAATCACATTTATAGGTTTCTTCTATTAAACATAACTAGATAATTGCAAACTCATCTTGTATATAAATATGAATATTATTCACATACCTTGAGATCTTATCTTCATCAACCTCTAAATTATTGGAATGAATTTTGAGTTTATAAAACTCTTTAATGTATTTTTTTACATTCATGCCTTTCTATCTCAAATTTTGTAGCTTGAAAAAACTCAAATAATAATCACAAGGTATAAATTTACCCTTTAACTTTGAAACAATTATATCCCAAGTATTGATTTTATCCTTGCCTCTTTTAACCCTTTCTAATTACACATGAACCCACCATAAGGACACATGTCCATTAGCTTTGGGTAGGAAAATTTTTCATTGTGGGTCCTCCATTTATTCATTTTTAAATTATTTTTTTAGATCTATGATAAAATCATCTAGATCTCTAGGAAACAATCTTCCTGATGGATAAGGTACTCAACTTTGGATTTCCTCCTATTTTGGAAATGGAATTCAATAATATATCCTTTGATTCATCATCCAACTCTTCCAGTTGAACTTATGTGTCTTCTCCTTCATCTTCACTCATGTTTGTCAAAAATCCTCTACATTATGTAGTCTCCATAACATCCAATCAAATTATACTCTTATCAACATCTTTACCAATTTAAAAACTCTTAGTGATTTACCTAATCTTCCAAGAGTTAATACTCTATGTGCCATATCATACTCATCTAAAATCTTTACTCAAAATGCAATATTATTCACAACCTGTAATAGACTCAACTAGACCCTCACACACTCAACTATGCAGAACAAAACTTATTATGATACAATACAAGATTAGGTTCCAAGTGAATGAATAATTTTTCATGTATTCTATACACGACTCTCTTCAATGGACACACACTTTAATAGAGTACTCAAATATCTAGAAACCAAAACCAAACTTTATTGAACTCATACAATATAATTAAAGAGGGTAAAACACACACTACACTTAAATTTATACTTAAATAAAAAATATAAAGAGGTAAAAATTACAATCATAATACCTCAATGGAATTTAATAATTATTCCTACTCTATGCTCTCATAAAATCATTCCCACTACTCTCATCTTCAATTAAAACTATTGCTCCCTCTAATAGAAGATATTATAATTAAAACTTCTCTCCTATCTTCTTAGCCTTCTAAAGTTTGCCTTTGAATCCCCCTATTCTTAAAAAAAGTTATAAATACAAAAAACATCATTTTAGGCCAATATTATCTTTTTATAATTACTACAGGTGTAACCATCGCTTAGCATAGACTAGAGGTTTTGAAGCCAACAAGATAGTCACATAACTATCATCATAGTTACATAAATATCAGGTTGATTACATAATTTTTGAGGAGGTTAGCATATTTTGGTTAATGTAGATGGAGGTTTTGTAACCACCACTTATAAGAACTAGTTATTTATTTATCCTTCAAAGAAAACTTAGATTTATCTCTACTTAATTACTACAAAATGTTCTTCTCTACGCCTATGGATTATTGGAAGTCATAAGTATTTAATGAACTCTAACATGACTACTCTACATTATGACACATGAAAAAACATATGACACACACATAATTACTTTTGGTTGATGTAATATTACATGTCAAACACGTATGTTCATACATCAACTCTCCACTCAACCTGAGAATAAATTTCACATGACCTACCCTTTAATTATGTAAGAGAAGCCTATTTTTAGGGTGTAGTATTATAAAAATAGAGTATCTTCCATTGGGTGTGGTGATACTCCAACTCCTCCATTGAGAGGGATGGGAAAGAAAAAAAACAAAGTGTGGATAACTATGCCACCTTGGAGGTACCATTAGAAGAGAAACATTATGGGGATATCCTATAATTTTTGAATAAATATTTTAAATGCTACAACTCAAGGGCTACCTCTTCCATGCTTAAATATGAAGATGTGTATAAGATGACACATTAAATTATCATTTAAAGAAAGAACCTTATACAAGTTATAGTTATTGCAAAATGGAATAATTATTAGATTTATAGAGCTAAACCAATATATAATACCTAATAAAATTCCATAACATTAGGGCATTGAGCATAATCCCCAAAAATAGAAATCCTCAATGAGAAGGATGATATGGGAATAAAATACTATGAATCCAAACATAAACATATTCAATGTACAGATGTAATTCCAAAACAAATGCCTAAATATATTTGGTCTATTCCAAGTGGGACATCTAGGATAACTAATACAAAAATGGTGAACTATCTCACCATGAGGTAAGCCTTGATAAATTAAGCATATATTTTTTTATGAAATTTGGGCTCAATATTATCCTTTCAAATGTGAATGAGGTGGAGTATCCACATCAATGGAAATGATTTAAGATTCCAAAAAATATTAATATTATCAAAGGTTTGAGAGAAGACACTTAAAATATTATCCTAAATTTTAATAATAATGGGTAAATAATAAGGATAAGTATTTAATAAAATATTCAACTAAGGCCAAGGGATAAAATCCCTAGAAGATGCCATATCTCTTATGTGTAAATGTATTTTTTGAAATGCTAAGATGTTTGACTCCAAAAATTTATGCAAGTGTGAGGTGCCTACCCATAATGACAGGGAATAACCAAATGTAATGGTCATTGAAAGATAATACATGTTGAAATCCATCACCCACTCAAAAATAAATGAATTTATTATTTAAAAGTCTTACAAATACTTAGATCCAAAAATGTCCTTATTATCTTAATAGGAAAAAAAATAACAATGAATTTGTGAGATTCTAACCCATTCCAAACCATTTTTACGCTGGGAGTCCCCATAAAGATACAATGTCATAGAATAAATTTTTGAGATTCATACCCTTCAATCATTTGAAAAATCCATTAAAATAAAGTACAATACTTTGACTATAGATATAAATGATTCCCAACCCTTATTTGTCTTGAGTCAAAAATCATAAGTCATAAGATACATGGTGAAAGCCTACAGTTTGTTTGGAATTATGCCAAATAAAATCCTATAGAAGATTTCCCAACTTGTCATAAATAGAGTTGGAAGGGTTCCAACAAGATGAGTAATAAACATAACTGGTAGAAAACACCTTCATGTAAATTTAAAATTTAGTTACAAGGGATATGGGCTTACTCATTTAATAATCTATTGTCTTCCCACATGATGTAACACACAAAAAATGTGGGAGGAAGAACTATCAAACATAAACGTGGGCTCTATAAATTTAAGCATATCACCAAGTCAATTCCATTATAAATTATCAATAAAATCAAGTAATAACATCATATTGTATCAATATCATTAAGATTTATGCCATTGAATGCTTGAATCAAAGTCTTTAGAGAATATATGCAAGAAAGGCATGTCTTCATAAAAATAGGCTTTGTTCTCTACAAGCATGAGAAATAGATCACCTGTAAAGTACTTATTTAAATTTTTAATTAATTAATTTAGGGGATTAATACATTTAATCATCCATTGGTCATCTCAATAAGATACAATAAACCCAAAGGCCTTATAGTTCATAGAATATACAATGAGGGAGAAAGAAGGTAGCCTTTATTGATAGAGAGAAAAATGTTAATTTTTTAATATTTGTGATCATTAATGGTCAAAAAATTTAGAGGCATATGTGAATAGGGTTGAATATCCAAGAGAAAAAAAAAGTGAAGCCTAAAGCTTTGAAAATGGCCACAATGAAGGGACACTCAATTATATTGTAATGTTTTTCAAAATAAATATCGAGGAAGATAAATATTTGTCTAGAGGTTTAAACACACTACATACCCTCCCAAACTACAATAATATTTTCAATAATATAATGAATTTTGATGATATATATTTTCTTGGATATAATGTTTGTATAAAAAAGGGGATACAACCAAAGAACAAGGTATTTGGAAATAAATTTATAAGAAACATTCAAAATGATGGGCTTGAAAAAGTTAATTAATTTAAGATATATTACTTTAGGATTTTTTTAAATATTATCTTAATTAATTTTGATTATTAGAGAATCATTATCAATATATTATTTATACACTTAAAATAAATCTAAGCCAAAAAAATTCCAATTGACTTTGTATAACTCAATGAAAATCATCAATACAAGGAGCCTTGTCATTGGCTATATGAATGAGGCATGAGTAAAGCTCATCCAATGAGAGAGGGGTATAAAAAAATATTTCATAAAAAGAGAAATATTATAGGGAATCACATTGATTCAATATTTAAGAGTTTGAGGTCACTTGAAAGAAACCTCTTGAGCTTGAAACACTAATTTAAGTGGTCCAAAAATTCCTAAGAGATCTCTAGAAGATTGATGAGGTATCCACAAAAAAATTACATGACATTGATTTATTCTTTATAATTATTGTAATGAAGGACTTTAAGGATATAATCCATACTTTGAATCATTGAGCCCAAAGTTGGGATCATTTGGCTACATGCATCTATACATTTTTAAGTTTGTGTTTGAGAAAAACCACCTTAAAATATAACTAAGCATTGAAAGGATTAAGCTCAAGTTGAGAATAAATTTTATTAAAATTTGAGAGAGAACTAAATTTTATCATTTTAAAACCATCACCACTTGATTTCCATATTTTTTAATGAAATTTATGCAATGTGAGAGATATAATCATTCCATCATTTAATCAAATTAGATCCATGAACAAGGTGAGTAAATAAATTTCACAATAGGGAAACAAGCCAAATGATTTATTCATGTTGCAAAAATGATGTGTTCATGAAAAATTAGTTCTAATAATTTTATATAAATCATTACCCTATCCTAGTTTCATCATGATGGTTGAGTTATTGGAGACAATGTATTCTAGGTGAGATTTGATGAACCATCCACCGAAAAAGGGAAAATTGAAGACATGTTTCTAATAAAGAAATATACGATCAAGTCAATTAAGAACATGATTAGTATATTGAAATAAGTTGAACCATGTGAACTAACATGCCCTAATAGTTTAAAAAAAACATTCTTTAAGCTCCCCAATAGGCCGCCACATAGGAAGGGCCATTTCTATATCCTTAGAGGGCTCAATCATATTAGAGTCATTATATCATAGATAGTTATTCTAGATAATATTGTCAAAAATACATCACTAAATTTATTCCCACTTAGTGCCATAGTTAGGCATATAAACATTTAATAAACCCAAAGCACATAAGACAATGTTGAGTGTACAAAACAAGACACAATGCTTATGGTATTGGACCTAATAAATGAGAGTAACGTAAATAGTGGGAGAGAGTAAAATGGAAATATCATTGTGCCCATAATCATGATAAGCTTTAAATGGTAAAACATAAGGCCAAATGTACTTTAATGTAGTGTGAAACATGAAACCTAAGATTTTTGTTTCTTACATAAATATTATGTTGAAGGAACCAAGCCATTAGCAACCAAATCTACCAATTTTTTTTATTGAAGCCTATTTCATGATTCAAATGTTTTAAGAGAGAAATTTAATGTATATTAATCCTCCATAAAATAAATCCTTTGATCATCCATGAAATAAAAAGTAACATTAAACTGTTACCAGGCAAATAATGTTGACTAGGTTATGAATAAGTACTGAGAGAATTGGAACACAATTTTCCCTCATTTCCCCTAGGGAGAGTTATTGTTGGGAATACTTATTACATCATAGTATTTTTTATTTTATGAGGTAAACACTTTTGAAACTAGATCTATGAACCAAATAAATTTGGTTTTTGATGACTGGACCCACATCCAGGTAAAGGGTTTTACACATTGAACCCACAACTAAAACATAACTAGGCACAATAAAGAGGGTTAAAAATATCCCTCAAATAACCAAGTACAAAAGCAAGGGTTTAGTGGCTCTCCTAACCTTTAAAAAACCTGGAAAGTGGTTTGAAGTTTCCTCAACCTTGGCAAAACAGGAGGGTTTTAACGATCCCTCAACCTAATGAATCAAAAGAGGATTTTAAGGTTCTACAACCATAACATGAGGGGCTTAAAGGATTAAAAAACCTAAAACACAACAAAGTTTCCCATAACCTTGGTAAAATGGGGGGTTTTGAGGATCCCAAAACCTTTACAAATCATAAAAAGTTGGTTTTGAGGCTTTGACAACCATTACACGAGGGTTTTAAAGGTTCTCACAACCTTAGTATAGTCAAGGAGGTTGCAGAAAAATGAAACTCAAAGAGATAAATATCCTTCGATAGGACTTTCCCATGTCTTAATATATAGGAAAATAATCCACTAGGAGTAGAAGATCTTATACCACCTAGATCTTCTAAATAAATTTTGCACAATAAAGACACAATAGTAGGCATTTCCTCCTATTGAAATCAACAAGGTAGATTCCTCTATCATCCACTCTAGTAGGATAGGATTTGGTTGGGAGTCCTATATCCATCCCAAACCAAACCAACTAGAACTAAGTAGGGACATCCACATATTTTAACTTCATCATAGGTTTTGACCTTCCTCCACATTCCCTACATACTTTAGGAGTGCAAACATATCTAAATAAAACCACAACCCTTGAGGAGGATTCTTCCATATCATATATAATTTTGTAAAATCTTATGATGATTACTTGGAATCCTAAAACTTGAAGGAACTAAGGGTGAAATCCTCTATCATCCAATCTTAAACAACAAAAAGATGCTATAGTAAGAAAGGGTCCTCCTAAACCTAAAAACCAACTTTCCACAATATTTAGCACTTTAAGATAAACCAAATTACTTATAGTGCTTGGGTGAGATAAATGGAGTTTTCCATTGTATAAGGCATGAAATGGGGTTAAAGCATGGATGTATATAATATCTATGCCACTCAATGAACCAAGGGAGTGGGTTCATCTAATACCCATCTTACCCTAAAAAATAATCCTGGGGTGAGATTCTCCATCAACCACCCCATAGAAGGACCACATATGGGCAATCATTGTTATGGTTTTTTGGCTTGAAATAAAATTCAAATTACTAAAGGTCTTCCACTTTTTTCACTCCCAAGGATTTTTTGGGGTCGGGCTCTCCTCATAGAATCCCTAAGTATATTCACTCCTTATTTGATCAAGGGATCTTGAAGAAACCAAACAGGTGTTGTAAGCAACTTCCAATCTAATTTTCTATTCCAAATTACACCCAAAAACTTCCTTCCACCAATCTACAAAATTTGTTCTTTCCCACCAATTTGCTTTAAGATAGACCAAATTACTTATAGTGCTCAGGTGAGATAAATATATTTTTCCATTGTCTAAGACATCAGATGGGGCTAAAGCATGAAATCCTCTAATATCCATGCCACTAAAATAACTAGGGGAGTGGGTTCCTCTAATACCCATCTTACCCTAAATAGAAATCCTTGGGTGGGATCCTCCATCATCTGCTCCATAAAAGGACCCCATAGGAAAACCCATTATTGTTCTAGTTTTCTGGATTGAAATAAAATTCAAACTATTGAAGGTCTTCCACTCCTTCCATTCCTAATACTTTTTTGAGACAGAGCTCTCCTAATAAAAACCCCAAGTAGATTCATTCCCTGCCTGGGCAGGGGATCTTGAAGAAACCCAACAGGTGTTGTGAGCAACTTCTACTCTAGATTTATTTTCCAAAGTAAACCTAGAAACTTCCTTCCACCAATCTACATAACTAATCCTTTCCCACCTAGCTTACCATTCAATCTTATGGGGGATGCCACTAATGGCATGAACAACCCCTACTCCACCTAGAATTAGATAATCTTCATCTTTATCTTGGCCTTATTTTCTTTCTCACCCACACCCTATTATAAGAAGTTCCTTCCACTCCTATCCATGTCAAAATAGGTGTTCTATTTTTCCCACTCAAATTGAAATTCAAAATGCTAAAGGTCTTTCACATTTAATCTCTCCCACCCAAATTTTTATTAAAAATTATGGGGGATGTCAGTGGTGGCATGGACTACCCCCAGTTCACCCAGAACTAGGACATCTTCATCTCCTCCTTTTCCTTGCTTTCCTTTTCATCCATGTCCTAATGGAAGAATCCTCCTTCCTCTCCTTCCACTCCTTCCACTCTTGTTCATGTATAAAATGGTCTTCTAATTTTTTTCACTCAAATTGAGATTCAAAATGTGGAAGGTTTTTTTCTCTAAATCTTTCCCACCCATCTTGCCACTTAAAATTATGAGGGATGTTACTAATGGCATGGATAAACCCTAATTCTCTTGGATCTAAGAAATATTCATTTTCTCCTTGCCCATGCTTTCCTTCCCACCCATGCCTTATTGGAAGAAAACTCCTTCCACTTCTTTCACTCCTTCCACTTCCATCCAAGTCTAAGAAAGGGGTCCAATTTTTTGGCTCAGATTAAATTTAAATTTAAATTACTAAAGATCTTCCATAATTACTATTACTTCTTCCCCTTCAAGAAACTTTAACAACCCTTTGACTGAAGAACAGTGAAGTTTAATATTTTGAAGGTCTTTTACAGTTAGCATTACTTTCACCCCTTCAAGAAACTTTCCTAACCATTCAAATGGAGAAAAGTGAAATTCAAATTTTTGAAGGTCTTTGTAGTTATCATTACTTCCTCCCCTTCAAGAAACTTTACCAACCCTTCAATCAGATAGAAGTGAAATTCAATTTGCTAAATGTCTTTTTCCCCTTCCATTACTTCTATTCCTTTAGGATACTTTACCAACCCTTCAATTAGAGAAAAGTAAAATTAATTGCTGAAGGTCTTTCCCTTCTTTCTTCTTCCTCAACCTCTCTCCCCAAGTCTAGGAGTATCTTGGATTTGAAGGTATACCCCATTTGAATATCTTATATTAAACTAGTGGTAGCTTTTTGAAATGTTCTAGTTTTCCTGATTAGATTTGAAGTTCAAACTGCTAAAGATCTTTGACTCCATCTACCCTGTCTTACATATCCATTTTTTTGCACTTAGATTTGAAGTTCAAACTACTGAAGGTGTTCCACTCCTTCTACCTTGGTTTTTACTAATCAAATTTTAAGTTAAAATTGATGAAGGTATTTTACTCCTACCTTAGTTTTATTCCTTACATTTGAAGTTTAAACTGCTGAAGGTCTTTCACTCCTTTCACCTTATCTTATATATCCATTTTATCCTTCTTAGATTTTTAGTGTGTGTGAGTTATATGAGTACATCATAATTAAGATTAATAATTTTAGAGTGTGTGAGTTTTAAGAGTTTTTGAAACAACTCATTAGTTTAATTTGAGTGGTTTTAAGTGATAAAACTCTTATTATATGGAGGACAAATTTGTCTACCATATGTGTCTATGCTTCACTAGTAGAGTCTTGGTAGATTTTAACATTTTTTTGAGTTGATAAGTCACAAATCCATTTTAGAGCATTGCAAGTTACTCTACACATGCAATGAGAAAAAAAAAAATCAACTAAGTACCTTATTCATTAGTCATTTCTATATTCAGTAAGTGCAATCAAACTTTGTTTATAAATTCAAATTTTTGTATTTCATGTCATGCAATTTGAATTTCAATAGTTTTGGCATATTTAGATCCACTAAATCCAAAATAAGTTAAAACATTATAATGTATGCAATAAAGACACATATTCATAAAAATAGGCTTTATTCATTTGAAGTACATCATAGTATTATTATAATTAAGATTAATAATTTTAGTGTGTGAGTTATATGATTTTTTGAAACAAATCATTAGATTAATTTGAGTGGTTTTAAGAGATATAAATATTGTTATATGGGAGGACAAATTTTTCTACCATATGTGTCTATGCTTCACTAGTAGTGCCTTGGTAGATTTTGATAATTTTTTTGAGCTGATAAGTCATAAATCTATTTTAGAAAATTTCAAGCGATTCTACACATGAAATGAGAAATATAGAAAAAAATATCAACTAAGTGCCTTATTCATTTGTCATTTATATATTTAGTAAGTGCAATCAATCTTTTTTTAAAAATTTAAATTTTTGTATTTCATATCATATCTTGTGCAATTCAAATTTCAATAGTTTAGCATATTTAGATCCACTAAATCTAAAATAAGTTAAAACATTATAATATACACAATAAAGGAACATATTTATAAAAATAAGATTTCTTCTCTATATGCATGATAAACATATCATTTACAAAGTGCATGTTCAATAGTTGGCTCAATTAATTTAGAAGATTAATCCCTTTGATAATCTCTTGTTTAGGCTGAAAATCTAAGAGATAGATAAAGGGCTTAGAGGTTATAGAACATACAATGAAGGATAAATATGGAAACGTTTCATGATATTAGTTTTAATATTTATGTCCATTAATGGTCTACAAAGTAGAGGCCTATGTAGATAGGGTTTAAATATTAAGTTTTTTTTAATTCTCAAAGCTTTGAGAATGACCAAAGTTAAGGGACACTCAATTATTTCATAATCCTATTCAAAATAATTATTGAAGAAGATAAATATTTGTTTGGAAGATCAAGCAAACTACACATCTTCTCAAATTTTAATAATAATTTCAAGAGTAAAATTCATTTTGATGAAATATATTTTACCCAGTCTAATGATTTTCAGAAGAAGGGGATATAAGCAAAGAGCAAATTATTTGAAAATAATTCTATAAGAAACATTCAACAACCTTATGGGCATACAAATTTTGTCTAATTTAAGATATCCTACTTTGGATAAAAAAATAATATTCCCTTAGTTTATTATGTTTCTCAAAGAATTATCATTACTTATTATTTAAAAACTTGAAGTAAATCTAGGCTAACAAAATGGAAACTAGATTTGTATAACTCAAAAGGAAAATCATGAAACTATGGGCATTTTCATTGTCCAAGTGAATGAGGCACAAGTAAATCTCATTTAATGAGAGAGGGGTATCAAATAACTCTATTATTAAAGGTGAAAGCTTGTGGCAAACCACATTAATGTAATCTTGAAGAGCTTGAGGATACATTTTGGGCTTGAAACACCTATTTATGGTGGTCCAAAAATTATTAAGAGATCTTAAGATGATTTATGAGGTATCCATAAAATAATTTATGGCCTTAATTTATTTTTTATATTGATTGAAATGAAGGAATTATAAAAGTATTTAAAGGATCTATTCCCCACTTTGATTCAATTCAATTGAGCCCAAATTTGGGATCCTTTGGTTACAATATTCTCTAAATATTTGAAATAAAGCCATATTTTAAAATTAAATTGCACATTGAAATGACTAAGCTCAATTTGAGAAAAAAACTCTAGTAAACTTTGAAATAAATCCATATTTTATCTATTATAAACCCTCACCACTTGCTTTCCATATTGTTTAAGGAACTTGATGCAATGCGATAGATATAATCATTCCACCATTAAAAAAAAATAGATCCATAAGGAGGGAAAAGAACTAAATTTCACAAAATGAAAACAAGCTAAATGGTTCCTATATGTTACCTAAGATTTTTTTTTCTTACATAAATACTATGTTGAAGGAACCAAACCATTGGCAACTAGATCTAACAATTTTTATTTATTGAAGCCTATGTCATGCCACACATGTTCTAAGAAAGGAATTTAATGTAGAGGAATCCTCCAAAAAATAAATCTTTTGATCATAAATGAAATAAAAAATAACATGAAATTATTACCAATAAAATAACGGTGACTAGGTTATGAATATTTACTAAGAGAAGTAGAGTGCAATTTACCCTCGTTTCCCCTAGGGAGAGTTGTTGTTGGGAATACTTATTAAATTATATTATTATTATAATTAAGATTAATAATTTTAGTGTGTGTGAGTTATAAGAGTTTTTGAAACAACTCATTAGTTTAATTTGAGTGTTTTAAAGAGATATAACTCATATTATATAGGAGGATAAATTTGTCTACCATACATGTCTATGCTTCACTAGTAACATCTTGGTAGATTTTGACAGTTTTTTGGAGCTGATAAGTCACAAATCCATTTTAGACCATTTCAAGTGCCTCTACACATGAAATGAGAAATATAGAAAAAAAAAATCAACTAAGTGCCTTATTCATTGGTCATTTATATATTTAGCAAGTGCAATCAATCTTTGTTTAGAAATTCATATTTTTGTATTTCATGTCACATCTTGTGCATTTGAATTTCAATAGTTTTGGGATATTTAGATCATCTGAATCAAAAATAAGTTAAAACATTATAACATATGAAATAAAGGCACATATTCATAAAAATAGGCTTTATTCTCTATAAGCATGATAAACATATCATCTATAAAGTGCATGTTCAATATTTGGCTCAAGTAATTTAGAAGATTAATCCATTTGATAATCCCTTGTTTGGGCTGAAAAGCTAAGAGGTAGCTAAAGGCCTTAGAGATTCTAGAACATACAATGAAGGGTAAGTATGGTAACCTTTCATTATATAAGTTTTAATATTTATGGCCATTAATGGTCTAACAAGTAGAGACCTATATAAATAGGGTTTAAATATTAAGGTTTTTTTAATTCTCAAAGCTTTGAGAATGACCAAAATTAATGGACTCTAATTATTTCATAATCCTATTATAAATAATTCTTGAAGAAGATAAATATTTGTTTGAAATCTCAATCACACTACATGTCTTCTCAAATTTTAATAATAATTCAGGAATAAAATTCATTTTGATGAAATATATATTTCCCTAATCTAATGACTGTCGAAAGAAGGGGATACAACCAAAGAGCAAATTATTTGGAAATAATTCTATAAGAAACATTAAACAATCTTATGAACATAGAAAATTTAACCAATTTAAGATATCCTACTCTAAAAAAAACAAAAATATTCCCTTGGTTTATTATGTTTCTCAAAGAATTATCACTACTTATTATTTAAAAACTTAAAGTAAATCTAGGCCAAAAAAATGGCAACTAGATTTGTATAAATCACAAGGAAAATCATGAATCTAGGGGCCTTGTCATTGCCCACTTGAATGAGGCACAAGTAAAGCTCATTTAATGAGAGAGGGGTATCAAAAATATCTATTATAAAAGGAGAAAGCTTGTAACAAAACACATTAATGCAATCTTAAAGAGCTTTAGGATACATTTTGGGCTTGAAACACCTATTATAGTGGTCCAAAAATTCTTGAGAGATCTTAAGATGATTGATGCAGTATCCACAAAAAAATTTATGGCCTTCATTTATTTTTTATATTGATTGAAATGAAGGAATTATAAAATTATTTAAAGGATCTATTCCCCACTTTGATTCAATTAAATTGAGCCTAAATTTGGGATCTTTTGGTTACAATATTTTCCAAAAGTTTAAGTTTGTGTTTGAGAAACAGAAAGCTAAAATTAAACTGTACATTGAAAGGGCTAAGCTCAATTTGAGAAAAAAAACTCTAGTAAACTTTGAAAGAGATCCTTATTTTATCTATTGTAAACCCTCATTACTTGCTTTCCATATTGTATAAGGAACTTGATGTAGTGTGATATATATAATCATTTTACCATTAAAAAATAGAGGCATGAGGAGGGCAAAGAACTGAATTTCACAAATTAAAAACAAGCCAAATGGTTCTTACATGTTATAAAAAGGATATGTTCATGAAAATTCAGTATTAATAATTTTATATAAATCATTTCCCTAACCTAGTTTGATTATAATGGTTGAGTGGTCAGAGAGAACTTATTATAAGTGATATTTTATGGGCCAACCACCAAAAAATGGAAAATTGAAGATGCCTTCTCGTAAAGAATTACATGGTCAAGTTAATTGAGAACATATTAGCACCCTAAACTAAGTTGAGCTACATGAACTATGGTTATGTAGCTTTCAACCACCTTTACTATTTGGGATCATAAATGTCCTAACAGTTTAAAAAAAACCATGCCTCAAGTTATCTATAAGACCACCATATAAAAAGGGTTCATTATTTATAATTAGAGACCTTAATCATATTAAAGTTATCACATTAGATCAAATTGGTAAAAGGAAGATTTTTGGCAAGCCATCAATAAATGTTTTCCCACTTGGTGCCCTAATTAGGCACATAATGATGGAAATTTGGATACTAATGTTATCATCATGTACACTAGATGTCTCCACTATGACCAATAATATGTAATACATACTTTTAATACACTATTATTTTATAGCGATAGAGTCAGTATTGGTGTAATTGGGACATCTTCATGGTAATGAAGTCATTAAGTTTGATCTCTTGAAATGGAGGGGTTTTAATACATATTGGAACCATCACTATTTTTAGGGTGGAGGTTTTATAACCACCCTAATAGTTGTGTGATAATTGGTGTATAAGTGGTAATTGCATAACTACCCTAACAATTTTGAAATTGTAGGTTTGTATACATTGGTGATTTATCCACCATACAAAAACCTGGAAGTTAAATGGTTGAAAATCTTTCTTCTTCTCAATGGTGATTCATATAAGTTTATTTGTAGAACCAAATTTGAGATAACATAAATATAGATATTGGTTAAAATAAATAAAAAAAACTATAAGAAGTCTTGAATCTAGATTCACATTGAAAGTTATAAGTTTGATTTTCTGATCTTGTTGTCTCATTATTTCCTAGCTATAGATGGTATGTTCAATTGGCTTGGAGTTCAATGAAGTTTTTGATAATTTAAAAAGAAGTATTATATGCAATTATTCAATAGAGTGGTATTTATAATTATATCTATGAAGGTCATTTTTGATAGTGCATTTCAAATTTCTTCCATTACATAGTTGAAGGGTGAAATTGACACATCCACTAGAGTTTTTTCCACATCACATTTCTCTAGGATAACTTCTATGTTTATTATAATCTTTGGGAATTATAATTCTTCATGCTAATGTGAAATATGTTATACATTTAATTTATAACACTTATTCATATCTATTTTAGCATGATAAATAACCTAGAATAATCATCTTCTAATCATGGTTTGAGCTAGGATTTATAGGATCCATGTTGGTAAAGCTTAGAGTGGAATATCCACATACCTTACAAATTAGATTAGTATTAGAAGTTGTTTAATATTATTCATTTATGTGGTTTTATGTGTTTGTGACTAATTTCAAGTTTATGCCCATCACAAGAACAAGTAGTTTTAGTGGTCAAGGCATATAGTTCCATTTGAAGTTAATATTTCCATAAGGAAGTGGAAACAAGATATCAAAAGTAGGGCCCATGTTGATGAAGAAGATGCCTAAATAATTGAAGATAAATTTTGAAAGCTTGAAGGAGTAGCTATAATTTATCTTTCTATGAGTAAGTATGATCAATTAGAGTCCATCATGGGGATTCTTATGAATAATCTTGGTGTTTATACAAAGGAAATAAAATAAATCAAGGATAATGATCCTAAGTCTCTTGATAAGAAGGAAGAATAACCCCTTACTAATTGACCTCCGACACCATTCAAGTCTGATGTAAATATAAATATTTAGCTATATGATGGGGACATGAATGTGGAGGGGCCAGACCATTAGATAGTATAACTTGAGGTATATTATAATTTGATAATATTATATTAATGAAAGCCAATTAATTTATTTTTCAAGGTTAAAATTAACCAATTGTTATTTAGCTTGGTTTAAGGGTTATGTTCATTCTTTGGTTATTAATAAGCTTCCTCCTATTAATAGTTGGGATGATTTTAAGATGATAATCAAGAAGAAATTATATCCTATTTTTTATGAATAATAGAGGCCCATATATTTGTAATATATTAGTTAAAAATAAGGCCAAAACATGTAGGAATACACAATTGAGTTTTACAAGAAGGTTGTCCAAATGGGCAAAGGTATAATGAACTGTGACATCTTGATGAAGTATGTGGGTGGACTATATAGCGATTTGAGGAGACTAGTATTCTCTACTAATAATATATATGTAGATGAGTATTGATATCAAGATCACTACTTATATTGGACAAGAAAAAAGGCTCCATCTACCTCTCAAAACACTTACAAGGAACAAGGAATCTCCAAATAAAAGGATAAATGTAAAGGGAAAGGTATGAATAATGATAGATCCATTTCTAAGAAAGATATTAAAAGAAATTATGGGAAATGTGATGTTGATATTAATTCTAAGGATGAATGTTGGAATATCCATCCATAATGAAATTTGTACAAGAAAAATAAGAAGAAGAAATCTATGTACTCTTTTCAAGGTGAAAATATTGGTTGCAACTCTAATGTGGATGATACTTTTTGTTGTACCTCCATCTGTAGAGAGGTATGTTTGGGTAGTAGTTATGCTCAAGAGATAAAAATTTCCAATATTTTACTTATTAAAATTCAAATGTAGAAAAAAGAGTGGATGTTATTTTTGATACTTGTTCAAAAGCTAATTTGATAAGGAGTTGGTATAAAACTTGAATATAGAGACTTAAAATCATATAAGACCATATGATTTGGTTGGGTGAATAAATGTATAGACATCAAGGTGACCAAATAATGCAAAGTGAAGTTTGTATTAATGCACATTAGTGTTTTCAAGTACTTGTATATCCAAGATGTTATCTTAATGAGGAGAGAAAATTAATCCTTCCTATGACTTGACTAATTGATTTAACAGTTTTAGAAATATTGGAGTCTTATTCCTAATTTAGTTAAGGGTCTGTAATAAATAAAATAGTAAATAATATTGCAATAATTATAGTATTGATTTGTATAATTTATTTAAATTTTGTAATTTAAAAAAAAGAGTAATTAAAGAGGAGAAATGTAACTTAGCTTAAAAAAGGACTAAGATAGCTAAGACATAGGATGAAACATGTTGTGCAGGACTAGGATAGTGTCATGAACCTAGATCTGGCTTTCATACAACAAAAGGATAGGAGCATAAAAAACATGACACTTTAGAGTCTAGTGATATAGTGCAGATCTTGTCACTATTATCCAAACTAGTCATAGAGATATGAGTTTTTTGGGTTTTGTTCATTGTCCCTATGTGAGCCTACTTATGAAATTTTGAATCCTGAATGTTGATGATATCCTTGTGAATATGATTTAATATTGAACTCTAGATTTTCATTATGATTCAATAAAATTTTGAGAAAAGTTGGGGGGGGATAGTGTGTGTAAGATGCACTAAATATGTATCCACACCCCTTGTGTGGGTACACTGCCTACATACCAATACTCCAAAGAGGAATCAAGCCATATATAGTTCTCCCACTTGATGTGCTTTGTGAAATAGTGTTATGTGAATGTAAAAATTCCAAACTAAGAGTGCTTGAGGTGGATAGGGATTGGTGTGAGGGTTGGAATATGCTTGTAGCTATATTAGATGGATGTATGTAGAGAATAGGGAAATTTGAATTGGTCATCTTGCTTGTATTCTTGCTTACTTTGTAATATTTTCCAACCCCTTCTAAATGAACTTTGAATGGTATTTTATAGAGATCTATTGGTCATGAGTTAAATTAATTTATGCTAGGCTGACATAATAAAGAATAGGAATTAGAAGGAAATGGTCATTTGGGATCAAAATGTGACTAGATAGGGGCACCAAAAACAACACACCCTAGGGTTTGGTGCTATAGTCCAACCCCAACATTCCTATCCTACAAGCTCAAAACCCAGAGGGATGGAATTAGCATGGGAAATAGAGTCTGGCTGAGCTAAAATTAGGTCTTATAAGTCTATGAATGACCAATTATAAGCAAAAAGGTGTCTTTAAGAGTCATGAGAGAATGTAAGAAGGTCCTATGGATTGGGTGTCACAAACCACACTCAAACTACCAATTTGGACATTTTATATGAATATATTTCCCCCCTTTATTATAATGATGCAATAAAGCAAAATACTAGGATAAAAGAAAGTAAAAAGAGTACCTGAACTTAATTATAAGGGTGAACCCCATGAAGCTATGTGATGCTGAGTGTGTGTAGAGAGAACACATCATGAAGTGTAAATATACAAAATAAAAATAAAGAGTAGATTAGTTCTTACTAGATACACTAAATATAAAATAAGAATATAAAAAATATGGGTAAGAGAGAGAGAGGAAAATAGAGGAATGAATACACCTCATTAGGTACACAGACTAATACGAAACCTATTGTGCTATTGAGTCATGTTAAGTGATGATAGGTATGTACTATACCAAGAGTAATATTGTGAATAGAGATGAGTGCTCCATTCCCCAAGAGTGGCTCAAGAATTCAAAGGCTAGCCCTTTAGCTCCATCATTTACCACTAAGTGAAGCTATGTGATTATGCATGTGATAATTGATGTTTATACTATATGTCTAATCTATTTGAGTAGGTGGCTCAAGAATACAAAGGCTAACTAGTCCTTTGGCTCCATCATTTCCCACTAAGTGAAGATATAAAATGATACTAGTATGAATGTGTGTCATATGAGATGACTCCTAAAGCCCATGAATTCTATATAATATGACAATGTGTCATGGATAGATGAATGTGTATTGGAAACTAGGCCAATCTTGGCCACTCTTGAAGGAGGAGATTAGGCTTGTATGAAAGCCACTCTAAAACTATAAATTGGGCTTATGTGGAAGCCACTCGAGAATGTGAATGCTAAGCCTATATAAAACCCACTCTAAAATGATGCCAACCACCTGCAGATGGAATAAGACATGTAATTACTAAGAATGCCTAGGTAATATACTAAATTCAAAAAGAAAAAAAGTCAAGTGTGCTGCACACATTGCCCCCAATCACTGGTGTCTATAACAGGGATTCAAATTTGGAAGTTATACCAATTACCCAATCTAAAATTCTAATAGAGAAACATCATTCCATGCATGATGTCTCCTATATATGGATTATATGAGAAAAAAATATATTAAAATTGTTGATTCTAAACTGAATTGTATCTAACTAAACTTACCTTTCTGGTTGTTTGTGGAAAACATGTTTTTTTGATATTTGGATAAGATCACTAAAATAAGACACCCTACTATCTAGCACTATTATCCATGTTTGGTGCTATTATCCTTTGCTAATTATAATGACTATTCTATAATCATCACTATTTTTCTAGTCTATTCTACCTGGTTTAACCTATGATTATTGTTTTAAGTATTTTGAAAATTGATTTTTTGAACGGTAGGAGCTCTAATCTCTATGACAAAACCCTTGTGTGTTGCCCCCTCTTTTGAAGGTAGTAATGAAGACTCTAAAATTACTTCCCTTAGAAGAAAGAACCATACAAGTGTGTTCTTATATGAAATACATGATATAGCAATGATAATAAAAAAATGTCTCAATATATAACATAGCTTATATTGGAGATTGTTAGATCAACAGGGGTATGCCTAGATAGATCTAACAATGTAATAGCATGTGAAATGTAATAAATTGAAATTGGAAATGTTAGTTGTTAGTTTTTAATAAGGTATGGAACATGATGTCCATCATGGCATCCAAGATAGCAAGAAAATGCATGATATGGATCATGGCATTGCAAACAGTAAGAAGAAAATTAGAAACAAGCACACAAGGCAAAGAATAAGAAGCATACAAGAGTGGCTAAGGGGCCAATCAAATAAGGGACATGGGCACATGTCACTCAAATTAAGAAATCAAGCATAGAAGACATGTTCAAATGCCACATACACATAGAATTGGAAACAAGCAAGGTTGGCATAAGGGCCACAAGCACATAAAAGAGTACAAGCAAAGGATATTGGCAAACATATTATGGCACACACAAGAATATAAGAAAAGGACTTTAGAAAATGCCTTAAGGCACACATAATAGATAAAATAAGAACTAATAAATGCAATCACATCTAGATATGCAAAGTAAGAAAGGAAAATATGTAAATATTGGAAATATAATCGCATCTAACTAATCAAAGTAAGAAGTGAAAGTATGTATGACATGTGGTACAAGACTAGGGATATACTAAGAAATACATAAGTGTTATAATAGTGAATGTAGATAGAGTAATTTGTGTAAGATAATAATTAATACACATCAACATGATAACTAGAGTACGTGGTGTAGGAATTACATAACTTGGATGGTGTAGTCATGTAGAAGATGCCCCCAGTGGCATAGATATATCAATGTATGTCTCAAATATAGAATTAGGATGACCCCTCAATTGGTAGAGTGAAGCAATCATGGATCTGGATGTCATTGTACACACTCAAAGAAGATCAATTAAAGCATGGTAATGTAGACAAATTGACAAATAATAGCATAGAATAAAAAATGTAAGTCTAGCATGGTAGTAGAAATGTTAAGCATGGATAATGCATACAATTGAAATGTTTTTGGTAGTTTGATTTATTTGAATGTTTTTGGATTGTAAAATATTGAATGTTTTTGGTATTTTTGAAATATTTTAATGTTTATGATATAATCTATGTACAATCAATCATGAAGAAACTATGTATAAGTAATTTTGAAAAGAAAATATGTACAATCAAGGTTGAGAAGATATGATACTAACCAATGAGTCTCATGGAAGACTCCCTATCATGGTGTCCGGTATTGATGAGAGGGATCGTGCATGATTGTGAAGCATGATATAAGGTCTAAGACTATAACTTTGAAAGATATGTATGTTAGAAATGCTCTTAAATATTTGAAGTAAAAACCAACTATGGGGTCCTTCTATAACTCTAAGAAGTGGATGCAACTGTGGGGTTCTTGGGGAGCCATATAGTGGTAGGAGAAGCTCTCTAAACATGTGATCTATGTGTAGAGGCATGAGATGTTAATGATACTACTTTGGGTGTGAACACTATGGCTAGAAGCTATCTAAAATCTTGAAATTATGGTTGCTCTAAAAGAGGCCTCTATGGAAGTGTATAAACTCTCTGTGCTTGCGATAAAGGCCTCGACTATGTATGAATTTAAACTAGAGGAGGAACTATAATGAGTGGAGAAAATGAAATTGGTGAATAAAAAGTAGTAGATGGATTTGAATTTGGGAGTGGTAACTCATATAGAACTCCACCAACTGTAACAACCTGATTAATGTGAATGAATTTCATGCATCTATGAACTATAGAAAGTACTACATGAAGTTTATGGATCCATGGTCAACCAAGTAACATATCAAAAACTCCTACATTATGAACAATAGTAAATGGTGTGGCCACATGTGTTGGACCAACCTATAGAGGAAGTACAATCTCACCCAATGAACTCTGTATGTGCCCACTGAATCCACTGATAGTTGTGTCCATCAAGGTAATATCCTACTTTGAATATCCCAAATACTAAAATAATGTCATAGTGCACATGTTCACATTGGATCTATTATATATGAGATTACTATGAATAGGATGATTATGAATGTAAGATTTGAAAAAAAGTGCATGATAATCTGAATCATCCTCAACTATCTCCTACTTTGAGAAGGAGATCAAAGGTCTAGCTAGAAATTTGGAATTATACACACCAATCATGTTACTCAAAGGATGTGAATCAACTGAAGGTTCTTGTAATCACATCAATATGCAATTTATACAACTTGAGCATGACTTGTGACACCCAAACCATAGGTCTCTCTTGCTTCCTTGCACAACCCACTAGGCATGTTTTTTACTATTTTCCAATCATTCAAAGCCTTCCAAATTTAGCCTCAACTATCTTGGACTCCTCTCTTAGGCATAGACCTATCCCCTAGGGTCCCTTTCCCCTTAGACACTAGCATAATAAGTTGGACTATAGCGCTAGACCCCAGGGTGTCCACTTTCTAGTGCTATTGTCCAAGTCACTCTTGGCCTCAAATGGTCAGATTTCCTCAGTTCTTTATATTTTTTCCTATCAGCCTAACATGAAGTCATCTAACCCAGGTTCATCAATTTTCCTATAAAATCCTATTCAAGGGTCATTTATAAGGGTTGGCAATCATTCAAAAGGCACAAACTAGAAATACACTAAGCACCTTCAAGTAAATCCTCTTATTTTTTGCATACAAACAACCATTGCTATTTCTACCCAACTCAAGCTCTCACACAAGTCATGAGTCATCTCAATCTTGCCTAGATTCACATAATATTTACATTACATTCACAAAATTACAAAATACACATTCAATTTGGGAGAACTACATTGGCCTTGATCCCTCTTCAAAGTATTGGTATGTAGGCAACATGCGTACATAGGGGGTGTGATCACATGTTCAGTGCATAATACACACTAACCCTTTTTTCCAATTGATTTAAAACCACTTATCAAGCTTAAGGAGGAACTAGGACTATAAGAGATAAAATTAGTTGCACATGGAGATTCGTAGACAATTGAGACATGCAAATTTAGACACAGAGCCTCCAAAAGCATCAGAGCAAAACCCAAAAAGCTTAGAGGAAATATATCAAAAGGACTATAGTGCTAAAAATAGGAATATAACACTAGACCAAAAAGTGTCTATTTTTTGGTGGTACTATCTAGGTAAAAAATAGACTTTTGGGTCCTATTTTTGATAGTCTACCTAGTTAACTCAACAATTTGTAGTTCTAGAATCCTCCATCTTAGTCCAAACATTTGATAAATTTACTTTCTATCCCTTTGTTTACTATTTTTAGTAATTAATTGATTAAATATAGATTTAGAAAATTAGTAGATTAATTTAGACATACTGCATTCATATATATTTTTAGATTAATCTAGACCCCTTTAATAATTAGGAAATTAAACACTTAGTTTCCCTAAAAAAGTAAAACATTTGGTGAACCTGACTTACTTCGAATTTTTTCACAAAAACCCTAAAAACCCCAGGGCTAATTATTTCTAATTTTTTTTCAATATTTTCTTAATTTTTATATAATTTAAAAATTAGAAAACTACAAATTTAAGTTCAATATTTTCACTAATTCACTAAAACCTTAGTTTCCACATACTAGGTCCTTTTTGCACGAAACCATTTCTAGACCACTAGGAAAAATTATTCTTCTAATTTTAGAAATATTTTTAAATTTTTCCTAAATTTTTCAAGTTCAAATCTACAAATTTTTAGTAAAAATTTCAAATTATTGCATTAATTTTGAAAAAAAAATTCATTTCAAACTCTAGTTACATCACTTAATTTCTAGAATATTCCTCTTATTTTCTAAATTTTTTGATTGAATATTAAAATCAAAGAATCATTTTCAAATTAAAAAATTCATAGTATTTTCAAATAATATTTATAAAAAATACATAGTTGCATACACTTAGTCTTATTGCATCTTGATCTATCACTATACATACTTGGAGTTCGATATCCTTTTTTATGCACATTCCAGTTCTTTATTTAGATTATTTTTATGTAATCTATTCTTCTATTTTTCAAATTTTTTCCCTTATACCCTATAATCTCCTTGCATATTTCCCTTTGAGATGAAGTGCAAGAATTAGTGGCAACCCTCTTGAATTCAACAAGATTCTTGCCACTCATCCTATACAATGGATAAGCAACCAACTTCAATTCCTATTATAGATCTTGCACATCTAGATTACAAAAATTTCAATGAACATGATTTTGATAATGAGCAATATGAGAATAATAATGATGACACACACATTGATTCTCATATTCCATCACATTATACTTTTGATCCACTTCTACCCATTATTGACAATGAAGTTGTACTCAATAAAGCTTTAATTCTAAAAAACTTCAGAGAAAGACTCATGGAACAAACCCATCATCATGCTGAGGTCTTGAAATATATCATGGAACTAAATAAATAAAAACAAGTTAAATCTTCTCAAACTATAGAAACACCAATTACACATGACACTATAGGGGAAACTATGTCACAACAACCCCCTATAACAGCCCAACCTTATCCTATGCCACTAGCTATAGCTAGTACATCCTAATCTCCTAAAGTGGTAGCCCTTTTGCAAGAGATTTGATCTCTTCAATCCAAGGTGAAACATATTGAGCAAGTTACTACTAGATCTACATATGCATTATATTTTATCACTTTATTGCATATACCTTTGGCATGACATATAGCTACTACACCATTGCAACTTGGAACCTAAGCTCACTCTTTACGATGGCAAGGGTGATCCAAAGACATTTGAGAGCCTTTCACATAACATGTTTGGATTATGTACTAAATGATTGACTATTAACTAAGTTATTTACAAGGAGCCTCAAAGATTATGCACTACAATGGTTTTATAGTCTACCAAATCAGTTAGTAAATGCATTCAATCCTCTTGCTGACATGTTCCTATCATACTTCAGTATCAACATCATTGATAAGGTGTCATATGCTCAAATTTCATAATAGAAATAGAAGTTAAATGAGCCTCTCACCAAGTATGTTCTCAAATATAAGACCATATTGGCTAAGATGAATAGCCCTATGGTAGATCAGGAGTTATAGGACCTCTTCAAACAAAGTTTTATGCCAATTTTACATGAGACAATCATGTTTAAAAGATTATATTATTTCATTAAATTGTGTCACACTTTAAAAGAATGAGAAATAAAACTCATATCAATGGGAAAACTCAAGTACATAAGTGTATCAGATATAACTAATAAGAGTAACAATAAAATCCCATATAAGGTCAAGTTTAATGACCGTAAAGGATAGACTAAAAAAATAGTCAATGTGGCTTCAAATCCCCCACAAAGAGTTATATTATCAACACCTCCTTAGTGACCTTTTACAAGTCTATCAGTTTCTCCAGCTAGAGTTATATAGAAGCTACTAGAATGTAATATCATTTCTCTTCCTCCTATCAGAGAAGTTGATCCAACAAATCCTCTTCCATAGGGATATGATCAGAATGCATTTTTAAACTTTCACAGGGTACTAGACCATACTAAAAATAGATGCATTAGTCTTAGGCATAAGAAACATGATTTAATTAATGCTAACTAGAGTGATCTAGGAACTTTAGTTGAGCCTCCTCAAGCCAAACCAACATAGGATAAGTCACTTAAATTTTTTTTAGATTCATTTTGATAGCATGGCAAGTCAGAGGTATAAGACACATCAAGTATACATCATGCATATCAGGCACATCCTCCACTAGCTACATATAGGGCACCAATAATTGATTCACATCTATTGAGCCACATTATTAGTACCTTTAATTCTAACCTTGTAATTCAACCTTCCATCACCTTTTCCATGTAGGAGATTATTGAGGATGACATAGATTATCATGCACTCTTCATTAGATATTTTATTTATGACCATCCCATTTATAGTGTTCTAATTGACAATGGATCTAGTGTTAACATGTGTATTATGACACTACTACAACATTTGGGGTTTATAAAATAGGATATCACTTCAATAAATACATTTATTAGTGGATTCAGTGGACATAATCAGACTACATTGGGTGAGATATTCATCCCTTTATAGGTTGGTCCTACATGCATGACCACCCCATTCGCTATAGTTCCTAGTGTAGGAGTCTTTGACATATTACTTGGCAAACCTTGGATACAACAACTCTGAGTAATTCCATCTACAGTGTATCGATACATGAAATTAATTCATGCTAATCAGGTTATTATAGTTACTAGAGTTCCATATGAGTTGCCACTTTCAATTTTAGTACCAATTTTAGTTTAGATCTAGTTTTAGTTTTAACAACAGTTATAGCTCCATCACTAGTACAAAGGGTCCATACACCTCCACAACTTTGGGATTCTAGACAACTTCTAGCTATAATTTTCACACCCATAGTAATTGCATTGAGATCTCATGCATCTACACATTGAAAACATGTTCAGAGAGATTTTCCTACTTATAGATGCGTCCCTAAGAGCCCTATAATTGCATCTTCTTCTTAGAGTTATAGAGGATCCCTAAAGTTAGTTTCTACTTCATAGATTTTAGATATTTTATAGTATATCCAACTTTTAGAGCCTTAGTCTCAACAATTCCATCATGTCTGATGATCATGTATGATTATAATTTTTGATACTAAGCACCATGACAAAAGGTCTCATCTGAGACTCTTCAATTATTATCATTCCTTTGTAGTATTTCCTATACATATTCTTCTTCTGCTTGATTGTACATAGGTTATTCCAAAAATACAAAAATAATACAAAAATTCAAAATTATAAATATGTCAATTGTATGCATCATCTATGTTCTTACATTGCTAAAACACTATGCCAAACTTACATCACACTATCTATGCTACTTGTTTGTTGATTTATCTATATTACCATGCTTCAATTGATCTTGTTTGAGTATGTGCAATACATCTAGATTCTTCATTACTTTACTCCACCTATCGAGGGGGCATCTTACTTCTACATTCTAGCTATAGATCGATACATCTACCCACTAGGGGCACACTCTACATGACTACACCATCTAGGTTATGTCATTTTCACACTCCAAACTCTAAAAAGCTTGTGTATTATGTACCTTACACAAATATCACATCTATTTCTAGTAGCATTTATCACACTTTTATATTTTATAACATATACATTTGTCTTGTATCACATATCCTGTATACTCTTGCTTTTTTATTTCTATAGTTAATGCTTGTGTATATTTTTAGTACTTTACATGCTTCTGTTTGTGCTTTGATTAGCTAGATGTGTTTTCATTTTCTAGTTTCTATTTGCTTTTTGCTTACATTTTAGGACATTTGCCAATGTCTTTTGCTTTTGTCTATATTGTGTGTGCCTTTGGACATTTGCCAATGTCCTTTATGTGTGCCTTCTATATGCTTATGTTCCTTGTGCCAATATTTGATTGTTCCCATTATGTGTGTATGCGGCATTTGAACATGCCTTATATGCCTTGTGTGTCTATATGGCTCCTTGGCCACCCTTGCATGTTTCTTGCTTCTTTCTTTGTATGCTTGTTGCTTGATTATTTTTATTTGTATATACAATGCCATGATTATAATCATGAATTTACCTCATTTCTTGGATGCCATGATGGACATCATGCTCCATCCTTGATACTTACAACTAACATTTCACATTCCAACTTTCTTTTTATGCACATGTTATTATATTGTTATATCTATCTAGGCGTACCTCTATGGATTTAATAATCTCTCTATGCAACTCTTGTTATATCTTGAGATCATGAATATAAATGCTATATCAAACATTTTTATATCTTAACACACTTTTAGAGGTTCTTATTCTGAAGGTAGTCATTGTAGGGTCTTTATTCCTACCCTCAAAAGAGAGGGAAATAAATAGGGGTTTTGTCATAGATATCAGAGCTCCTAAATAGTCAAAAAAGAAGTTTCAAAATACACAATCTAGATTCCAAAATTTATTACAGGTAGGCTAAATCAGGTAGATAGTAAAGAACATAGTCTAGTTTTTGGTTTTGGCTCTAGATAATGGTGCCAAACATGAGACTATAATGCTAGACCCCAAAGTGTCCATTTTTTGATGCTATTATATAGACAAAAAAATTTCTAGTTTTTCTAGAATTAGGCAGAGGGGTGAGTTCAGTCATGGTATTACCATAATATTATAGTCCAAAATACAATAATTTTTAGCACTTATTTTCTCAGAGAATATAGATACAGGGGGCATCATGCACAACATGAGGGTTTTCACTTATAATTCAAGCATGGTAGTTGATACAAATTTTAATTTAGAATCTATATTCTAGACACCAGTTATTGGGGGAAATGTAGATGACACATGGGCCTTCTCTTTTCTAAGTTTAGTACATTTTTCTTGCATATTCCTAGTAGTTGCATGCCTTACTCCATCTGTAGGTGGTTGGCATCACTTTTAAGTAAAATTTCATACAAGTTTACTTCACATGTACTCGAGTTCTCAAGTAGCTTCCCAATCCAATTTTAGAGGGGATTATATATAAGTTACAATCTCCATCTTTTGAAGTGGCCAACATTGGCCTAGTTTCCAGTTACATTTGGATATCCATGCCAACATTGTTAGATTACAACATGTTCATGGGCTTCATGAGCCATCTCATATGACATTCAACTGATATTGATATCTTTCTATTTAACTTCATATCACATGGCAATGATGGATCTAAAGGTATAACTAACCTTTGTATTCTTGAGCTACCTATTTTAAGGGATTGGACACACAATCTAGATATCAATTAACACATGCATGATTCATTAACTTCACATAGTTGGTGATGATGGAGCCAAAGCACCTACCTTTACATTTTTGAGCCACCTTCTAGGGGATTGAGCACTTAGCTCATCCATTAGTATAACTCTTGATTCAATAATACATCCAACATCACTCAACATAATCTAGTAGCATAATAGGTTTAGGTTTTTTATTGGTTCACGTACCTAATTCACATAGTACAACCTGTTCTCACTATGCATAATCTAACATCACATAGCTTCTTGGGCTTAACCTCACAAATAAGTTCAAGTATGATTATATTTTTCTCCTTTATCCTAGTATTTCACTTTGTTGCATACTTAGAGTAAAAGGGGGGAAAATTAAATCACATAAAAATGTAATTCATACAACTTGAGAATGAATTGTGACACCTAAACCATATGTCTCTCTTGCTTCCTTACACAACCCACTAGGCATGTTTTTTACTATTTCCCAATCATCTGAAGCCTTCTATATTTAGCCCCATCTATCCCAATATCCTCTCCTAGGCACAAACCTATCCCTTAGGGTCCCTTTCCCCTTGGACACTAGCACCATAAGTTGGACTACAGCGTTGGACCCTAAGGTGTCCACTTTCTGGTGATATTGTCTAATTCACTCAGCCTCAAAAAGTTAGATTTCCTCAGTTCTTTATCTTTTTACCTATCAGTCTAACATGAAGTCGTCTAACCTAGGATCATTAGTTTCCCTATAAAATCCTATTTAAGGGTCATTTAGAAGGGTTAGAAATCATTCAAAAGGCACAAGCTATAAATACACTAAGCACCTTCAAGAAAATCCTCCTATTCTCTTCATACAACAAACCATTGCTATTTAAAACCTACTTAAGCTCTCACAAAAGTCATGAGTCATCTCAAGCTTGCCTAGATTCACATAATACTTGCATTGCATACATAGAATTGTACAATACACATTCAATTTGGGAGAACTACATTGGCCTTGATTCCTCTTTAGAGTATTGGTATGTAGTCAACATGCCCACACATGGGGTGTGATTGCATGTTTAGTGCATAATACACACTAACCCCTATTTATAATTGATTCAAGACCACTTATCAAGCTTAAGGGTGAACTAGGACTCTAAGAGACAAAATTAGTTGTACACGAAGCTCCGTAGATGATTGAGACTTACAAATTTAGACATAGAGACTCTAGAAACATTAGAATAGAACTCAAAAAGATCAAAGTAAGTAGATCAAAAGGAATATAGTGCCAAAAATAGGACTATAACACTTGACCCTAAAGTTTCTAGTTTCTAGTGCTACTATCCATGTAATAAATAGACTTCTAGGTCCAATTTCTGATAGTCTATGTAATTAGCTCAATAATTTATAGTTCTAGAATCCTCCATCTCAGTCTAAAAATTAGCTAAGTTTACTCTCTATCCCTTTATTTTCTATTTTTAGTAATTAATTGATCAAATCCAAATTTAGAAAATCAGTAGATTAATTTAGACATACTGTATTCACATATTTTCTAGATTTATCTAGACCCCTTTACTAATTAGGAAATTAAACACTTAGTTGTTTAAAAATTGTAAAATAGTGCCCTATATGTAGCTGGTGGTAGATGTGCATGATATGTATGGTGAACACCTTATGTTTTCCCTATCTCTTATTTAGAATGTTATGGAAAAGGATTTGAGAAAATTTTTAGAGCCTTGTCTTGTGTTTGCTTTGCTTGTAGAGGCTCAACTAGAGTGCTAAGATCAATAAGATTGCCATATATCAAGTCCTATATCTTGTGTTTTAGACTAATGCATCTATTTTTTATGTGGCTTGGTGCCATATGAAAGTCACAAAATGTATTTTGATCATATCCCTATGGAAGAGGCTTTGTTGGATCAACTTTACGAATAAGAGGGAGAGATATGATATTACATTCTAAAAGCTATTATAAAAATATGGATGGAGAAACTGATAGATTGGTAAAGCTTCACCAAGGAGGTGATGATAAAACCACTCATTGAGGGGGCTCTAAAGACACATTAACTATAGGTTGATTCTAAGTTTTGTTATCATTGACCTTGAATTTATATGGGACTTTCTTGTTACTCTTGTTTGTTGTTTCTAATATACTTGTGTAATTGAGTTTCCCCATTGAAATTAATTTGAATTCCATTTAATTTAGTGTATGACATAACTTAGTTAAGGAAGAGAACCTTTTAAACATTATTGATTCATGCAAAGTTGGTAGAAGACTCTATTTGAAAATATCTTGTAACTCTTGATCGGTTATGGAGCTAGTCATCTTAGCTAAGATAGTCTTATATCAAAGAACATAATTTGTGAGATACTCATTTGACCTTTGTTTATTTTGTGCAACTTGGGCATAGGAACCCTTGTCACCTATGTTAATGCTGAAATAATCTAGGAACATGTCAGCTAAAGGATTGAATGCATTGATCGATTGATATGATAAACTATAGAACCATTGTGAGGCATAATCCTTTAAAATCCATAGAAATAACTTGGTTAGTAACTAGTCAATTGACACATAGTCCAAGAATACTATGTGAAAATATCTCAAGTGTGTCTCTAAATCACCCTTTCCATCATATAGAGTGAGCTTAGGTTGAAAAAAACTTGGTGGTAAGGGTGTATAAATAATATGATGTGCTAATGGTGTATGAAGTAGAGTAAAAGAATCCAAGGCCTATGTAGGTCTAAAATCACCTTGCTTAAGATGTATCACTCTGTATTGAAGATATTTTATCTCTTGCACAAGGGTAACCACATTAGGAGACAAAGATGTACTAGTCATAACTAGTGGTGCCTCATAGGAAGGTTGGGCTACTATAGGGGGTTGTTGAGACATAGTTACCCTTACAGTGTCATTTAAAACTGGTTGCTCTATGGTTTGAGAGGATTGATCATTTTTACTTTTTGTTTCTCTTCTTTTAGTATTTTAAGCATATCATCTTACATGTCAGGGTGTTTAGTTAAGATTTCTTGAAGTTGTTTTTTATCAGTTTCATCAAAACTAGTGTATTGGGCCATTGTTAAAGTAGGAAAACAAATTGAAAATTGATTAAATTTTTTGTAATAATTTATAATAAGAAATATTATATGGAATGAAAATACTAAATATAGGAAATGTAAAGTCCTAAAAACAACAAATTGGAGAAAACATAAAAAGGATAGAAAGCTCACAAACATGTAAGGTGATACCTCAAAAGTAATGGGACCTAGTATATGCAACTAGGGTTTGGAGAAAAATGATTTTTTAAAATTACTATGGAGTTTTAAAAATTAGTTTGAATTTATGATTTAAATATGCAAGTAAAAAATCAAAAAAATATTGGAAAAATTAGGAAGGATTTTTTTTCTAGGGTATTTGTGTGCAAAAGGACCTAGTAAATTCAACTAAGGTTTAGAATAAATGATTTCTAAAATTACTATGAAAATTTAAAAATTAAAGTGAATTTTAGATTTAAATATGTAGGTAAAAATCAAAAAAATATTAAAAAAAATATTGATTTAAAGGGACCTAGTATGTGAAACTAGGGGTTGGAAGAAAAAGATTAAAAAAAAAAAATAACTATGGAATTTTAAAAATTAAAATGAATTTCTGATTTAAATATGTAGGTAAAAAATTAGAAAAATATTTAAAAAATTGTTGATTTAAAGGGACCTAGTATGTGCAACTAGGGTTTGGAAGAAAATGATTTTTTTAAAAATTACTATGAAATTTTAAAAATTTAAAATGAATTTCTGAATTAAATATGTAGGTAAAAAATCAAAAAAATATTGGAAAAATTAGGAAGGAATTTATCCTAGGGTTTATAGGGTTTTTGTGCACAAAGGAAGTAAGTCAAGTTCATGAACTGATTTAACAATTTTGGAAATATTGGAGTCTTATTCCTAATTTAGTTAAGGGTCTAGAATAAATAATTCAATAAATAATATTGAAATAATTATAGTACTAATTTGTATAATTTATTTGACTTTCATAGCTTTCTAAAAATAGTAATGAAGAAGAGAAATGTAACTTAGCTTAAAAATAGACTGAGACAGCCGAGACAGAGACTAAAACTAACTATGCAGGATTGGGATAGTGTCATGAACCTAGATCTAGATTTCATTCAGTGAAAGGATAGGAGCATCAAAAACATGACGCTTCAGGCTTTGACACTATAGTCTAGGTCCTACTGATGTTAGCCAAACTAGTCACAAAGATCTAAGTTTTTTGGGTTTTGTCTATTGTCCTTGTGTGAGCTTACCTATGAAATTTTGAATCTTGAATGTTGATGGAGATCCTTGTAGAGCTGATTTAATATCAAAATCTAGACCTTCATTATGCTTGATTAAAACTTCAAGAAAGAGGGCGGGTTAGTGTGTGTAATATGCACTAAACATATATCCACACCCCTTATGTGGGCACACTACCTACATACCAATACTCTAAAGAGGGATCAAGGCATATGTAGTTCTCCTAATTAATGTGCTTTATGTAATAGTGTTATGTGAATGTAAAAATTTCAAATTGAGAGTGCTTGAGGTGGCTAGGGTCTAGTGTGAGGGTTTGAATATGCTTGTAGCTGTATTGGATGGCTTTATGTAAAGAATAGGAAAATTTACCTTGGTGGTCTTGCTTGTATTCTTTCTTGCTTTGTAATATTTTCCAACCCCTTATAAATAAACTTTAAATGGGATTTTATAGAGATCTATTGGTCATGGGTTAAATGTATTCATGCTAGGATGACATAATGAAGAATAGGAATCAAAAGGAAATAATCATTTTGGATCAAAATGTGATTAGATAGGAGCACCAAAAATGGGACACCCTAGGGTCTGGTGCTATAGTCTAACCCCAACACTCCTATCATATAGGGTTAAGACCTAGGGGATGGAATTAACAAGGGAAATAGAGTCTGGTTGAGTAGGAATCAAGTCTTAAAAGTCTACATATGATCAGTTATAAGAAAAAATGTGTTTGGAAGGGTCATGAGATCATGCAAAAAGGTCATATGGATTGGGTATCACAAGCCACACTCAAGCTACCAATTTGGACATTTTATATGACTAAACTAATCAAGGTGTGATCCATATTAACACTTCTCCATTTGGTTCTCCTATTATTTTAGTACCTAAGAAAGATGGTTCATGAAAAACATGTGTTGATCTAATTAAATAGTTAATAAGATAACCATAAAAAATAAGCACCCTCTGCCATGGATTTATGATCTTATTGATCAACTTCAACATTTCAAGTATTTTACTAGGTTTGATTTGAAATCCTAATATCAACAAGTGGATATTAAAGAACATGACATTTTAAAAACAACATTTAAAACAAGGCAAGGGATGTATGAGTGGTTAGTCCTACATTTTGGGCTATGCAATACATCAACTACCTTCATGCCATTGGAAAATGAGATAATGAATCCATTTATTGATTAATTTTTTAGTGTATATATGGATGATACTCTTGTTTTTAATATTTTTTTTGATGAGCACATTGATCATCTTAAACAAGTTTTACAAGTTTTGAAGGAGATCAAGTTAGTGTTGAATGAGAAGAAATGTGAGTTTTCTAAAAAATACCTATCTTCTTGGGGCATATGATTGGATATGGGGATTTAAGGATTGATATAAATAATGTATAGGACATCATGAATTAGACAAAGCCTTCTAATGTGATCAAGATAATAATATCTATGGGTGTAGCTAAATATTTGAGGAAGTTCATCAAGAATCTATCTTCCATATCTAAAATTTTGCATGCTATTACAACATGTGGTTGAAATTATACTTGGGGTAAGAAGCAGAAAAATGTATTTGATATGTTCAAACATACAATTATCCATGCTATAGTTTTAGCTTTGCCTAACTTACCTTTTGAGGTGGAAACATATTCTAGTGATTATGCTAGTGGGGTTGTCATAATTCAAAGAGGTAAGCTAGTATGTTATCATTTAAAGTTCTTTTAGGGTGAATTATATTTTTTTACATAAAACGAATAGTTGTATACTATTTTTTAATTAGTCTAGAAATGGAAGCACTATCTCATGGGTAAATAAATTATTGTCCATATAGATAATCAACCTCTCCAATATTTTCAAGATCAAACTAAATTTAAAAAAAATAGACAATATAAGCAGGTAAGAATTTTCTAAAAAAATCATTTGGTTATCAAATATAAGAAAAATGTGACTAAAAAATTAACTGATATGTTATCTATACCTCCTTTTCTTCCATCCATGGGCACCATAACATTTTTTGAGTATTTTATGTACGATTCTTATGTAGAGGGATATGAGTATGATATAAATTTTTGGGAGGTATTTATTCAATCAAAGAAGTCCAAATATGTAGGTTTTGAGCCTAAGGAGGATCATTACCTTCAATATGGATTGTTTTATAAGTTGGGATAAATTTGTGTCCCAACTGAGGAAAGAGTTCAATGAATGAGGGAAACACGAACTTCAAAATTTGGAAAACATTTTGGCATTAAAAAGACTATTTCATATTTATAGAGGTATGTTTATTAGCCTAATATGAAAATAAATGTTTCCAAGTTCATAAGAGGATGCACACTATGTAGTAAATGTAAGCCTAGGAATAAGAAGTTGGGTTTTTCTATGCCATTAGTGGTTCCTTCTATGCCATGGGAAATAATTTCCATGGATTTTGTAGGTAGGTTTCCTATATCAAGGAAGGGGCATGGATTTCTCTTTGTGGTTTTGGACTAGTTCAGTAATATGTGCATTCTTATTCCTTTTAAGAAGACCCTCAAAAGTAGTGATGTAGATGATTTATTTTTTATGAATATAGGGGTTAATTTTGGTTTGCCTAGTTCTATTATTTTAGATCAAGACTCAAGGTTCACTGTGAAGCTTTTTGACACATTATGGGATAATATGGATATGAAGTTGAAATAGTCTACTACTTTTCACCCACAAATTGATAGGTAAATCGAGGTTGTGAATAAAACATTGGTACATGTTTTGAGAGAGTATAATATGAAGCATCCTAAGTCTTTGAATGAAAATTTAATGTGTATTAAAAATGCCTAAAACATGGAAATACATTATTTTACTAGTAAATCTCATTTTAAAATTTGTTTTAGCTACTTACATCCATGTGCATTTGATGTTATTTTGAGACAACCATACCAAGGAAATGGGAACATGGATCCTAAGGTAAACAAAGTTGATATATTAATTGATAAGATTCAAAAAATTCACCTCCAAATGTAATAGAGCTCGAAGGAGTCTCAATCCAAGTATACAACAAGACATGTTCAACATAGGACTAATCATAGTTTCTTTGTTAGAGACAAGGTATGGTAGTACTTGAATAAGGAAAGGCTCCAAGATAAGTCTAATAAGCTACACCTCTTAGATATGGTCTATTTAAATTTTTTAAATTATTGGGAAATAATGATTTTAGAATTGATTTTCCTCATATTAATATTTATTCAGTTGTCAATGTTGATAACCTACATATTTTTGAGCCTTCTATGTTAGATAATGAAGATGAATGGATGTTGTTACCTTTGATTGGAGACTAGATCCAGATACTCAGTTGAAATTAGAGGAGGATTATTTTTGCAAAAGAAATAAATGAAAATGCAAAGATGAGTTAAGAACATTGGCTAGTTGGGTTAAAGGGTCAACTATCTAGAAATGCCAAATGATATTATAGAGAAGACATGGGGAATAAATTTTCTCATTTATAGGATTCCTAAATATTTTAGGGACATAAGAGCCTAAATATGGAGAGGTATTGTCAAAATTTGGATCCTAATATTCTAGTCACATGAATTTCATATTCAAAACGTTAGACTATATATGTAATAGTGGCAAAGTCAATATGGGGGTGATTTAGACATCTTCATGTTGATGAAGTTAGTAAGTTTCAGCGCTTGAAATGGAGGTTGTTTTCATACATAGTGAAAATAAAAATATTTATAGGATGGTAGTTGCATAACTAATAATGTATGAGTTGTGGTTGTTTAACCACCCCTATAGTTACATAACCACCCTGACATTTTTGAAACCACTAGTCTGCTTACATCGATGGTTTTTACACCATATAAAAATCACCAAGTTAAACGGCTGTAAATGTTTCTTATTTTTAATGGTGTTTATTCTAGGCTTATCTGTCGACTCAAATGTTGGGAGAGAAAAAATATAGGTCTTGGAAAGGAATAATACAATCATAAACATAGTGAGAAGTCTTGAGATTCACATTACATGTTTAAAATTTAGTTATTTGTTCTTGTTATCTCAAAATTTCCTACTTGTCTATGATTGGTTCACTTTTGTTGGAGTTTAATTAAATGTCTGATAATATTAAATTTAGTATTGTGTGAAATTATTAGATATAATGGTATTAATAATTTTTTTTATGAAGGCCATGTTTGGAAATACCTTGTATATTTCTTGCATTACATAGTGGAAGAGAATGTAATTTCCTCACCCACTTGAGTTTTTCCCACATCAGATTTCTCCAAGATAAATATTATATTTATTTTGATTTTTTGGCATTAATATACTTCATATTCATGTGTAATATGTTATACTTTTATTTCTAAAACTTTTTAATCTCTATTTCAATATGATAAATGACCTAGAATAATCATCTTCTAACCTTAGTTTGAGATAGAGTTATAAGATCCATGTTGGTGAAGCTTTGAGTATCCATCTAATTTATGGATCACATAAAAATTTAATAAACCCAAATCACATATGAAATTTTTGTGTATGAAATGAATAACAATTCATATTTTATTTTCCCTAAGAAATTATCATAAAATAAATAATGGAAGAGAGTAACAAGATAGTGTCATTATGCTGCTCACAAAATGTGCAAAATGGTAACACATAAGTCCAAATTAATTTTAATGCAACTTGAAGCATGAAACCCAATATTTTAGTTTATTATAAAAATATTATAATGAAGTAACTAATCTATTGGCAAGAAAGTATAATTAAAAAAAATTCTTCAAGTCTCACTCAAGCTACACATGTTCTGAGGGAGGATACTAATGTAGAGGAATCCTTCATGAAAGTACTCCATTTATCATCCATATAATATAAATAACATCAAAATGTTACTGAGAAAATAATTTTGATTAGGTTACATAAATTTATTAAGAGAAATGGATCACAATATTCCCTCATTATCCCCTAGGGAGAGTTGTCACTACCTCAAGGCATGTTGTGAGATATCCTAGTTGCATAAAGGAATGTTGGGTCATAAATAACACTTTTTCTATTTTATTGTGTAGGATAAACATTTTGATAATTTTTAACAACTAAATTTTTTTTGAAGGAGATGTAGGGGTGAATTTTCAGCTAGTCTAAATATTTTCTCCATAAGTTTACAGTTAAACCCACCACCCCATATTTAGGGACTTTGTTATTTTAGTGATTTGGGGTTTTTAACAATGAATATGCTCCAACCTTCCTCCATCATAGTCAATGTTTGAAAATATCATGCAAATGTGGTCTTTGGGTGATCCATCAAATGAAAATATTTTATCTCATGATCATAATAATAACACTAAGGAAGAAAATTTTAGGAATATTAATTATTTTTCGGTGAAAATTGCTTCTTGATGGATTGGATATCAATGGACTCCTTTACATAATTTATGAGGTTAATATATATGCAAAAGTACCCATTATGTGGATATAAAAAAATATGTATGGATCATGAAAATTAAGGTGACATGAGGGTTTCAAAATTTCTTGTAAAAGGGGCCACAATTGAATTGGTAGGTTAGGAAACTCAACCCACACATGGAATTTAAGAGTGGCCTACTATGATATGGAAAAATCATGAGTTAATGAAATAACACCATTAATTTATTATGAATTAAAAAAACATCTAAATTTTTAAATAAACATTTTGATATGTTATGACTTAGGGAAATAAAAAAGGAAATAATATTTGGCCATATTTTTTTACTCCATATGGATGTCATGCATGCTTAACCCAAGAGGCAAGAGATCACTCAGATTAGATGCAACCAAAACATGCATTACTAAATTATTATTTTCATACTAGATACAAACAAAATATATAACATTATAATCTATGTGCACATAAAAAAACTAAGGGAATGTTCAAAGTTCATTACCTCATCATACAATCTAAAAGTTAATTTTATGCTCGCTTTGACACCACACTTTTCATGTTGTGCAACAATAATTATATTAAGAGAAGATATGATAGAAATTAAAGGATAAACATTTTTAAAAGTACTTGTAGATCTAAAATCTCTTGGATAAATAATATGATATGATGCATAAATAAATGAACCATAAAGTCTCACCTTATTTTAAAAACCAAACTCTAAATAATTAATTTTTTTTGATTGAAACATGCATCATTTTTATAAGGAAAAAAACATAATACATGCATGATAAAAAATGGAAGTATGGTAGCACACACAAAAACCATAACACACTAGGGGAACCCAAGAAATCATAACTAAATTAAAACTAAACAACATATTAAGTAATTAGAGCCATTAGCCTTGTAGATGGAGGAGGATGTGGTAGAAGACTATTAAGTTTGTCACCCCAACCATCCCAATGAGGGGAGAGGTATGAGGTATGGTTAAATCATCATCTTGATTACTTTATTATGTATTTTTTTCTTCCAATTATTCATTTTGAACATGGTTGGGGGACATAATAAGAGGCAATGGAGGAAACTTCCCTTGTCCATCTCATCTAAGAGGGACAAATCCTGCATGACCAAAGTTAGTGTCGAGATATGGTTACCATCCATATCATCTAAAGGGATAAAATATATTCATGGGAGGGGGGTGAGGGGTGGAAAATACTAAGTGGATTTTTGATCTATGATGGGCCATGGCTATGGTTTCATGATCTTCATGACCCCTACACTTGATCCTTATGTTAAAATTCATGATAGGGACCTTTTAATAGCACTTTGATGACTCTACATGGTGAACTACCCTAGTGGTTAAGAAGAGTGTGATGATGCATAACCTCCATATCCACTTTATTGGCTCTATTTTAAATCTAAATCATGACATTAGACAAGACAAACATTCTATTAGAAATAGAAAAGTATCTATTTAATATTTATTTATAAAAATTAGCAACATTCTTGTCTTTTCATAGAATAAAAAGGATTTCAATGTATAAAATTTGACATATTTTATTGTACTTATTAGGGAGGAGGATAGAATCCCCTAAAAGGATGATTCCAAGTGAAAGGTTCTTCCCTAAAGGGTTGGAAGAATGAATGAATCCAATTATATGCATCATGAGCTATAACCCAAAATTAGAAAATGTACTTAAAAGACTCAATATTACCACAAACATGACATATTGGAGGAGGAATCCCAATGTGAATTAACCTTTCTACTATAGGGAGACCTTGGAATAATAGTCACTAAGAAAAAATGGATCTCTTAAGTTCAACTATAGTAGCCTAGACAAAATGAAATATCCTATTCCAAATAAAGTGGGACTTATTAATAATCCATCATTTATTGAGCATTTCCCAAAGAGTGCTATTTTGGGAGAGCCACTGATAACCGAGTAGGGGTTGACACCAAATTATAGGAGTGGATATAGGATAATTCCAGTCCTTAGACCATAAAAAATAACCTATTTCACCAATTTAGTGTAAAGACTAATCAATGACAACCATCTAAATCTCAAAATTTGACTCAAAATCCTGAGCATTAAGCTTAAATATGGATTTGAGGTTATCCTAAGTGAGCCAATATTTGGTATACTTATCAAAAATATCTTCCAAAACTCTAATGTCTCAATAAAATATGCTCAAAGTTCTAATCTTGGGAGCTTCAGCTAAAGGTTTCTCATTGATAGAGATACTAGGAGGCCACCACAGAGAATTAGAGTTAATAGATAGGCCAACCTGAAAACATCCCCTTTCTAAATTAGATATGTTTTGATAGTTTCTCATGATTTATAGATAATTTTGACAACACCGGTTCTAGTAATCTTAATATTAATTGGGGTGATAAGTAGGATTTAAAAGCCCAAGTTCATTCAACCTTTCTTTTATAAGGACACCCTGTATAAATGTAATTCATAAGAATAATTTTCCATGCCTCTTATAATTAAATATCTTTGGTAATCCATATGCCACATAAATTTATCCCTTGTTTATAAATGTTAATTAACCCAAGGCCTTCTGCTTCTCTTGGATGATAAAAAATATATTAGAAACTTTATTAAAACCTTTGTTGCCTTTAATTTTACCCACAAAACACCCATGATTAATTTTTCAAGCTTATTATAGGCTAATTTTTAGGGGGGCCAAAAATAATAATAATACATGAGTAAAAGCTAGGACTTTGGAACAATATTTAAATTTGATATCTAGAGAGAGAGGTTTGGTGATCCAATATGATAATGTTTTCTCTAGTCTGAGGATAACATAGTTCCATAGGTCTACAAGATAAGCTTGAAAAAAAAAGGAATGCCTAGGAATTTGAAAATTTATCCATGGAATCCACTTTCATTAGTAATATCCAAGCCAAATAGGTAAAAGAACATAACTTTGTCTAAAAAACTGAGACTTGGCCCACTAAATGTTATATCTAGAAGCTAATCAAAATGTTTGGAGGAACTCCATGGAATTATGGATAACATCTTCACTTTGTTGAGCTATGAGAAATGAATCATCAATGAAATGGCCTTTAACAAGCTAGTTTTGAGAAGTATTAGGGATACTTATGCCTTTGATAATCCCTCTATAAGTAAAGTCTCTTAAAAAGTATGCAAATTCATCAACAATAAGAACATAAAGAGATTGGGTACGAGGTAAATGTTGTCTGATAGAGAGAAATAAGCCAAAACTATCAGATTAATGGTAATTGATAGTAATAAAAGTAGAGGCATCCTATAAAAGAGTTTGAATATAGAGAATGAATTTGGGACCAAACCCTAAATCTTGAAGCATGGCTAATATGAAGGGCCATTCTATCCTATCATAGGCATTTTCAAAATAAATTTTGATGAATGAAGCCTTCTATTTGGAAGTACGAGCCCATTCCATTCCTTACCAAATATCAGGGATGTTATCTAAGATGTGATGACCTTGAATGAACCCAATTTGATCATATTGAATAACTAAGGGAATAAAATATACAATCCTAAGAGTGAGAGCCTTAGCTATAATCTTATAAGAGACATTCAAAAGAGTAATAACCCTCTAGTTGAAGATAATAATAGGATCCCCATTCTTTAGAATTAATTTAATATTTTCCATGATGATTAGTATGGCTAGATAAACTTTGGCATGAGGTTATAAATAAACTCTATTAAAATTAGGTCCTACATGGTCCCAAAGATAATGGTAGAATTCATAGGGAAAACCATCAATGCCTAGAGCTTTATCTTGAGCCATTATCCGTCATAGCTTGATGAAGTTACCATAGAGATAAGGGTTTATCATAAGCCACCCTTTTAATTATGGATATATTTCAAAGAAAAACATCAAGGAATGTTTTCAAAGCCACTCTTTGAGCCTTTGAGTATGGCTAAGCTTTAAAAACCTATATGTGTAGAAATTGGTTTTCAATCCATCATGTGAAACTTCTTGAGCGTTATCTTGACATATTTTATTTGAGACACTGATATGTGATTTTATGTCTACCAAACTTACAAGCCAAGATAATAATGAATAAGCTCAAGCTTTATCATTTTGAATGATAAATTTACATCTTTATTTGTTTAATCAATCATCTTTACTGAACTACTAGTGATGATTATCATCAACATATACAATAATGATCACCATCTCCCCTTTAATTTTTGAGGTAGAGATTTAGATCATATGGATTCCTTTTGAATCCATTGTACAATATATGCCTATCAATTTTGATATACCATGTTTGAGGATCTTGTTTAAGACCATACAATGATTTGAAAAGTATAAAAATGTTATCTTATTTACTTAGTGTGGAAAAAACTTCTAGTTGAGTCATTTATACATCTTCATATAATTATCCATTAAGAAAGTCACTTTTTACATCCATTTTATGGACTTTCCAACCAAACTATGTAGCTAGAGAAAAAATCATCTTGATAGTTTTGATCTTAGCTATGGGAATAAAAGTATCATCATAGTTAATGCCTTAGTTCTTAGCATACCCCTATAAAACCAACCTTACCTTATTATTGTTAATACTACTATCTACTTTATAATTTGTATTGAAGATCCATTTACATCCAATTGGGTTCTTCCCTGATGGAAGATATACAATTTGCCATGCCTTATTCTTCATCAGTGACTTATATTCTACATTCATGGAATAATTCTGAGGTTTTTACTGTAGGGATTCTTAAACTATAGAGGACTTAATATATTCAATATTTGCACTCATTAAGGCCAAATTGACCTCTTCTTGAGCCATACTATGAGTCCTTGGTCAAGTGGTATATGTGTCTAGAACACCATCTAGTTTAAGATCTTGTAGTGTAATTATATACCATTTAGGCATATGTTGAGTGGTTTTTATGGCTGTTGGAGCCTCATCATTGTTACCACCACCATCATTATCTTCATATACTATATAACCATCTTTTTATTTCTTTATGGGACTGATTTATTCACTAGGTGAGCTATTGGAAGGAGACTCTACTTCTATCTTCTTAAAAAGCTCAACATCTCTACTAGTGTAAATTTTCTTGGTTTTTGAGTCCATTTTTATATAAGTGAGTGATTATTCATTGTATCCTAAGAAGACATACTTTTATGATTTCATATCAAGTTTAGTTCTTTGATTTTTGGGAATGTTCATACTTTATTTGCATCTTAAAGATCCACGATGTGCAATATATGGATTTAACCTTAACCATGTTTCATGTGGTGTTACCTCATAAAAAGTTGTAGTGGGAAATTTATTGAGAAAATATACTATGGTTTTGACTACCTCTGCCCAATATGCCTTTCCCAAACCCAAAGCACTTAGCATACACTGCATAATTTACATGATAATATGATTTATCCATTTAAAAACCATTTTGTTGTGGTGTATGTGGAGGTGAAATATAATAAAGAATGACATTTTATTTTAGAAATACTTTGGACTCATTATTAGTGTATTCCCCCCGATTTGAGTAGAGGGTTTTGTTTTTCTGACTAGCCTCTATTTCAACAACAAATTTGTATTTCTTAAAGGTTTAAAAGACTCAAATCTTAAATTTGAGACAATATACCCATATTTTATTTTATAAATAATAAAAAAAGAGCATGAAGTATTTAAACCCAACATGAAGAGGTTTCATGGGTTCACATAGATTGGTATGGATCATATCAAGTTTTCATGGGTCCGATATGTAATTTTCTAAAATGGAGCTCTATGTTATTTATTAGCTAAGCAATTTTCACATTTAGTTGTACCATTTTTGAGATGTGGCAACCCTATTACCATATCAAAATGACAAAGTGTGTTGAGATATCCAAAATTGATGTGACCAAATATTCTATGCCACAATTGTGTTGAGTTTATGTCCTTTGCAACAAGTGCCTAATTAATTTTATGAACAAAATCAAGTTGAAACATTTGTCTCACATTGAAATGTCATGAAAGAATTTTTGAGTTTATAGATTTATCTTGAATCAAACACATTTATATTCCACATTTACAATCAAAATGAATCTTCTGATTTTAGTTCAATAATTGACTAATTTATTACAAATTCTTAGATAATCTAGGCACATATAATACATATATGATTCTAATTTTTTTTCCAAGAGTCAAAGCAATGTTTCCAATCCTTTGAACACTATGTGAGGTACCATCACCCAAGGATATATGATTTTTTTGGGGGTGTCCTTCAAAGTGAAGAACCAATCTTTACATTGAGTCATGTGTCAATTTTCCCATGAATCAACATACCAAATATCACTTTATGAAGTTGATTATTCATGGAAGTCAATAGAGTATAGTAAGTATCCATCTTTAGAGTTGTTTTCTTGATCAACAATGTTACCTTTTTGCTTTGATTTATTCCACGAAGCTCTTTTTTATGTCCCTATGGTTTACTTTAATGTGATAGGGATGATTTTTGGGAAGTGGGCTTATGTCTACTGGAGAATCCCTTATGGAATGTATTATACCAACACTATATAAGCTTATGTCCTTTATGGCCAAAAATGAGACATTATTTTTAAGATTGATTAGAAGACTTGAGGGGTTTCTTCCCTTTCTATTAAGAAATGAGAACATGTTCTTCATATTATTATTCAACATTCATAGACTCCTCTTATTTCAACATGTTGACCAATTTTTCAAAACTTGTTTTTCCTATGACATTCAGGGTAGTCACAAATATTCTATATGAGGAGGGTACTGATCTCAATATAATTGGTATAGGATAGGTATCTTTAACTTGCTCACCCAATGTTTGGAGAGATTCTCTTAGGGTTGAAACACATCTCAAAAAGGATTATACTTTTTAACTTGATTTCAATTTAAAATAATGAAGTTAACTCTATTGGTGCATAATTGTTCTTTCATATTTGTCCTTATATAGAGTTTAAAACTTATCCCAAGATTCAGCTATTGTGGCTTCATGGATATGTGGTTGAACCTCATAAGATACCTTGAACATTATGATCAAATTTTCTTCTGATTGGCTTTGTGATACATACACTATTGATATTTTTAGTGGCATGTTAGGTGTATGCACCACTAAAAAAAGGAAAACTTTCCTCATTTTCCAGTTATGTTTTGATTTTCATCTTCCAAGCTAAGTAATTATCATGTTTGAGTAGTTGTGAATCCAAAATAAAACATTTTGGAGCTTGTGAAATCATGGTCAAGAATACAAGTGATGGAAAGGTTCCTTATCACTCTAGGTATAAAGGTATCTATTTATATATAATTTCCATCACATGGTACCTAGAAAGTATTGAAATAGGCTCATCTAATAAATATCACCTCATTAGATGAAATTTTGAATACATGGGTATAACTGCCCTATATACTTGGAATTTCAACTTGTCAGGATTTACAATTTTTGATTAAGGTGAATGGGTAATGGAGGGATGGAAAATGAGTGAAAGTGTACTTATTTATCCCTGATAATTGATAGGTATGATGCCTTGATATTATTGTTATATCTATATTAGGCTATGTATGTAGTGACTCAAGCATGATAATTTTACCTATAAATATGAGTTATAGGTATATCTTACACCACACTATGTTTAAGTTTAAAAAACTTACATTTTTGTGTATTAAAATATTAAATTTTGTGCACTTCCATACATTTACAATTAGTAAATCATTAGAATGTATAAACAATATGAAAAACAAATTTCACCCTCCTTCAAAAAAAAGTTGAATGTTTTTCAAAATTTGTTTTATTTCGGGCTCTTTGGACTCTTTTAAATAAGATTTTTCCTCATTTTTTAAAACAAAAACTTTTCCCTTTTTTTATTTAAAAAAAATTCTTTTATGACCTTTCCCTCTAAATTTTGTTAGTTACAACTAAAGTTGGCTAAAATGTGAGAATTAGAAGCAGTGCTAAAGTTTCATGTAAAAAGAGGTTTGGGTGGGTTTTAAACCCCTAACCTATAGTTTTATTATGATTCCCTTTTCCAAGTGGGATATGGGGTGTAGCTATTCTTTGAATGAACAAATGACATTCAAAGTCTTCAAAATTGGAAAATCTAAAAAAAAAGCAAATGTTAACCTTTTATAAATGCTTTTCCTTTATATTTTTTAATTTATTTTTTATATTCATGACTGGGCATTGGATACAATAACAATAAAAATTATTTTGAAGTGCCATAATGTAGAAGCAGGGAGCTTAATCAACTAGGATGTCACAATAGAGTATATGAAAGAGGAAAATAGGCATGGTTGAATGCCAAACCAGAGGAAGGGTGCCCATAGTTATTTTTTCATTATTTTTTCTTATTTTATCACATAGATGGACATTGAAATATAAAAATACAAGGGAGATACCAGATTAAATGGAATTTGAGGATAAGATAAGACATTATATATTTTCATATAAGGATGCAAAAATAAATTTTAGGCTTACAAAATAGATCAAGACACCATTGGTAGGCACCTAAAGCTTTAAACAACATAATTTATGATATTAAGTGCTAAAACTATTGGAGGTTTGTCAGTGATGTCTCCAAGGTGATCAAGGATGTTGATGAGGTGTCATGTGTGCTAGAATGATAATGATAAAGTGTGCTTCAATGTTCTTGCATAGTTCTTCAATTTTTGACTTAGATAGGTAGATAGTGGATGTTATTGATGGTGTGCTCATGTTTAAAAGACCTTATGGGGTGTTTTGAGTGCTTGGAGTGTTTCTGGAAGTGAAAGGAAATCATTAGATCAATCATATGAGTGTCTAGATTCAAGTAGTCATCTTGACAGATATGGTTGAGTGGGTAGATTAATGACATTAGCATTCATAGATGTGAAGGTTTCAGGAGCATTTTGGTATATGGATGGATTCCTATATGAGAGGAGATCATGTGGTTCAAGTTTTAGGTCTGGACATGTAGTGTATCAAAAGTCATTGAGGTGCAAATTTGGCCTTCCAAGTAGATTGTAGAGTTCCCATACTTAGCTAAATTTGTTATATCAAATGACCATCATACAAGGCTGCCAAGTGTCAAAATAATGTTCAATCAGATCAAAGATCTAAAGGTGAGAAAAAGGTAAATAATTTAAAATAACCTAAGAATGAATGCATTGATGACATGTGTCACAATTGTGGAGTTTGAGTAGTAGATCTATGGTGAGCATTTTATCTGATTAGATAAGAATCTAACGATGAGCATGAAACTTGTCAAATAGTGATCAATGGTATGTATCAAGTCAATATGTCAAAGGATTAATAGATTATTCATAGGGATAATAAGTGAAAAAATAACAATGGATACTAAATTTAGGGTATACAAAAGGCATGTGAGATTGCCAAGTGGCACAAGAGCGAGGACTGACAACAATAATGGCACACGAGGGTCTCAAGTATCTTGATCTCAGAAGTGAGGATTGATGATCAATAGTGAGAGATGAGAGTTAAAGTTAGGAGGAGACCAAGGATATCAATGGATAAAATTTGAGAAAGTTGTGCAAAGACATGAAATAAGACAACTACCTATAAATGATTTTGCATTAATTAGTGACCATTGCCATTTGAATTAGCAAAAAGAAAAACTAGTGATCAATATTTTGCTTATATATTTTTATCCAAGACAAATTTATTAATGGTGTAAAAATAAAAGTTGTAAAGGGTGTAAAGTCTCATATGGTAAAGCTAATTAGAATATTTGAGTGTTTTTATAGTTGTATATATTGCTCTTCAAAGTTGACTATGTGTTTGACCATGTTCTATTTAAGTGACCATGTGGCAGGAGTGAGTTGAAGTTTTTATGAGTATAATTGAAGAAGCAAATGAGTAGGGAGATGTTATATAAGTATCTAAGGATTATGAAAAATTATTGGATGTCATGATATGCCCCTAATCAAATATGGAGAGTCAAAATAGTATAACTATATTTTGACTCTGTGACCAACCTAATTGGCCATTTTAAGAGAGTTATTTTTAATGCTTAGTACCTATGTTGAAGTATCTAAAGGACATGAAGGAATTTCATATGTATATAAAATTTGACACATGTGATATAATAATATGGCTATGTTAAATGTTTGAGTAGCTGTTTTAGAAGTTTGAGATAATGTTTTCTGTGTATGAAGGCCTAAAGAGCAAGGATACCTAATTGGTATGTTTAAGTGTTGAGTTGGTGTTCCAAGTAGCATGGAACCATATGAGAGTGAGAAAGGGGATATTGGATACATGTTTTATGTGTTATAATCATTGATAAATGATGAAGGTGGTCTAAGTGTTCTCATATGTAACATGTGAGTAAGAAGGCCTAATTATTTTAGGTCTCACCAAGACCTAATGGTGGTTTGGGGATAATGAGGTAATGACCAACCTATGAAGATTATGGTTCTCACATGTAAAATGTGTATGGATATAAATTAAGTGTGGTTCAAATATGTAAATCATCTTGGCTAACCAAGATGGGTTAAAGGAAGGGAGTGGTATAAGTACAAGGTCTAATTGGACTAATTGTGCTAGTTGTGAAAGTGTGGAGTTAAGCAAAGTAGAGAAACTTAAAAATATAAGGTACAGGTTAGTGAGGAACATAAAAGAGTAAAGAGGATTAGTCATGTTTATGTGATCAAGCTGATGTAGTTGGATATATAGGTCATTGGACCTAATGAGCCTAAAAGAGGTATATTGAGTGAGTGGGCCTTGAGACTGTTTATGTGAAAGAGTGTAGGTTAAGAGTTTAAACAAAGGTGGTCATTATTAGTTAAAGAGTATAAACATGTGTTAAATATTATCTATTCAAGGTATTTGGGTGGGTCCTTAGTTACCTAGGGGAGTGGTTCCTCCTTGAAAGGTGAAACTTGCTAAAAGGTCTAGTTGTTATGGGTGCTCAATTAGATAGGGGAAATAGCTCCTTGGAGGATTGGTGTCTCACTAAATTAAGGGATGGGTGTTATTTGATCAGTTGGTGCTGGTCTAAATTGGATCTTGTCTTTATAGGACTATATTCCATCTTGTAGGGTTCAGTGGGTTTTATCCCTCAAGAGGGTTTCCCACATATGTCATGTGTTATGTGTTTGATCTTGTTATACCTTCTCTGTTAATTGCAATGGTTAATTTGTATGATTCATGATTTTATGTGCTGAATGATTAAGAGTTTAGAACTAGAATTGGATTATCTAGCATCACTAATTCACCCCCCCTAATTCTTGTACCTCTAATAATTGGTATCAGACCAGGACCATCTATGTAAGTTTAACCACTTGAAGGTGATCCAAGTTAAAATATGGGTAAAAAGGAAAGTTGTTAAAAAGAAAATATCATCATGTTTGATGCATAAGTTTTCCATAATAGTAGAGAAGAATAAGTTGATCTAGAAGCTAAACTCATGAGTGCACTTGGTTAATCGAAGGAGAAAAAGAAGAAGAATCATAAAATGAGGAATATGATTAAAGGTCTTAAATCACAAGTCAAGTCTCTTAAGGGGAGTTTGTCAAGTAAGTCCATGAGAGAGAAAAGGAGAATAAAGAACTAATCAAGTCTGTAGAAGAGTGGGCATGTAGATTGAATGATGACATGACCAAAAAAGCTAAGGATAATAAGACCATCAATGATCTCAGCATTCAATTAGAGGCTTCAAGTTCAAACATGAGAGCTAAACAAAATGAATGTGTTAAATTGAAGGATAATCTTGTTTCCTTGAAGGATGATTATGAAAATGTCATAATCAAGATAGGCAAGATTTATGAAGAACAAAATAAATTAGAACAAGGTAAAGAGGATGGTAGCATGAAAGACAACAAGTCAAATCAGGTCAAAGGCAAAATGAAGTAGTCAATCAGATAATTAAATGCTTCAAGGTATGCCAAATATTTTAATGGCAATTTTTTTGTTTATCATCTTATTGGTCATAGGGAAAAGGACTATGTAATAAGAAGAAATCAGTCTGTTGTTCCCAAACTTTGTCACTCATTTTTGGGACAACATATGAACTATTTTGGTCTTGCAGGCCAAAATTACCTCTTCACTTCTCAAAAATTTGCTTTGAGCATTCAAATTATTCATTATTCAAGCTTTTTCAGTTAAGGGATTAGTAGGTTCAATAGGTTCATCAGCTTCATCAGGTGAGCTCTCTCAAAGGAGCAAGTTTCTAACACTTAGGCAATTTCAAGATTAGATCAACACCTTGGTTCAACCAAAAATGTTCATCGGCAAGCTTCAAAAGAAGGATTGAACCATTGAACCATTGAACCCCACTTCCAAAAAGGTTCAAAGGTTTAATGGTTGAAAGGTTCAATGATGTCGACAAGCTTAAAGAGTTAAACGCTTTAACAAAAATTCAACAGGTTCAACCACTTCAAGGTTCAATGGCTTCAAAACACTTAATGAAAAGAAGAAGGCTTGAACCATTGAACCATTGAACTTTGAACTAGTTTTGGTTCAAAGGTTTAATGGGTTCAACAGTTCAAAGGTTAAATGAGCGGTTAGTTCAAAGTGGTTGGTTTAAGTGATAAAAAAACTTAGCCAAAACAAAGGATTCTGATAAAGAGATTGAACCATTGAACCATTGAACCAAAGTAGGTTCAATCAGTTGGTTCAAAGGATTGCCCCAAAGCCAAAATAACAAGTGCCCTTGTGGAAGGCAGTGAACTAAAGGTAGGTGCCCTTGTGGAGGGTAGGGAACATTGGTTCAAAGATTAAAGAGAAGGCTGAAAGGGAAGATTTCCTTCAGACTTTTGTCTAAGGAAATTACCAAGTAAAGGAATTGAAAGAATTCCTTCAGTAAGATTTTCTTCAGAAAAGTGAACAAGGTAAAAACGTTGGAATTCATTCAGAAAGATTTTTCATAGAAGAATTTCACAAAGACAAGGTGATTTCCTTCAGACTTTTTTCCAAAGGAATAAGCTCAAAAAAAAAGAGCCCGAAGAAAAAGAATAAGGAAAAGGAAAGGAATTCCTTCAGACATTTTGTCTGAAGGAATTAATCTAAAGGAAATAATCTGAAGGAATTGGAGCCTGAAGACTACCTAAAGGACCCTGAAGGGTAGGTACCCTTGCGGTGGGCTCTTGGCACCAAGAAAATAGACCTTTCTCAAAGACTTGAAGGGACTCCTTCCCTTCAGGGTGTTCCAAAATCAAAGAGCTAAATGAATTTCAAGGCTTCAAAGGGACTTCGAAAAATAAAGAATGAAATGGAATAAAGGATGAACCAATGAACCAATGAAATGATTGAACCTTGAACCGAAAGAGTTCAAAGTTCAATAGTTCACAGGTTCAATGGTTCAAAGACAACCCCAAGCAAAAGAAGGAAATGAATGATTCCAGAGACTAGTTTAAAGGGATGGTTCAACCAAAGACCAAAGCAGTGACTGAACCTAGGAACTGATAAAGACTGCATGAACCATTGAACTATTAAACCAATGAGATTTCATAGGTTCAAAGGGTCATGGTTCAATATGGTTCAAATGGTTAAAGGATGAACAAACAACAACCATTGACAGCCCCACAAATGTCAAATTTAAGGTAATGGAATATTTTTTAGTTTTCAAATATAGCGCAAAACTTAAAGGATGAACCAAGTGACCAGCTGAAGAGATAGCTTGAGAGCTCCAATTGTTATAGGGAAGAGAGAACAATACAAAAAGATCAAAAATATTTACAAGGGAGTTATTTCTAGTAGGTGAAATAGTTCACCAAGGAGACCAATTCAAGGATGTGGCCTATTTTTCTTCCACAAAGTAAAGGCAAAAGTGGACAGCTACGCAAATGAGAAGGAAAGGACTAGATAGCCTATACTTTGGAGGAGACATATTAGATGAATTGGCATGCCACAGTTAAGGTGGATGCACTGTTCCAAGCATGGACCCTTGATAGATTTGAAAATGCATTCAAGGCATTAATAGTAGCATGGGCCATTTCATGCAACAGAGTGCCAAGCCTTTCTTGGTGCTATATATTGTAAACTCTAATTTTATGAAAAGAGATCTTTTTCATTATAAAAGCAAAACTCTACCAAAATTGAGAGGTGATTACTGAGAATTTGAGCTTAGATTGTTCATCATATTTATTTATTTGAATGAGAAAGCAAGTTACTTTCAGACTTTGTGCTATTATAGCTTGCGTCATTTTAGGAGATTGTTCTTATGTCTATCTTTTGAGTGTGTTCTTGTCCATTTAATGAAATAAGTAGAACTAGTGGAAGTAATTAGGAAGGTGTCCTGAAGCTAATTGTGGGAAGACTTTGTGCTGTCTGCAATTGAATTTAGTGTGTTTGTCTATTTTTTATTTTTATGTAAATGACCTTGAGATGACTTTGTGCCCTCATTGTTCTTCATATTTCACTCTTGGGTAGTCGAGGTGGAGACTTTGTGCTACATCTCAGTCTTCTGGTTACTATGCTTTGTTACTAGTTACTTGTCACTACCTGAAAGAACTGCTATTTCTTGCAAGACCACTTCTGAGAGAAGAGATGTGCCTTTAGTGTTTTCACTAGGATTTTCTCCTTTGTTTGTGAACATCATCTCTAAAAAAAGAGAGATGGATGGTGTTATCCTACCCCTAAGTGCTATTTTATGCTTATATATATAGTATATAGCTCCTCATATTTATAGGGAACCTCCCCTTGATGAGAGGAGAGATTTGTCCACCTACGATGTGGTAAACCTACACATTTGGCTGACCAATCTCCCTTGCTGTGGTTGAAGAGACCTATTTTGCTCATTAGTTAGCTGTTGACAAAATCATCACCCAATAGTTTTTTAGTGACTCTGCTAGGGAAGAGTGCATAGTTTGAAGCCTCAAGCTTCAAGCTGAAAAAGACCCATTTCTTTCCCATTTTTATTCTACAATCTGGCAACTCCACATTATACCAAAAACTAGAGAGCCTAAGGTGTTGTTGACCCTATTTTTGAGTTAGTGCAGCAAGGTAATTTTGATTTGTTCCCTCCCCAACTTCAAGCTCAATGATTCAGGAGTGTTCCTCCTACCCTTACCAGGTCACCAACATAAGGCAGAGCTTCTTTTTCTATTGTTAGCAAAGCTTTGCCTATACATACTTCACCTATATTTTTTATCCCACTTTTACATAATCAAATTATGGCTGTTCAAGGCCCCTAGGGTAACTCTTTTGGTCCACTCAATTTGACCCCACCTCCACATGAACTTACATACAGTTCAGGGAAGAATTTCTCCAAATTCTTTGGTGATAGGAAAGTTCATCCTGATGAACATATTGCTACCTTCAACATAACCTGTGGTGTGATAGGCATGGAGTATGAAGACGTAGTAGTCAGTCTATTTGTGGAAACATTATAAGGTGCTGTTGTAGACTGGTTCTACTATCTATAGGCCCAGACTATGACTGACTAGAACACACTCAAAGCTAAATTTGAACCCAGGTTCAAGACTATAGAAGATGCACATGCCTTGCTAGCCCAACTCACATAGATGAAGAAAAAACCTCATGAACCTATGAGGGACTTCATTTCCAAGTTTGACAAGCTAAGGAATTGAATTCCTACAATTGCTTAGCCAACCCCTGAAAACCTTAAATACTTCTTCATCAACTCACAGCTGCCTGAAGTAAGTTTTCTACTGAGATGGGCTGGCCACATAGACCTTGCTGCTACTCAAGATTTGGCTACTGAGGTAGAAGATGACCTTATCTTGGTAGAAAAGATAAGAAGAGATCTTAATAGAGGTAAATCCTCTTCATCTTCTGAATACTCACCTACAGTCACCACTGATCTAATGGTACAGAAGTTGGCAAATGAATTACTAGCTCTCAGAAAATAAATGGTGCAGGGGATGTCATCTGCTCTTCCATACAGAGATATACCAAGGAGGACATTTCCCAATCAGTCATACCAAGGTCATGCTACCAAGAATCAAGGGCAACCAAATCATCTTCCTCTCCCTCAGGGGAAATTGGCCATTGAAGCACCTTTAACCAATTCAGCAGTTGGATATCTTGAAGCAAAATCAGATTTCTCCTTCCAACCTGAGTTGAACCTAGAAGATGATGCTAATCTCTTCACAGAGAGAGAATAAGAATTAGCTGGTGACTCCAACATTAATTTCTTGAATTACCAGGATGAACCCAGAAGTGAAGGTGGAGTAGTTGAGGGAACATATGCTGTATTAACCTAGTCCAAGAACTAGCCAGCCCAGTAAGCTAATAAAGAAAGAATAGAGGAGTGAACTCAACCTAAAATTTCAATTTCTAAGAGGGGAACCACTCTACCCTTCCAACCAAAGGACCCAGTGACTGCTAAAAATGTGAGTACCTCAATTGCGCCCTCACCTCCAACTTCAAATTCATAGACCAATCCTCCCCCATCTAAAAACCAAAAGGATGAACTCCCATCCTCTATTCCTAGTCCATTTTAGTCATTTGACATAATTAACCATATAAAGAAAACCAAAATTCAAATGTCTGAATTTGAATTCCTATAATCTAACCCTGAGCAGTTAGATAAGTTGGTTCAATGTGTAAAGAACTAAATTATCTCTATAGGACAAGCAATTTTAAAGGTAACTCATGATCCCCCCAAAAACACATCCACAAAGAATAACCTTGTCATTACTCCTCCTACTACTCCTGAGTGGACTGAACCATTCTATGTCTCCTTACTGATAAACAGACACCAATTGAACAATTGCATCATTGATTTCAGAGCATTTGATAATGTCATGCTTGCCAAAGTGGTGGAATCCCTTGGTCTCACACTAACCAAGACATTTGGGAGATGTTTCTCCATGGAGAAAAAATAAGTGCCACTATTGGGACAAATCAAGGATGCCTAATTTACATTTGTAGCATTCCTAGATAAGAGAATTAAGATGACTGTCTTGGTGGCTAACGTCCCAACTTCATACGGCATCCTTCTTGGGCAAAATTTTTGCAAGGATGTTGGTGGTGAATTAAGCATGGACCTATCCAAGGTGAGAATCCCAGTTAAAGTCATTATGTAGAGATTTCTCTTTGAGAAAGAAGCAAAATACGTGGTTACTCAAACATCAACGCCTAAAGCTGAAATTCTATTTGAGTCTTCAGGTATGGGTAATTACTTTTTATCCATAGAAGAAGTCCATGAGGTGTCTAATGAAGCTCCTAAAGATGATAATCTTAAAATTAGTTCAGATGGAATATCAGAAGGATTGGTGGAGTGTAGTGCAAGTGTAGAGGAATCTCCCCCTCCAAATGAAGAAGAATCTAAGGAAAAATCAGTGTCTAATGAGGTATGGATTCTGGAATTCAATGGTAGCTACTCTTCTACCAGTTTAGGAGCTGAGATTATGTTGATATCTCCTCAAGGAGACATTTTTCCTTCTTCATACAAGTTCCAGTTCAACAACACCAACAACACAGCTGAGTATGAATCTCTATTGCTTAGATTGAAGGTTGCTCAAGACAAAGGCATCAAACTCCTTCATACCAAAGGAGATGTTGAACTAGTGGTTTGTCAGGTGAGGAACCTGTATCAAACCAAGAATGAGAGATTGCACCACTACCATAATCTAGTTTGGGATCAAATTGAAATCTTTGATACTTTCATCATCTCTACCATACCCATGGAATTCAATGACCAAACTGATGCACTAGTTGTTTCAACAACTCTCCTTGTTCCTCACCCAGACTTCAAAGGAGACAAGTACACTATCAAGCTAGTCTTTCAAGCAAGTGTACCTGATAATGCCAGTCATTGGTAGGTTTTTAACAATGATAACCAAATCATTACCTTCTTGGAGTAAAAAGATAGCTTTGAACAACTTTGTTTTGAAGGCAGTGAACCTCATAAGCTTGAACTAGCCCCTGAATCAAGTGCAGATGTAGGTGAAGAATTCCTGCAACTCAAAGGGAATAAAATCCTAAAAGGCTTAGTTTCCCTTGAGAATCTATTTGACAAGCATGATAGATTCATCAAATAGTAACAAATGGATTCAAGCTCCTCTCAGGAATTTGATCAGGTAAATTTAGGTACCAAGGAAGATCCTAAGATGGTAAACATTGGGAAATATTGCACTCCTAATGAGAGATTCAAATTCACTGCTCTACTCTGCCAGTATATGGATGTCTTAGCATACTCATATGATGATCTAAAGTCACTCAAGCCTAAATAAATCTAACATGACATTCATCTCAAAAGTGATTCAGTGCCTTAGAAGCAAAAATCTTGATAGTATAATTTGAAGATATCAGGTACTATTCTATCTGAGATACAGAAAATGCTGAATGCTAGGATAATTTTTCCAATCCATCATTCCACATGGATTGCCAACATAGTACATGTGAGGAAGAAGAATGGTCAAATTTGCCTCTGTGTGGACTTCAAAAATTTAAATTAGTCATCCTTAAAGGATAACTACCCTCTGCCCATCATAGATCAAGTTCTTCAGATGGTGACTAGTTCTAAAATGTTATCAATGCTAGACAGAATTTCAAGATACAATCAAGTTGAAGTTGGTGAAACAAACCCACATAAGACTACCTTCACCACACCTTGGGGCACTTTTGCCTATTGAAGGATGCCATTTGGCCTAATAAATGTTGGCACCACTTTTCGGAGAGCAATGGACCTTGCTTTCAAAAATGAAATGGGTAAGTTCATTATAGTGTATCTAGATGATTTAACAATCTTATCTAAGTATTGCCCTGATCATGTGCACCATCTGCAACAAGTGCTAGAAAGATGCCACCAGAATGACATTTTTTTAAATCTTAAGAAGTTTATTTTTGGGGTAACGGAAGGGAAACTTCTCAGACACATTTTGTCTTGAGAAGGCATAAAGATTGACTCAGACAGAGTCAAGTCCATCCAGGAACTTACTCTACCCACAAGTAAGACTGTAGTTCACTCTTTCTTTGGAAAAGTAAAATTTTTATGAAGGTTCATTCCCAAGTTCATAGAGAAGACTCACCATATCATGAACATGATGAAGGGAAAGGCCACCTTCAGCTAGACTGAAGAAGGCAAATTGGCATTCTGGGACATTAAGATTGCTATTGCCCATGCCCTAATTCTAGTTTGTCTAGATTATAGCAAAGATTTAATAGTTTATAGTTATGCTTCTAAACACACACTTTCAACAATTTTGGTTCAATAGAATAAAAAAGGTGTGGAATCTCCCATATCTTTCATGAGTTGTCCTCTCAAAGCTCATGACCTAAAGTACTAAAACATGGAGAATCACGCTTATGCAGTGGTAAAGGCATTGAAGCATTTCCACTTTTACTTCTTGAATTCACATGTTACTACCCTAGTTCCAGATACCATAGTTAAATCCATATTAAGCCAGTAGAAGTTTGGGACCAAAAGAGGGAATTGGATTGCTAAAATCTAGGAGTTGGATCTAGTCATCAAACCAACAAAGCTAGTGTGGGGAAGGGGCCTATGCCAATTGATTGCTGACAACTAACGAGAAGAAATAGAGCATGGAGAAGAAGAAATTGAAGACACACCAACAGTCCTCTTTGTCTACACCATAAATGAGTGATATTGAAATATTGCTCTTTTCCTTACTTATGGTGAGTGTCCTGCCCACTTGTCTCATAAAGAAAGGAGGACTGTCAGATTAAAGGCTACCAATTTTGTTTTGTGGGACAATGGCCTATATAAGAGGAACCTTGGTGGAGTGTTCCTTCGCTACATGGATAAAGAGAAGCAGAACCAACTTTTGAAGTCCTTCCATGATCTAGCCTGTGGAGGACATTTTTCTACTCCTATGACTACCCATAAGATTTTGTGAGCTAGGTATTACTAGCCTAATCTATTTCAAGATGCATACAAATGGGTGAAAAAATGTGAATTATGACAATGGTTCATGGGAAGACCCAAATTAGCTACTCTGCCTCTCAAGCCAGTGGTGATAGAAGGGCCATTTCAGCAATGGGAAATTGATTTCATTGGTGTTGTAAACCCATCTTCAAGTGCTAGACATGATCATGTCCTCACAGCCACATATTACTTCACCAAGTGGGTGGAAGCTATTGTAACCAAGCATGCTACTTTAGAATTAGTGTGTAATTTCCTCAAGGAGAACATCATTTACATGTTTGGGATCCCAACCAAGATTGTCACATACAATGTAGCTTATTTCTCTTCCCAGGAGATTACTCAGTTTTACTTTTACTATGGGATTACCCTCTCCCACTCTTTTGATTACTTTCTACAAGGGAATGGCCAAGCTAAATCGAGAAACAAGAACCTAGTAACATTCATCAAGAAGCTGGTGGATGACAACCAATGAACATGGCATAAAGCATTGGTTGATGTTTTATGGGCAGATAGAATTACACCCAAAAGGGCAATTGGTATGTCACCCTTCCAACTTCTTTATGGTCTCAATGTTAAGATACCAATAACCCTAGAATTGCTAACATTGAAATTGGCTAAGGCAGTTGAAGATCAGACAAATGAAAGCTCCATAGATAAGAGGATCATGTGCTTGATTAAGCTGGATGAGCAACAAACTATGGTGGTGGACTGAAGTACTGTGCATCAAAGTTTGGTGAAGAAGCTCTTTGACTAGAAAGCAAAAAATTATGATTTCTAGATTGGAGATCAAGTCTTGTTGTGGGACAAGAGAAGAGAACCAAAGGGAATGCATGGGAAATTTGATTCTCTTTAGAGAGGCCCATTTACTATCCATCAGTTCAATGGTGAAAATAGTTTCCTGTTGAAGTATCAAGATGGCACGCCCTTTTCTGTACCTCACAATGGGCAGCATCTAAAGTACTTCAATTCTTAAAGTATTAGATAAGTTCACCTGTACATATGTATATTTGTATAGTCCTTATTTCTATTTTATGCTTTCTATTTCATTTTTGGCACCTTTCTTTTTTTGGGTAGCATGACTTCGTATCCCAATGGCATACTTAAAGGCACTGGAGATTCTAGTTTCTACTCCCCTCACCTATTCCAAGTTTTCAATTGAAGGAAGTTTCCTAACTGGAGCCAGCTATTGTTCCCAAACTTTGTCACTCATTTTTGGGACAACATATGAACTATTTTGGTCCTATAGGCCAAAATTACCTCTTCTCTTCTCAAAATTTTTCTCTGAGCATTCAAATTTTTCATTGTCCAAGCTTTTTCAGTTAATGGATTAATAGGTTCAATAGGTTCATCGGCTTCATTAGGTGAGCTCTCTCAAAGGAGCAAGTTTCTAACACTTAGGCAATTTCAAGATTGGTTCAACACCTTGGTTCAACCAAAAATGTTCATCGGCAAGCTTCAAAGGAGGAATTAAGCCATTGAACCATTGAACCCCACTTCTAAAAAGGTTCAAAGGTTCAATGGTTCAAAGTTTCAATGATGTCGATAAGATTAAAGAGTTAAGCACTTCAACAAATGTTTAACATGTTCAACTGCTTCAAGGTTCAACAATTTCAAAACACTTAATGAAAAGAAGAAGGCTTGAACCATTGAACCATTGAACCATTAAACCTTGAACCATTTTTGGTTTAAAGGTTCAATGGGTTCAATGGTTCAATGAGGGGTTAGTTCAAAGCGGTTGGCTCAAGTGATTAAAAGACTTAGTCAAAACAAAGAATTCTGATAAAGAGATTGAACTGTTGAACTGTTGAACCAAAGTAGGTTCAATCAGTTGGTTTAATTGGTTCATTCAGAGGACTACCCTAAAGTTGAAAGAACAAGTGCCCTTACAGAGGGTAGTGAACTAAAGGTAGGTGCCCTTGTGGAGGGCAGTGAACATTAGTTCAAAGATTAAAGAGAAGGTCGAAAGGGAAGATTTCCTTTGGACTTTTATCTGAGGAAATTACCAAGTAAAGGAACTACAAGAATTCCTTTGATAAGATTTTCTTTAGAAAAGTGAACAAGGCAAAAAAGTTGGAATTCCTTTGAAAAGATTTTCTGTGGAAGAATTTCACAAAGACAAGGCAAATTCCTTCAGACTTTTGTCTAAAGGAATAAGCCCGAAAGAAAAGAGCTCGAAGAAAAAGACTAAGGCAAAGGAAAGGAATTCCTTTAGATATTTTGTTTTGAGGAATTAATTTGAAGGAAATAATTCGAAGGAATTGGAGCCCTGAAGGGTAGGTACCCTTGTAGGGGGCTCTCGACACCAAGAAAATAGACCTTTCTCGAAGACTCGAAGGGACTCCTTCCCTTCGAGGTGTTCCAAAATCAAAGAGCTGAAGGAATTTCAAGGCTTCAAAGGGACTTGGAAAAATAAAGAATGAATGGAACAAAGGATGAACCAATGAACCAATAAACTGATTGAACCTTGAACTAAAAGAGTTCAAAGTTCAATGGTTCACAGGTTCAACAGTTCAAAGATAGCCCCAAGAAAAGGAAGGAAATGAATGATTCTAGAGACCAATTCAAAGGGATGGTTCAACAAAAGACCAAAGCAACAACTGAACCTAGGAACTGATAAAGACCACATGAACCATTGAATTATTGAACCAATGAACTTTCATAGGTTCAAAGGTTCATGGTTCAATATGGTTCAAAAAAAAAACCATTGACGGCCCTTTGGACGTCAAATTTAAGGTAATGGAATATCCGTTAGTTTTCAAATATAGCATGAAACTTAAAGGATGAACCAAGCGACCAGCTAAAGAGATAGCTCGAGAGCTCCAATTGCTATAGGGAAGAGAGAACAATACAAAAAGATCATAAATATCTACAAGGGAGTTATTTCTAGTAGGTGAAATAGTTCACCAAGTAGACTTCTAAACATGCCAAATCAAGGACGTGGCCTATTTTTCTTCCATAAAGTTAAGGCAAAAGTGGACAGCTGCACAAATGAGAAGGAAAGGACTAGACAACCTATACTTTGGATGAGACATATTAGATGAATTTGCATGCCATAATTAAGGTAGATGCAATGTTCCAAGCATGGCCCCTTGACAGATTTGAAAATGCATTCAAGGCATTGACCACGACATGGGCTGTTTCATGGAACAAAGCACAAAGCCTTTTTTAGTGCTATATATTGTAAACTCTTATTTTATTCAAAGAGGAGATCTTTTTCATTATAAAAGCATAACTCTGCCAAAATTAAGAGGTAATTACTAAGACTTTGAGATCAAATTATTCATCATATTTATTTATTTGAATGAGAAATCAAGTTACTTTCAGACTTTGTGCTATTATAGCTTGTGTCATTTTAAGAGATTGTTCGTATGTCTGTCTTCTAAGTGTGTTCTTGTCTAGTTAATGAAATAAGCAGAACTAGTGGAAGTAATCAGGAAGGTGTCCTAAAGCCAACTATGGGAAGACTTTGTGATGTCTGCAATTGGCTTTAGTTTGTTTGTCTATTTTCTATTTCTATGTAAAGGACCTTGGGATGACTTTGTACCCTCATTGTTCTTTGTATTTCACTCTTGGGCAGTCGAGGTGGAGACCTTGTGATACATCTTAGTCTACTGGTTACTACGCTTTGTTACCAGTTACTTGTCACTACTTGAAAGAACTCTTACTATTTCCTACAAGACCACTTCTGAAAGAAGAGAAGTGCCTTTAGTGTTTTCATTAATATTTTCTCCTTTGTTTGTGAACATCATCTCTGAAAAAAGAGAGATGGATGGTGTTATCCTACCCCTAAGTGTTGTTTTCTACTTATATATATATATATAGTATATAGCTCCTCATATTTATAGGGAACCTACCCTTGATGAGAGGAGAGATTTTCCCACTTTTGATGTGGTAAACTTGCACATTTAGCCAACCAATCTCCCTTGCTATGGTTGAATAGACCTATTTTGCTCATCAATTAGCTGTTGACAAAATATTCACCCGACATAGTTAAAGGGAGATCATTGGCATAGTCAAACAAAATATATGGAAGACATTGTTTGCTATAGTTATCAAAGATTTGGTCACATTGCTAGGTTCTATATGAAGAAACCATCAAGTCAAGATAAATTCAATCAGGCTTCTAGAGTGTACAATAAAAGACAAGCTATATAGATCACTAAAATGAGATATTCATCCTAGAGTCATTGTTATGCACGTAATAAATTTGGCCACATTTCTAGAGAATGCAAGAAGAGAGGATCTTAGTCAAAGAAAGATCACATTCATCATCAAGAAAAAGTATGAATGATCTTGTTTGTTTCATATGTCATAGAGTTGGTCAAATTGCTAGGTATTACAAGAATAGATCGAATGAGTTATCAAAGAAAAATAAGGTGTATGGAGCTCCTAGTATGTAAGGAAGAGGTCACAAATGGTTTTGTAAATCTAAGCTTGTTAAGAGAGATTAGAATGTGACCAAAGATGGTTTATTTGCCAATGTAGACATGAAGGAAAGTCAAGAGTTTCTATTGTCTACATTTGTTGACAAGTCTAAAGCAAAGAATGAAGTTAAGGATCCATTCAAAGTTAATTTAGTGATGAGGTAGGACTAAAAGTCAAATGAGAATATGGATATATGGGAGTATTCTGAGTTTTGGGACTTTTAGTCTCACTATGTCAAAGGGGTGTCTCTCTCTAGGCTTCAAGGAGACACTTATCAGAAAAAAGAATCATAGTGGATGCTAGTTAAGTTTTGGCTGATATTGTAGGACAAGAAAGGTCATGAGAAGATATGCTTGATTAAGGGGGAGTAATGAGTTTTATGTAACTGATCAAAAGTGTTGTGATGGAATGATTCAAAAGATATATTTAGGGACAATGATCCTAAAGTCCAAGTTTTGGTCAATCTTTGATGGATGGTCTAGTTGGTCAATATGATGAATAATGAAGATGTGTATGCAAAGTTTTCAAGTAGGGAATGGAAGTTTCTAGGTGTTTGATCAAGGATGATGAGTTTTCAAGATATTATATTACATAATAAAGGTGTGTTGATCTTTTTCTAGTATACTTAAGGTGTATTCAAGGTATTTGGTTTTGAAGGTAAGAACTTGTCAATTTATATTGCTTAAATTGATTGGTCAAAATGATGAAGATTGAAGGCAAGTTTGGTATAGAGTATGAGGAGAATGTGTTATCATATTTTTGGTATCATGAAGAAGGTATCTAAGTTCTATAAATGGCAAGTTGTGTATGCCATAGAGTTAAGGGGCAGCTTTGTAAATGGTTAGGTCCTACGATAAAAGGATAGTGTAGTTGAATCTGAAAGAGAAGGCATGGAGGAAATTATGTTGTTTCTTCATGGTTGGAGATGGTCTAAAGGTAATGAAAGGGTGCCTAAGCTCAAGTGACTTAGGGGGAGTCCTTATTAATGGTTTTAAGGTAATTTCAAGCAGTTTTTGGTGTTCATTTATGTTTTGTCTTCATAAGAGCTGTGTATGGTCAAGAAGAGTGTTGTATTTTGAGCATGTTTGAGAAGCTCAAAGGTAATAAATGGTATGCATAGTGTTAAAGAGAGTTTTTATCATCTCTCAAAAGTGTGCCTTTCATATTTTTGGTTCTTAAAGTCTTTTCAAGTCCTCAAGATAGAAGATGAGCCCATATTGTCATTATGTCAAAGGGGGAGAAGGTGCTTGAAGAGAGAGACATAGTCTAAGCATAAGCTTTGTATTGGTGTTTGACATCAATGATAAAGGGGGATATTTTTGGAGGTTTGTCAATGATGTATCTAAGGTGACCAAGGATGTTGATGAGGTGTCATGTGTGCTAGAATGATAATGGTAAAGTGTGCTTCAGTGTTCTTGTATAGTTCTTCAATGTTTGACTTGGATAGGCAGATGGTGGATGTTATTGATGGTATGGTCATGTTGTGGATAACCTATAGGGTGTTTTGATTTCTTGGAGTGCTTATGGAAGTGAAAGGAAATCATCAAAGTAGTCATATGAGTATCTAGGTTCAAGTAGTCATCTTGACAGATATGTTTGAGTGAGTAGATTGATGAAATCATCATTCACATGTGTGAAGGTTTTAGGAGTAGTTTGGTATATGGATGGATTCCCATATGAGAGGAGATCATGTGATTTAAGTTTTAGGTCTAGAAATTGAGTATATAAAAATATATCAAGGTGAAAAATTGGCTTTCTAGGTAGATTGTAGAGTTCCCATACTTAGCCAAATTTGCAATAACCAATGACCATCATACAAGGCTGCCAAGTGTTGAAAAAGTGTTTAAATAGATCAAAGATCTAACGGTGATAAAAAGGTAAATAAGTCAAAGTAACTTGAGAATGGAAAAATTTATGACATGTGTCACAATTATGGAATTTGAGCAATAGATCTATGATGAGAATTTTATTTGATCAGTTAAGGATCTAATGGCGAGCGTGAAACTTGTCAGATAGTGATCAATAGTATATATCAGGTCAATATGTAAAAGGATTGATAGATGATGTACATGTATGCCAAGTGGAAAAATATCATTAGAGACTCATTTTAGGGTATGTAGAAGGCATGTGGGTTTACCAAGTGGCATAAGAGTGGGGTCTAACAATAATGAAGGCACATGAGGGTGACAAGTGTCTTGATCTCAGAAGTGAGGATCAATGATTAACAATGAGCAATGGGAGTTAAATTTAGGATAATAAAAGGACATAAATGGAGAATATTTACTAAATCTATGTGAAGACATGATATGAAAACATGTGTCTGCAGATGATTTTGCATTAACTAGTGACCATTGGCATTTGAATTAGTAAAAGGAAAAATTAGTGATTAGTATTTTGCTTATATATTTTGATCCAGTATGAATTTATTGATGGTTTAAAAATAAAATTTGTAAATGACTTCAAGGTACATCCATAAAACTTGATTAGAATATTTGAATGTATAGTTATAGATATTGAGCTCCAAAGTTGACTATGTATTTGACCATGTTCTATTGAGTGACCATGTTGTAGGAGTGAGTTGAAGGTATTATAAGTAGAATTAAAGAATAAAATGAGTATGGATATGTTCTATAAGTCTCTAAGGATTATGATAAAGTATTGTATGTCATGATATGCCCCTGATCATATATGGAGAGTCAAAATAGTAGAACTATATTTTGACAGTGTGTGACCAACCTAAGTGGTCATGTTGAGAGAGTTGTTTTTAGTGATTAGAGATTATGTTTAAGTATCTAAATTACATGAAATAATTGAATAGGTCATAAAGGTTTCACCCATGTGATCTAATCATATAGCTATGTGAAATATTTGAGTAGTTTATTTAGAAGTTTGAGACTATGTTTTGTATGTATGAAGGCCTAAAGAGTGAGGAGACCTAATTGGTAGGTTCAAGTGTTGAGTTGGTATTCCAAGTGGCATGGAACCATATGAGAGTGACAAATGGGATATTGGAGATAGGTTTGATGTTTTCAAAGCATTGGAAAAGGATGAATGTGGTCTAAGCAGTCTCATATATAACATGTGAGTATGAAGGCCTAATTCTTTTAGGTCTCACCAAGACCTAATGGTGGTTTGGGGCTAATAAGGCAATTATCGACATATAAAGAGTGTGGTTATCACATGTAACATGTGTATGGATATATGTTAAGTGTGGTATAAATATGTAAAGTATCTTGGCCATCCAAGATGGGTTAAAGGAAGAGAGTGGTATAAGTATAAGGTCTAATTGAACTAATTGTGCTAGTTGTGAAAGTGTGGAGATAAGAGAAGTAGAAAACCTTTGAAAAAGAAGGTACAAGTTAGTGAGGACCATAAAATAGAAAAGAGGATCAGTAATTTTTATTTGATCAAGCTGATGTAGGTGGATACATAGGTCATTGGACCTAATGAGCCTAAAAGAGGTGGATTGAACAAGTGAGCCCTTGAGACTGTTTTGGTGAAAGAGTGAAGGTTAAGAGTAAAAAAAAAGGTGGTCATCATTAGTTGAAGAGTAGAAAAAGGTGTTTAGTATAATATATTCAAGGTATTTGGGTGGGTTCTTGGTTTCCTATGGGGTTACTTCCTCCTTACAAGGTGAAACTTGCTAAAAGGTCCAGTTATTGTGGGTGCTCAGCTAGACAAGGGTAGTAGTTCCTTGTGGGATTAATGTCTCACTAAATTAAGGTATGGGTGTTACTTAATTAGTTGATGTTGTTCTATATTGGATGTTGTCGATATAGGACTTAAGTCCATCTTATAGGGTTTAATGTGTTTTATCCCCAAGAGGGTTTCCCACTTATGTCATGTGTTATGTGGTTGATCTTGATATATCTTCTTTGTTCATTACAATGGTTAATTTTTATGATTCATGATTGTATGCGATGAACGACTGTGACTATATTATTGACTAAATTTGACTTTTAGGTCAAATTGGGACACCTATAGGTAAAAACTTGACTTTATAGGTCTATAGGGGGTGTAATATGAGTTTCATAAGATATATTATAGTTCATCTAATGTTGTATAGTCCTTTTTTTAGCCTAAGTCATGGTATCATTGGTTTATTTATCATTTTGAGTCATTTAATGTGCTTTAAAATGTCATACATGCAAGTGTCATAGTTCCCAAGGTGGTTAGGTGTCCTCTTTTCATGGTAAACATATAAGAAGTCATTTTAGATGTCAAATATGTTATTTACCTCAAAATATTATAGGTTGTCTAACTAAAATTACAAAAACCAACTAAAAAGGGAGAAAATAGCACTTATATGACACATAGGGAAGTGTGCCACATTAATAAATATATTTGGGGGCCTTTTCACCTTTAAAATACTTATCTATATGCTTGGTTTGATCTGAAAGTGCCATTTTGATGTCAAAATTGTTTTGCACCTTTCTTTTTTCTAGACAGATTGAAGTGACACTTAGGTTTTTTATCAGTATGAGTAGTACAAGTAGTTTCAAAACAAATTATTTTGGGATATGATATTACACTAAGATACCTTTATTTTCATATATGTATTTTGAATATTGATTGAATATGATTTATGAATCATCGCTAAAACGTTGACTGTGGTTTTTTGTTAGCTATTTCATGCACCCTATAGGTTTTGCTTCATTTTGGCCAAATCTACATAAACTAGTTAGTGATGTTGGATATAAAAGATTTTTGATTTCTTATTAGATGTTATACATTATTGGTTTCATGATTAATGAGTTTTGGATGAAAAAATTGGTCTATGATGTATGAAGGTGTCACCATGTGCAGTTTTAGTTAGAGTGGTCCTATTTAATGAGTGTTTCTCTCTTGTAGTTTTCTCATTCAACTAAGAAAGGGTGTTACATAATAATATAGGTAATGTGACCACATATTTTATTGTTTGGATTTCACCATGTTACCTCTTAGTTTTCTCCCAAGCTTGTTTCCCTCCATTGTCAACTCTTTGCACATTTTTAGTTACAGTCCCATGTAAAAGCTTGCCCATCCTATCTATTAAGTGGTTATAGAGGTGTATTAGATTATAAAATAATATAGGAGTTGAATGAAATTATTTTATATGCTTGATGATGTTTAAATTTGACCATATGCTCATATGCCATGCCAGACAATCACTTGATGCCTCTATCTGCTCTTTTTCACATGTATGCAAGTGTTTTCAGGTTGGGAAAGGTGTTTTGAAGATATTTTCAAGATGTTTATTGATGAAGATAATAATTTTGAATATTTAAAATGGTATTTGAGTAGTCTTGAATTTAATTCCATCATATTTTACCACATTTCATGTGCTGCCTCTATAATTTGCCCAATGCACACCCATAGGGCCATTTGCTAACATCATATTGAGGTATGATAAGGTTTATGTGTGTCACAACTTCTTGGTTCTTATTGAGGTGAATTAGGAGGTTTTTTAAAATCATATTATTTTCATTTGAACTCATGGTTTCTATTTGTTCATGCCCAGTCCACTACTTGATCATCAAAATAATCATCTATAGGTGGCTGAGTAGGAGATTCAAGTATTGTATAGATGGTTGGAACAATGTGACACCTCCTTGAGGTCTTAAGATATAAATAAAAGTCATAAAATACATATGAAAATCTTATAGAATGGAAAAATAAGCATGGAATCCTATTTAAAACAAAGGACTGAGTTTTGGGATCAAATCCCTAAAAGGGCAGAACAAAGCTCCAAGGGTTTTTTGTGGATCTCCTACAACATGATTACAAGTGTTACAAGATACCTAGATGGGTAAAAATAATTACCTATATTACTAAAAATAAAAATTAAAATTTTTAAGGAGAATGGAGTGGTGGGATATGGTGTTTAAAAGTCTCAAAGATGCCCTGAAAAACATTGTGAATAGACAATATCTACAAGTTTGTGACCTCAAAGAGGGATTTTAACCAAAAATTTGTAGGTTGAATTATGCACCATGTTTTTAAGGTTTAAAATATTTTAATTAAGTAATAAAAATATAATAAATTATTTTAAATAGGATATGCTTCATGTTTTGATCCTTAGACTATCCTCTATTTGTACACAAGCTCTTATATAGACACCTACAACTGAAAGGTAATTAATGACTCAAGTGAGAGGTTAGATGATGTTTTAATGTAATTAAAAGTGAACCTAGGGTGAATTTAGTGTTTATATTATTCTTATTCTTCATATAAACTATCAAACACCATTCCCAAACTTAGATTGGAACTATATGCATCTATAGGCAGTAGTAAGGCTAAAGGTCTCAATCAACAGTTCATCAAGTTAAGAAGTAAGGTCTAGTTGAGGTTTTAATAGAGTTGGGTTATTTGAAGAGTTTTAATTGAATTAATTATAGTTTAAATAGTTTATTTAACTTCCTAATTCACCATGAACAAGGCTCAAGTAAGAGAATAGACACCTACAAGCATGGTTAAATAGTTAGCATAGTCGACTGCGATAATAAGAAGACAATGGCAGAAGCATAAGGATCATGGGATGTTTTAACACCTTCATAATGAAAATAAGTATGAATAAATTTCAGTTGAGATTAAATTAGAGTATATAATTCATAATGAATAGGGCTCAAGCGATAATAGACACCTATAGAGGTGAAAGGATAGGTGTCTCAGTCAACACCTAGAAAGACTTAGTTTTAAAGATCAAGGTGTATTGGAAGGGTTAATAGATCAAGCTTCGAATCAGTGAAGTAATGTTTAAAAAAAATGGATATTTTTATGACTTCATAAGTTACAAAAAAAATAAAAATAAGTTTACTCAAGCCCTTTAAACCCCTGTATTCACCTACAACAAGGTGTAACCTAATAAGGCTAAGGTGTGACATGAGTTATCTAGAGAAGTAAGGGAAGGTTAAAGTAATGAATGGGTATTAAGAATTATACATAATGAACATGATAATGTTTAAATTATCTTTAGAGTGGAAAATTATGTAGAGAGAAGGGATCATATAGAGTAAAACATAGTCCATTGAAAACATACCGTGCACACAGTCCTTTTCATAAGTCTATCTTGTGTTTCGGGTGAGTTAGGAGGCAATATGACCTAGTCTGGAGCTAGAATTTTATGTAATGTGTCTTATTTACTTGAATAACATTATAAAACATTAAATTGTTTTGATAAAATATGGGAAGTGCCTTGTCTTTTGTCTCAGACAAAGGGCACTTCTCCTCATACAAACCCCTGATAGTTTCAATAAGAAATGATCCAAGGGATAAGGAAAAACTTGAAAGAGGGTTTGTGAAGATATATAATACATATGAAAATGTAAATTATACCTCATAGAGGTATGATTGATACTATAAATGTATAAACACTATAAAATATAGTCATACATAACAGGTAGAATTATCTGCTAGACTCCAAATAGAATGTCAAATCCCATCCTAGTAGGAAATATGATTTCCACATTATTGAAACATGTATTTGGGATCATTTAAAATGTTTTGGATATATTTTATGGTAGATTAAATTTAAAAAAATCCATTTTGAGTTT
>JARHVA010009995.1:92500-235957 GCA_037957365.1 Torreya grandis
CTTGTATTTATTGGCTATTTTACTTGTGAGATTTTTTTTAATGTTTATTTATTTGTTATCATTTAATGTGTTGTAAAATCTCTTAGTTATAGAGAACATTGGTTACATTTATTCATGTTCGTTTATGGAGGAGGCCATAAGTATTAATTTTTGTCATGCTAAGTGTGAAGAAGAGAGTGATATTTACGAATCTTACTATGAGAATGACAGTGGAAAATGTGTCCCTAATTAGACTGATATTTCAAATTTGGCTATTAGGGAAGAAGGGAAAGGAAGAAAGGGAAATAATATTTTCAAAAAAATCCTACAATAAGAGAAGGTTGATAACCACCTAGAGGGAATGACGTTTTTGATCAGTGAGCATGGTGCAAATAGGGATAGCAAACTTGAGCAGGGATAAAATAAAATTGGTAACTGCCCTATCCTGAAAAGAACCCTGGCCTTATGTCTAAATGACTAGATGGAGAAAGACTTAAAGTTGGAGTTCAATTGAAAAATATTCAAGTGTTTTTTTTGTGTGTAAATAGGAATTCATTGTTGTTAAGAATTATTTTTGATAATGGGTTAAACTTTGTGTGGGGGAAAAATGTGTATCTATATCAATTTTTATAGACTATTTCAAAAGGGTGTGTCTATAGTTATTTTTAAAAAATATAACATGCAAAGAAGAGTTATTAGTAAGCCCATGTGGAATGTAGGTTAATATATCTTCAAGGTTATTGCATGGAAACCTAATATTGATTTTAGTGATTTATGTTCAAATATGTTCTTAGATGGATTGATATTAAAAATTTCCTAATTTGATTATGGAACTTTCTTCCTAGGGCCTTAAACAACTAGGAGAGGTTTTAAATATTGAATACACTAGAAGATCCTTGGCCCACATGCATGTTAGGGTCTTGATTTCCCTAGAACTTTTATAGTTATTCCCAAAAAACATATTCTTTAGGATCAAATGGGAAGCCTATTTTTTATCTATCTAATGGGTTGGGGTCTCAATGCTTATTTTTATGTAAAAAGGATGGACATATTTAAAAAAATTGCCTTTTCTTGAAAAAAATCTAGAAACACTATAAATAAAGAACCAATTAGTCATCCTTAAACTAGTGATGTTAAAAATGATGTCTTAATGAACAAGTCTTTTGATGATGTAATTTTTAAAGATAAACCCTATTTTGATGTTGAACAAATAGATACCTAACACCCCCTTTAGTGGAAGATAGAGAAAGAGTTTGTTTAGAATCAAACAATGTAGATAATGCTTCTCTCCCATCTGGGGGTGTTTCTTTACCTTCCAGTTTAAGTGTTCCTCCTTCATTCTTTAAATCTAATCCATTTGGTGATAGTGAGGACCTAATCAAACCTAGTAATGTTTTTTAGTATTATCCCCTGAGGCTCAGTTGACATAGGTTGACACAACTGAACCTTAGGAAGAGGCTCCCTCTTATCTCAAAGAAATCCCCTTGGAAAATTATATGGTCATTCTTATATATCTACTTGAATTTGAGGCCTATAACCCTAGATTCTTGCCTATTTATAGGATGGATGTGTTTCTTGATGAATTGGCTCCCATGGCTATCTCTCTAGAGTCTAGTTCCCTCAAGTAGATAGGTGTTCTTATGCCTAAAAAAGTTATTTTTTTCCTTTGGACCCTAATGGCCCATATCTAATTAGGAATTCCAAAGGAGGGGTGAAGCATATTAAAACTAATATAGTTCAACATATTTTCAAGGAACTAGTTTTGCAAGGAGTTAAAAACTCCCAAAGGAGGTCTAAAAAGTAGTTTGGAGGACTCTAAAATGAAATCAAAGGAGAACAAGGTGCCTTAATGTTTCACTAGGCTTTATCAAAATAAAGGAGGGGCCAAGTCTGTAAGGATCCCTAAGTAACACCCCCATTGTTTATGTATGAAAATTATTAGTTATAATATGAGGGGTCTTTAATCCCTCGATATGAATTTGATAGTTAGGTAGTTTAAACAATTTAGAGAGGAAATTGATTTTTTGTTGCTTCAAGAATTCATGGAAGTGGGTTCTAGACTTGAATCAATTCTTAAGTTTATTTGGCCTCATTATTTGAACTTATCTACTAACCATTATATAAGAAGGGGGGGCCTTCAATTTTGATTAAAATTGAATGGAATTCCTTTGTCATGGAACATGGTTCTTATCCTTGAAATAGATTAGTTTTGGTTATCATTGAGTAGAATAAGTAGGTTTTCAAAATGTTTATGATTTGAATGACTATAGGGATAGGTATAATTTATGTAATTTGTTTGTTTCCAATTTGAGATGTGTCCCTTAAATTGTATGGGGTGATTTTAATATGATTGAAATATGGGAATACAAGTAGGGTGGTGAGCCTCATCCCTGTAAAGGTAATGATCTCTTCATAAAGGAAGTCAAATAAGATGGTGAGCCTCATCCCTATAAAGTAATGATCTCTTATTTTAGTCCAAGTTGAAGCGTATTCAATTTTTTTTGACCCTTTATTCAATGTTAAAAATCATAGCAGTGGTATTTGGTTTACATGGTACAATAATTAATTATAATTTAGGAGAGTCTACTCTAGGCTTGATAGATTCTATTTGAACCAATAATATTTAATGCTCATTAGGTTGACAATGGTAACAGGGTGAATGTTCTCCCCTTCACCATTTTGGACCATTAACTCATTAAGATTAATGTCTCCCTAAATGTTGGTGTGTTCTTAGGTAAAGATGATTGGAAAGGCCTGCATAAACTCAATGTTTCCCACCTTAAGAATACATAGTGCATTGAGGGCATCATATCTTTTTGGAATATTGGTTAACTTATTTGTGAGTCTTAGTTAAGAAATAATTAATGGAATAATAACATGGAGTTAAGTAATAAGTTTTGGTCAGATTAAAGCCAAGAGAAGAAGAAATACTACTAGATAAATTTAGGAAAAACTAATCTCTTTTTAATATACTTTGTAGAGAGACTCTAGTAATGGTGGCCTCCTTGGAAATATTTATTTGCTTAAACACCATGTTAGGTGACATAAATTTCATATTTACAAAGGTGATTAGATTCACTCTAGGTTGAACTAGTTTAAGCTTGGAGATAAAGGTTCTAAATTCTTCTTTAGGTTCCTCAAGGAAAAACATAGTAAATAGAAAATTTGAAAATTTGATGTTAGAAGGATGTAATTTGGTGACCCTGGTGATATTAGGAAATCCTTATTATCTTTTTATTCCAACCTCTTCCTATCTAAGTGGTTGAATAAAAAGGTTGAGAAAAATAGAAGTTTGTGTACTAGGTATATTATGAAGAAGGTTTCCCTTAAACAACATGCATCCTTAGATAATGAAATATCCTTAGATGAGATATTGTCCAAAATTTACTCCCTTGAATGTGGTAAATCCCAAGGGGTTGATGTTTTTTATACTGAGTTTTATAAATCCAACAAGGAATGGATAGCTAAAGAGTGCCTTAAAATTTATGAGGAAGCAATGAATGTGGGATCCTTTGGAACTAAAATTAATAGAGGTGTTATTAAGATTATTACTAAAGAAGGTGACCAGTCTCAAGTTAAAAATTGGAGGCCAATTACTCTATTGAATGTTTTCTATAAATGTTTTTCTAATATTCTTACAAGGAGACTTTCTTCCTTACTACCTAAAATTGTATCTGATACTCAAATGATATTTGTAAAGGACATATATATCCTTGATAGCCTAATTTGTAATTGGGAAGGTATGCAATGGGCACATGAATCTAATAAATATGTGGGTATGATTCTCCTTGATTTTCAAAATGCCTATGATAGAATTAAATGGCTTTTTATCAACATGATCTTGAAAGCCTTTAGTTTTAAACATAGGTTTTGCAGAATGGTTAATGTTATATTCAATGACACTTCAACAATGATTGAGGTTAATAGTGAGCTCACTATATCCCTTAAAATCCAACATTCCATTAGATAAGGATATCCCTTGGAATAGTATCTCTCTTTTATCATTGTTAAACCACTACATTATATTTTAAAAAGTATTGTGGTACCTGCCCCAGTTAAAGGTCTCTCCTTACCTAATAAGTCAAAACTGATTGATGTCCTATTTGCTAATGACACCATAATGTTCACCTACTTAGAGAAGGATAATTTATAATAGGTTGAGTATGTATTGGGTATCTATTTTTCTTCCTCATATTCTAAAGTTGTGATACATAAATCATTCATGATTGGTTGGGAAGAATGCCCCCTAGATTTTCTTGCATATTTTGGTAGGATTGGGAATGGCCTGAATCATTTGGTTAGATACCTAGGAATCTAGTTTCCTTTTGTACCATATTTAGAATATATATTGGGAGTGGATTTATCCTAATAATAGAATTAAAAAATTACATTGGTGTCTCCTTTCCTTATTTGGTAGGTTTAAATGTGCCAAAAAGTTCTTACTTCTTATATTATCTATTTTGCCTCATGTTTGCTATTCATAAATCATAGATCAATATTTTTCACAAGATCATTCTAAAATTTTTATGGTTTAATGGGAATGGGAACATGAAAAGACATGTTATAGATTGGGAGGTTTATAGAAAGCCTAAAAATATTAAAAGCCTTGGTATAATGGATTTGAGAATCCAAAGGATTGCATTTGTAATCAAGTGAATTAAGATATATTTGAAAGGGGATGAACATTGGAAGATACTATACAAGAATAATATTTTAAGGATTTATCCTAAAGGAAATCCCAGCTAGAAAGGGCTACATATTTTAGATCTTTTGATTGGAAATTTTTCTATTTAGGTGGCATGATCTCCCATATTTTGCTCTATGTAGAAGGCATGAGAGTTGGTTAAACATGATTTTGTTATAGTATTAGTGTTTAGTAGTTTGGGTTCTAAATTCCAAAGGTGTAGGTCCATCTGGTAGAACCGTAAAGTCAAAAGAGAACCTCTTGCACTTATCAGGGGGTGCTCTACCTATGTTTGGTTTGTTAAGGGCTCAAGGACATTTAGTGACTTTTTGTCCTAGTCTAGGCCACATGGAATGAAATCAAGTTTAGGTTTCATGTATCATCCTCTTATCATATGAATTATAAACTAATTTTAAAATCCTTATAATTTACTAATTTGGTCTCCATTCTTGATGAGGAAAAGGAATTATGGAATAACATTAAATGGATTAATGGTCCTCCTCTTATTGAATTTTATATGAATATGTTTTATATCAAACTCTCATTCTCAAAAATAGTTTACCTCAGTATTAACCACAAGTGGCATGTCTATGACCCTCTTCAAATCTAGAAGTTTAGGCTTAATGTAATTTGGGCTTTGTGTCTTGAACTTAATAAGTCATGTTTTAGATGGTTACTTGTGCATAATCATCTTGATGTTAGTTCTATCCTTGATAATGTTGGTATTAATAATCCCTTTTTTCTTATTTGTGGTGACCTTGATATAATTAAGAACCTTTTATTTGATTGCCCTTATGTTTTTAGTGTGTGGAACGTTTGCTTCAAAGAGTTGGTCCTTCTTGTTTGGATTTGATATCTCTTGGTTGAACATTAATTTTGTATATGTTTATGCTAAGAAAAAAGTTCATAGGTATTTCCATAAGTTTTGGTTGTTTTTATCCAAGGATATTCTATGGTTCATTTACAAGCAAATGAATTTTTAGGTCTTTCAATTAAAATATAGGGTGCTTACTAAATTCACACTTCAAGTTATCTATAGTCTTATTTTTGTGCAAATTTATCTTCAATTGAAGGTGTCATGGGTATACTTGTAATAATTTATAAGGAATGCATGATGAAAGTAACTCCCAACTACTAGTTAGATACTAGCAAAAACCCCAAGATTAGTCTTACTCTAGACTAGAGAGTATGCCATGATGTTATAATTGATGTTTAGATCTTTAAGTATGATTTGGGAATTATGAGGAAGCCTAATTTGAGTAGATATATGGACCTATTATGAATTTCATTAGTTATTTAGATTCTGAAAAAGATCATAATTATATTTATTTTTTAGCCAACAACAAAATGCTTTCAACCATGCAGGCTACTAGTTCATAGGAGATGCATGCATAGATTAGTGGGAACCTAGATATTATTAATATAATGATGTTGAGTCCCATTTTGAGTTATGGTGTTGGACCTACTAAACCTCATCACTTGGTGGCTGAATGTGGGACTTATCTTGATGATCATGGGAATATGATATAGTTATTGATTAATTTAATTGAGTCTAATGTTAGTGAGCTCACAACACAGTTGTAAAAGGTTATTGATAAAGGTATTAAAGAGTAAATTGAGGACCTTGTGGAGTTTGTTAAATAATATAATCTAAAAATTCTAATTGAATAAGTTGAATTCTTTATCCCTCCTTGTATCATATAGGAGTCTTCCTTAATTCATATGGGACTTGGTTATGAGTCAAATATATAGTTGGGACTTGTGGGTGATGATGGTAAGATAAGTGATTAACATGGGTGGATATGAGGGCCATGATGTGGTGATGATGTGATGTTATTTGTGTGGTTTCTTCTATTGTTACTTTTGTTGGTGCCTATTATGGTTACCAATTTTTTATATTGTAATAATGTTTACTATTTTTGGTTCCTTTATAACTAGTTCCTTTTTAGTCTATTGTGGATGTTCATATGGTCATTTCATCCTCCAATGTATATATATTGACCATTCTTTGGCTTGATTTTAATTATCTATTTCTAGGCCATTCTCCATGTCAGATTAGAGAGAGAACTCATCAATAAAATGCATGTTCACCTACTTCTAGGTTAAATACCCTTAACCATATATTCCCTAAAAAGGAAAACTTAGATCATATGTTGGTATAATTAATAACATTATTATGAGTTGTGAAACAAGGGCACATTGTTATAAAGGTGAAAACATATGTTATTAAGTTTTGATATTATTGCTAGGGTTTGATTTGTATGATAGATCAATTTTCCTTTAAAATTATAAATTTATTTAGAAACATGTAATTTATGAATTTGCTTATTTATTTAAAAATAGCACACTTTATCTTTGACTCATAATTTAATTATTTAAATCACATTTTTATTTATAAAACGATAATAATTTCCTTGAAAAAGTTACACTATTCATTTAAAAATCATATTTCCCTTCATCGTCTTACTTTTAGTTATTTTAGTAGATTACTTGTTTGTGTTTAATGTTATTTTTGATTTAAAAATGAAATGATAAAAACAAATAAACTATTAAGAACTAATTTAAGTCTATAGAATATATAAATCTAAATGTGAATGCAATAATTTATAGAAATAAAAATGAGGTGCAAGTAGTAAATTGACAAATAAATGTGAAAACCTAGCTTAAACTAATTTTATGCCAATTGTGAAGGTAGATTATGGATGAAAATTACGTAAAAATATTTATGAGCTATATTGTATTTGAATGTATAAGTTTAAATTATGTTGGGACAAGGCCACACTAGAAGTACATGACTGTACTATAGCCACATCCTAGTTGACTGTGTTATTGATTTTTAAATTTGGGTGTGTGCATCTATTTATGAGGGTTTTATGATTGATTTATGTGTTGGTGTGTTATGTAGAAGACCTAACAAATAAAAAAAATTGCTCCTGCACATAAAAATAATTGAGATTAAATATAAAGTGGGGAATTGGGTGAGGGAAATAACTAAGTTATCCTCATAAAACCCTATGTAAACTATGTTCTACCTACATAACCAAAAAGGGACTCAGGTTGATGTAGTTCTCTCTACTAAGTGTATGTGTGTAATAGTGAAATGAAAGACTATATTATCTTTCACCTATATTTAACACTAATAGAATCATGAAAATTATGTTTTCAACTTTTGACCTTGAAAATTAATCAATAATTTAGTAGATATATGTAGATGTAAATTTGGTATAAATTTTGTGATAATAAATATTTATCCTTAGCCTCTAACAAGACCCTTGCTTATATAAAAATATTAAATTTGAATTTATGGTCTTATTGGCATGTGATAAGAATAAATAAAAAAAGACTAAAAATCATAAAATATACTATTGATGACCTAAAAGCTTTAATTTTTTTTGCAAGCTATGTTGGGACAAGTCCACATTAACTAAACAGGGTGCCACAGTGTGATCTTATCCAAAAGCCACAAGACAACAAGGTAAAGACATAGAATAGAATTATGGGATCCTTGATTTAGGTTTAAGAAGATGAAATATAAATATAAAATTTATTAAAATATATGAAAAAGAGATACCATTTTAAGACTTGAAACAACATACACCTCATCAATATTTCTAAAAATCGAGGTTGTGCAAAATGTGTGTTTTGGATAGGCTTGTGTCAATTTTGGGTGTTAACATCTACCCTCCATTTTTCTAGTGATGTAGTGAAATTATTAGAGTAAAGGATAAATATATACATGAATTAGAATACACACTTTGCCTTTTGATGTGAAGCTTGATCATGTAAGATGCCTCAATACAAACCCTGAAAGAATGCCAATAGAAGTAGTGATCTTCACCATGGGGCCCATGACCAATTGTGTGGGGGACAACTAAGTTTTGGTTGTCTAAAAATAATGTGTAATGTTATATTTATATATAAAAATAGAACACATTCAATAGAGTGAAAGTCCTTATTTTTAGCAAATGCAAATTTTATTCATTAATAAATAATAGGTGAAATTGATATAATGTGTTACAATGCATTTATTATAAAGTAGATACGCGGATCATGATATCTATGTTATGAACATGTATTGTATCAATCCTTGGATAGATACATATATTAAATTTTTATATAGAAGTAAATATAAGAACAATTACAACTACGATTGGTTATCAAGAATATGGTTGAGTCATTTCACCTTCCAGGCTGGATGATGGTTGAGCTTCCAGGTACCAAGATACTTGACTAGAAAGTGCCACTTGACAAGCCACATAGTTAGAGTAAGATAATCCATAGATTTTATAGATTTAATATAAATGTGGGCATGCAAATCTATGAGTGAATGCTACAAATGGGGTAGTGTATAGGATTATGAGTAAAGTAGTGAATAGTGAGGTGTGTTGATTATGATTTGAAAATATAAATGCACAAAAATATGTGAGCAAGAACAAGAATTGTGTGTAAGGTTGAAAATAAAATTTTGGAAAAGGAGGGTATAGGATTATGTGGAAAGTGTAAAATTTTTTAGTAGAAAAAATGAGGAGTGTGTTTGGCTGTGTAGTGGATACACAAGGATCATTCACCCTTTTTTGAAGAGTAATGGTATCCAATACATCAATGTGAAGATAAGTAAACTACATATTAATTTTTTAAGATTTATACCACTTAGATTTATCAACATACTATGCAACCTTGACCACTCAAAAAAGTTGGTGTGTGCCATGGTAGGTGTGTGTGTCAATCAATTCAAATGATTTAGTCTTTCTTTATTAGATGAAAATGTTTGAGATCTAAATTTGAAGATTTGGTATCATGGCTGGCTCAAGATGTGGTGGAGTGTATGGCTTAAGAAGTTATACATTGAAGATTAGATATATGCCTAAGTATTGGGGTATATCAACAATGAAGGCATTCTCATCAGTTTTGCATATAATAGTGTAAGGAACCTTGTGTAGAGGCTTGATATTCGAGTGTGGACATTTGAAATTCTCTATCTAAAGTTGTAACCAAACTTTATCACCAGCTTATAAAACACAAGGTGTGCGATGTGCATCATGGAACTCCTTATACTTTACTTGTGTGTAAGATAGAATCTACTAAACTTGTTGATGAATAGACTGAATATGTCATAAAAACTTCTTAGTTTCATCTATTTCCTATTCTTATGTGTGTGATTCAATGCTAGTTAGTGCATGGTAGGAAATGTCTAGAGATGCCACAATTTGGAACCTATGACATGTCTAGAATGAACTATGGCCAACAGAGCTATGAAGATCAATTTTATAGGTGTGTTGAATGTAAAAAATATTATCATCCTAGGTGTGATCATGTGCATGGTTGTACATTTATATAAGATGAACATGTGTGTGATTGACCACTTTAATTTGACCATCTATTTATGGATGAAAGGAAATAAATCGATCCATCTATGTATCCATAAAATCCCATAATGCATGACACAAATTAATTACAAAACGTAGATCTCTATCAGAGATGATAGATGTTGGTATCCCAAAATAAACAAAAAAATGGTGGAAAAATAGCTGCATAGTGACAACTATGTTAATATATTTCTTTCATGTGACCATGATGGCCATTTTTGAAAACTATCCACTATAATAAACACAACATCATCTTGTCATCTTGTCATAGGTAGTCCAGTCATGAAATATATGCTAATAAATTCCCATGGTCTAGATAGAACTAGTATAGGTGTGTAAAGTCATAGCTTCCTATTCATGGGCTTGACAATGCAATAAGGAATGAAATACTTGATGTGGAAATCCATGTTTATGCACATGTATGGTCAGTAGAAGTGCGATTTTAATATGAATAGAGTATTTTTCATGCCAAAGTATATTGAGGTCTTGGCACAATGCACCTCCTAGATGAGTCATTGGTGAGGTGTACCATAAGGAACACAAAGATGTCAAAGATTGTAGAGAATATGATTAGACAAATATAAATCCTAAACTTGTTTACCTTAGTCGAGGCTAGTGTAAGTAACTACAAAGTCTTGGTTAGCTGAGTGGAGGGGTACCTAGTCTATCAAGTTATGGTTGTACATGTCCAAGACTACGATGAGTGCATGAACTGAAAGTTAGCTAAGGAAATATGAGGCCTTATTGTCCTTCACTTTCTTATACTTGATCAAAATATGGAACTATTTTAGGCAAATCATCCATTTCATATGCTATGTATTCTGTATAAGTAGTGAGAGGCTATTTATTCCTTAGATTATAATTATTCCTATTGAACTATTGAATATGCTCCTCCAGAATATGCTCCTATTGAATATGCTCATCATGTTTGTTCCTCAGATTGTAATTATTCCATATGCTCCTCCTATGTCTTTCTGAAGATGAGGATGTTATCCAAGTAGATGATCATAAAGGATTTTAGGAATGGCCTGAGTAGATCATTGAACAAGTACATAACTATGGCTAGCACATTAGTGACACCAAAAGGCATGATCAACCATTCATAAAATCCTTCCCATGTCTTGAATGTTATCTTCTAAATGCCTTCAGGATGGGCTGGAACTTGATGGTAACCTGTATTCAAGTTGATTTTGGTGAATTATTATGCACGTTGAAGCTAGTCCATAAGGTTATCAATACATGATAGTGGATACCAATTCTTCACCTTTATCTTGTTGAGTGTGTGATAGTATATGTAGAGTTTCTATGACCCATACTTCTTGGGTATGAGGACTATTAGACTCATAAATGGTGAATATATAGGCTTGATCTTGCCTTGATCAAGGATCTCTTGTATTTGGTGCCAAATTTCATCATTCTCCCAAAATGGATCTATGACATAGGGGCTATTCAGAAGAGGGGATACATAGTGTGTTAGTAGGACTTTAGGTTCTATAAATACTTTTCTTTATTGATTAAATAACTTGTAAAGATGTTAGTGCTATGATGATGTGTGAGTGTTGTGCACTACTTGGGTGCACTTTGATTTTAATTATGTAGGTTTATTAAGGTGAACCATGAGTAACATGAACTTTTATTCATGCATGATGAGATAATGACATTGCTTAGTAGTGACACAAGTAAATTTGGTCACAAGAACTAAATAAAGAAGGTTGTATAAGTGATCATGCACATGAATAATCCAACATTTTGGCTTGTCCTAAAATGTAGCTTGTCGATCACATAATTATGGTAATCCCAACAAGATGTCATAGACCTCCAAATGTGTGACATCACTAGTGATATTTTCCTCCATAATCTTGACTTTGTATTGATTAGTGCATTATTGTTGGATTTGTATATCTTTCCCCCATTATATCCATTGTAAATAATATGGATTATGTAATGATTTTCTCATGAATGCCACTATTGATGATGATGTCAAGAGGTTGACCCTTCAACGAGAATGTAGTGTGGAAGAGACATTGATGCTACCTAGAGATAAAGATCATAGTTGTGATGATACTCAGATAAGATGCATCTGGATCAATTCCATCCATTATTATGGGTCTTGATGTAGATTGTGTGAGTAAGGAATATTATGCATGACATTTAGAGTCATCATGGATGAATGAATGATGGTGATGGTGATGACACCAATTATCACCAAAATTTTTCTTACCTTTATATGAAGTATAAGGTGTAGGATCCTTTAAGTTTTGAGTAGTATTTTAGTGTTATTCACCACTTTGAGAAGTGTGTTGTTATTGATTCTACATAAAAGGTTATGATGCAAATTTATGTGAGGACTAGTCATTAAGCATTACATTAGATGAAAATATGGAGATATTATTCATATTTTCTTTGGATTTGATCTTGGTGGAATTAAAATATGCTTATTCCAATGTCTCAAAATTCAATAACTCCATCTTCACATAGAAATAAGGTGAGAGTCTGCTAATGTACTTCAACACCTTATGTTGTTCGATCAAGTTCTTGTTGTAGACTTAATTTTCACCCTTGGAGAGAGTTCTTCAGGCTCCCTGCAACTAAAATACAAAATGAGAACAACCTCAGGTTATGGGTATCCTATAGTGAGGTTAAACCTATAGAGAGGGATGGTTCCCTTGGATATATCACCTAAAATAATATTTTACTTGGAAAAGGGAGAGAAATAGACACTCATTCATGAAAACATGTTAAAGAAGGTGACACACCAATGTTTTGAATACTTATAATTGAAAAAGACACACTATAAAACACTTTCAAGCCTAAAAATATCACTTCACTCACTCTTTGACCAACTTTCACATAAGTTCTTCACAAAATGGCAAGAATTAGCTATCAATCTAGCATGGGAGGGTAGATCTCAAGTCTTTTCCACTTCCAAACCAATCAAAAAACTACCAATGACACTTAGAATAATCTGTGAAAGCTATAAAATACTTAATGAAAGTGAGTAAACTCAAATAGAGGCAAAGGAAATTAGACATTCACTTAACCACATTAATGAATTCATGAAACACACTTCAATTTAACTTACAAATGGAAGAATTCAATCCTTTATTACATCAAATAGGTGTTGGAGTACATAATTTGGCATAGCCTAGGCATGCTAAAAGCATAAGAGTATTTTATTGGGGAAGAAATGAGAGATATATAATAAAAGGGGAAGAGAAAGAGGGGAGTGAGAAAATATAAATCAATAAATGAGGCTCAACCACTTTTTAATTGATTAGGATTAATCTTGCTTCTACAAATTAACTTTCATTAGCTCCAAATATCTTTCAATCCCTCTTATTGTCTTAGAAACACAATTGAAGACAAGAATTTAATGAGGATGAGTTGTGATCCATTCAAAAGGGAAAAGTCCCTAAAGACTTTGAAACTTCATTAAATGCTCCACTTGAATTTCCAACCTCCAAACTCTCCATCTTATTAATGAACTTACAACACCTTGCTTCATCTTGATATGCTCTTTAATTTATCAAACAATCACTTAAACTTATTCACTGGTGTCCCTTCTGACATTCATTTCATAATAATAACTCTATCATTACTCCATACCCTGAACATAGCTCCATTTTAGATGAAAACCAATTCCCTTATTGGTTTTCATATAGCCATAATTTCATTGAAGATATATTGGCTACCTAGTCTCTTGATCACAAACAAGATGTAAGACTTACATATGATGGCTTTTGAGAGGTTTAACTAAGATTTAATGGTATCCTACTCTAGTAACCTAGATCATATTTGACTTTGTAATTATACATTTTCATTCTTAGGTGGTAAAATATTTAGATTTGACATGTCCACCTATGTGGCATCTCGTCAAATGCTTATTTTATTTTAAAACCTAACCATTATCACCTTGAACACATGTCTTCATCCTATACCCCTATAACTTGATCAAATTTTCTCCATTGATCTTCTCTGGAGTCTCTTGGCTTTGACCTTCATTGTTACTATTGATCTGTGATTTATTTTCTAGATTGTGCCACTTAGTAGCCCCATGTGTCTTCTATATATATTCTATGAGTCTCTATCTAGTTAATGTGCTTACACCATATGGTATCTTCATGTGTAATCTAGGCTCATTGACTTTATGATCTTGATCTACACCATTGATCTACTCCTATACAATTGAATGTACTCCATTGATATTTGATCTACTAGATCAAATATAAACCTTTGATCTTTGTCTAATAATATGATCAAACATGGGTTGTCTATCTACTTGGGAATTCACCATGATCAAGATACTTGGCACCTTCACATTTATTCTTATGATCCTCTAAAATTTTGACCTTGTTCTCATCATTTATCTTCAATTGTATAATTGAATACATGCCATAGATCTACATTGACCTTAGTCTTGAATGTGGATCATTAATTAGGATTTGTACGTAAGAATACACACTATCAATATTGATCCAAGATATTTTGACTTGTTGAATTCTTGAGATTGTCCATGTGTCACTGATATATGATGTTGGCCTATAATATCATACTATTTAGTATCCCTATGTTCAACTTGAAACCTGTGGAGGATTTTTGAATCTAAATGACTATTTCTTATGGTTTTAATTTGATGTCCACTAACATGTCCCACTTACTAGATCATTTTTAAAGGATTATATATTGAGATAGAAAACATATCAAGACACCAAACTTGTAGGGGGTGAAATTGGAAAAAAATACAACATTTTCATGTAATTCTTCAACCTTGGTTGAATTCTAAAGTACAATTATGATATGCACAACCAAACTAGCCTATTCATTCCTGCATGACATGCTAAGATAGTCTAGTTCTTCAAAATCACCAAATTCATACTTTAATCTTGCTTAAAGTGTTTTAAAATATTACAAGTGGATATGTGATATCCATGAAGTTTGTTTACTCCTATCATTGGATCACTCTCTCAACTAGGACTCTACTCAACTTCTCACCCCAGATCTTATGCAAAGTTTCATATGTAGGACAAATTTAGCCAAAATTTATAGTGGCTTGACTAGGAAGTATGCCTACTATGCTTGATAACCAAAACATTTACATAAATCTTGAACTCATAAACAATGACAAATATGACCATGAATACAAGGAACCTTTTGACTTGAAATAAGATAAATATTTCACCAAAATAAGGAAGGAAACACACAAAATAGGGAAACTAATCTAAACAAATCAAGTGTGAAAATAAGGCACTTATTTGGGATAAAATAAAAATAAATTAATTTGATAGAATAACACTTGGAGGAAAAAAAGAAACTAATTATGTATAGGGAATGTATCTCTTCAATAGAAATGTTTTAGATGTATCCTATTAACTGGGATACGAAGCTCTTTGGCATTCATTTTAAAAATTTGGAAGGTATTATGGGATTTGTATCTAGATATTATATATGGACCAATACAAAGAGAGTCAAACTTTGTATGCCTTCCTAGTTTAGCACTATCTTCATCTGAATTGAGTAACAAATCTCTTTCTTTGAAACTTCATGAAGAAGCTCTCTTGTCAAACGATCTCTTCACTTGTGCTTGGTGGGCTTTCATGGCTAACATGGACTAATTTTTTAACCTCTTATATATACATAAGCTTAACATATCTGATCTCCTTTGGTTTATTCTCCAACAGCTCCAATTGATGCATTAGTTCTAAAGTAGGAAACTCAAGGGAAATAGGTAATCTTGATTCCTTACCATATACCAGCTTGTATGGAGAGTTGGATATTTATATTTTGTAGGTGATCCTATCAGCCCATAGAGCTAATTTCAACTTGAGATGCCATGACCTCTGACTATCTTTAATAATCCTTCTTATGATGTTTAACAGGTTCTTATTTGTGGACTTAGCAAATCCATTACCTTATGGATAGTAATTTGATGAAGTGATGAGATAGAAACCATGTTGAATAGCCCATTGGCTGATCCTATCCCACATAAATGAAATAAAATTGTCATAAATAATGATTAAAGGAACTCTAAATATAGTAAGCAAACCTTCATATAAATATAGAATATTGGATTCATTTGCTTCTTTCAATGTTATTGCTTCTATCCATCTAGTGAAGTAATCTATAGTATTTAGTATCAATTTATGTCCTATACTTGAATGGGGGTTAATGAGACTAATAAATTCCAATCCACGCTGGAAAAAGGGCTGGTCCACCATAATTAGTTAGAGAGGTAAGGCTACAAGTTTCACTTTTCCTATAAATATAACACACTGTTTATACTTCCTAATCCTTGCATCACACTCACCAAAGATGATAGGCAAATAATAGCCACCTCTAATGATATTAAGAGTTGTGGTCCTTATGAAATAGTTACATCCACCATGTCCATCATGGAACTTCTCAAGCAATCTCTATGTTTGGATTGGATCTATACATCTTAACACCATGCCATTGATATCTTTATTGAGCAAAACACCATTAACAAGAATAAATGGAACTGATTGTAATATAAAATATCTTATTTTTTAAGGATTTAAATGAGAGGGATAAATACCATCTTGGAGGTAACTTACCAAGTCATGAAACCCATTGGAAGGTAAGGTATGACCAGTTGTAACTTCTACATCATTTGACACTAGAATCACCTCATTATCCGCTTATAAGTATTGGGCTAGATGTTCACAAAGTACTTTGCATCTAATCAAATTTTTGACCTTGATATCCACATCATACTCCATTACCTTCATTATCCAACCAACTCTTTTCTCATTTATGTCTTTGTTCAAAAAAAAATTAATATTTGGATGGGCAACCATTAGGTGTATCTTATTGTTAGACAACAAGTATCTAAATTTATTCAGAGTCCTTATAATTGAGAGTACATGATTTTTGACAAAAGAGTACCTTGTTTCATAATTTATAAGACCTAACTAAATAAGGCTATTGGATGCTCAAAAGCCTCATGATTTTATTGCATAAGAATGCTAGAAATGGTGTGTATGTTAGCATAAGTGTACAAAATGAATCTTTTATGAAATTTGGGTTTATGAGTGTAAGAGAATTAGCTATGGAATTCTTGATCTCTTCAAAACTATTTACTATTTCCTTGGATCAGTTAAAACTTTGATTCTTATTTATCATGGATGTAAGTGGTCTAGCTAAAGTGGCAAAATCTGAAATATATCTTCTTATAAAATTGATTTTCCCTAAGAAGCTTTACAAAGCCTTCTTGTTCTTGGGAAATGAAAGTGCAAAAATTGAATCTACCATTTTAGGATATATACTCAACCATATTTATAAAGCACAGTCCAAAAAATCTTATGTTCATGAACTGAGAAGACATATTTTTTGGGATTTAAAGACACCCCAAATTACCTACACCTTGCAAACACTTGCTTGAGGTGAACCATGTGCTCACTTGGAATCTTTGAGAAAACTATTATGTCATCCAAATAAACAAGTATAAACCTATTAAGAAGGCCTTGGGATGCCATATTCATGGCTATTTGAAAGGTTTCTCTAGCATTGGATAAATTAAAGGGCATCTTTTTATATGAAAATATCCCCCACTTTGAAGTGAAGGTTGTCTTGAATTGGTCCTCTTCCTTGACCAAAATATGATTTTAACCAATATATCCATCCAAAAAATAAAATATCTTTGAACCTATCACCAAATATAATTTTTTTTCCATAGATGGCAATGGATAGTGATCTTTAAGGGAAGCCTTGTTTAAATCATGGAAGTCAACACATAGTCTAATCTCACCATTATTTTTTTTTCACTGGAACAAGGTTTGCCACCCAAGTTGAGTGTTGATTGGAAATATAATAAATGACTCTATGAGCTTATGAAGCTCATATCTCATCAAAGGTTCAAGCTTTGGATTGATAAGCCGTTATCTTTGTCTTATTAGTTTAGTTTTAGCCTCTAACTCTATTGTGTGTTGAGCTAGACTTAGATCAAATCCCTTGAGATGACTAAATTTCCATGAAAACACATCAACAAAAATTTTACATAGTTCAATGAAATCTTACTTTTGTGAAGGAGTACATACCTTACCCAATGTCAAGTTTTTACCAATAGTAGTCTCCACATTGGTGTAATGTTCCTCCTTTGCTGATAAAGATGACTTTTCCTTTCTCAACTCATCATCACCATCGAATATTTTCTCAAGTGTGATAAATCCCTTGGGAAAATTATTTGTTTTTAGTTTCACAATGTAAACACCATATTATTGTAATAACTTCGATTAATTTATTGAGTAAAACTCAACCTCTTCTTACAGGAACTTGACTATTTGATTGTCATATTCAAACACTTGCCCATTCCCATGGTTATCTAGAATAGAAGGCCTTAAAACCACCTTAATGTATGATTGAAATTTTTCACTTTTTATATCATTTGGGATACTAAATTGTGCCCCAATGGTAGCCAACTTATCTACACATTTGTTCTCATATCTTGGTATTGGCTAAATTTTGAAATCCTAAAAATACTCAAGTAAGTCCCACACCCTATGCTTATATGATATAAGAAATAAATTTTTTCATACAGTGAGACCTCTTACTTGGTGAAATACAAGTTAACTATCACCAAAAAATTGCAAGGTGTTGACTTTCATCTTCCTAGCCCATTACAAACCATGAACTAGTGCCTCATACTCTGCAACATTCTTTGAAAACCAAACTAAAACTTAATAAAAGAGAAATAATTTTGATTCGATAGATATATAAACATCATTCCATCCCCATTACTATGCTTATTATTTAATCCATCAAAGTATAATTTCTATAGGCCATCATTAGACTCATCATCCTTAATCATGGTTGTAATTGATGTATAATTATTATGGAGGCAATAAACACCAAGTCCCTCTTCTTCAATTATCTTATAATGATCATGATCATGAAAATTAGAGGCTCAATCATCAAGGAAAAAATATGGAATTCCATCTAAAGGTGATTCAATTTTCAGTCCACTAGTTTCTAGAACCTCATTCGAGATGACACAATTAATGTTCACAACACTTGGCATATATGGATCCAAATGGAAACATGAAATAGGTTAAAAACGTTTTGTTACCCTAGTAATATACATATTTATGAACATCAAATATTTATAATTATCTAGTAAGTATCCCCTAATCTTTGAGGTGAAGTCCCTTGATAGACACATGGCAAAGTAGGGAGGCAAGTCCACCACAACTACATCTTGTTAAATGGTAACATTAGGACAAGAATGAAGTGTAAAATTAAAATATTTAATAATGAATATTGTATTTTTTGGTGATTCATCTATTTTAAATATCCATTTATTATTTGGTTCATAAACAAGACTAAGTTTATTTGTAATTTACTTAGGCATAAAAGTGTTACTGGCTCCACTATCCACCATGCAGTTATGAACCAAAGTGTAACCAACTATCAAAGAGAAATAAAAAGAATGAGTTTTATTTTATTTTACCTTATTTTTGTCCACATTTACCATCTTATGTAACTTATATACTTGCTTAGTTGGTTGGTTTGAATTAGTTAGGACAACACTTTCTTTCTCAATTGGTTTTGGAGATAATTTAAGAGATGAAAGATCTTGAAAGATCTTAAATTAGGACAAGAATGAAGTGTAAAATTAAAATATTTAATAATGAATATTGTATTTTTTGGTGATTCATCTATTTTAAATACTCCTTTATTATTTGGTTCATAAACAAGACTAAGTTTATTTGTAATTTACTTAGGCATAAAAGTGCTATTGGCTCCACTATCCACCATGCAGTTATGAACCAAAGTGTAACCAACTATCAAAGAGTGGTAAAAAGGACGAGTTTTATTTTATTTTACCTTATTTTTTTCCACATTTACCATATTATGTAACTTATATACTTGTTTCTTAGTTGGTTGGTTTGAATTAGTTAGGACAACACTTTCTTTATCAACTGGTTTTGGAGAGAATTTAAGAGATGAAAGATCTTGAATGAGCATATGTTTTTGTCCTAAAATAGAAAGGGAATCCCACATGTTAATGTTGATGTTATAATTCTTAATTTGATACACTATACTGAATGGAGCCCCACTAACCTTTGGCTACACTTGCTAAACCACTGATTACTCATGAATAAGAGGTACTTGATGGGCCTTTCCAACCTTTATATTATAATTTTTATGTGTTTTAGGGGTAGGAAGTTGATATTTTGTACTCTTGGAAACAACATTAGGAGTATTTTTATCATTACTCACATCTTGAGCCTCATAAATATCTATCCTTTTAGCTCTAGTTAGAGTTGTAACTTGACCACTTGTATTTCTAGCCTCACCACCCTGATTGAATGCAACATGATCATCCATTTACCAATTCACATTAATTAAATCAAGTTTCCATTAAACTTATTGAGTCTCTCCGTGCGATACCAAACTTGTTTCTTGGTACTGATTTTCTTTAAGAGAAAAATCTTATTGTGTCATTTATGGCATAGTAATATTTTGTGATACCAAGGCTTGGTTTTGAGCATTATTAAGATTAGATGGTGGCCAACCTAAATATTGCATCAAGTTGTTTTGAGGTGGTGTGGGAATAATATATTTTGAAGTGGAAGGTATATTATAATCACAAGCTGCATATGGTTTAGCTTGAGTTATGGCTCCTTGTGGTTGGTAGGGTGGTCTATTTTCTCTAAAATCTTGATAAGGAGACCTTTGTTCTCTAAAGGGATGATAGGTGGTCTAATTTTGTTGTTAATAAGGCATATTATCTTGGTACCATTTCCTCTTGAGTTTTACTATTTCATTTCTAAAATATTGTAACAAACCTTTCAACTCTCCAAGCTCACTAGCTTAATTATAAGGGTTGTAAGTTGATCTTTAGAGGATGGAATATGAACTAAAGATGGAATTTGAATAACTTGAGGAACTAGTATATAATTCAAATCTAGAATTATAGGCATTATAGGCCTTGGAGAGAGCTTACCACCTTGTATCAAGCTATTCTCTACTCTTATTACAACCTCATAAACATCTAGCAAGGTAATACCACCCATTGACTGTACTATCACACTAATATCAAAATTGAAGGATTTAAAATAGTAGAAGGAGGAATGTTATAGGGATGGTCTAGTCAATACAATTATTTTGGTCTACATCTTTTATAATCTAAGGTTAAAATTTGACATGAACTCATGAGGAGCTCTCTTTATGGTAGTCAGTTCTTCGACTAAAGATAGGTGATCAAATTTATCCTCAAATTGTCTGACTAAGGCTGCACCTAATTCATCCCAAGTAGAAATGGAATTTATTAGAAGGTTTATATACCATTACAATAATTTTTCTTTCAAAGAAGCAACAAATAGTTTAATAGCTACATTCTCTTGAACAACATTATTAACTAAACAAAGGTTGGTAACATCCTATATGTGATTAATGGGAGTTGTTTGATCTTTTCATGAGAATAATGGGATACTCTTAATAGTAGACACATGAATGTAATCAAAATGGGCTAAATTTAGTAGACTACCTCTATTGAATGGAAAAAAACACATGGTTTCTGATGGCCATCTAGATAGTGAGAATTAAACTGCTTAAGAAAATACGATGACCAAAAGATGAATATTTCCTTTGAGGATAAGGATTTATCCTCATAAACCTTTCTCTTTTATATGAATTAGAATGCAAATCAATGAATTCAAAATGAATACGTTTATTAGCTAACCTTGCGGTAACCTTTGGCATGAGAGTATTACTTGGATGATGCTATGAACTCTATAACTTGAAAAATATTTAGCTTCTAACGATGATGGATGTCTTCCTCTACTTCAAATACTTCTCCTCAACTCCAAAATTCAACTATTCCAAGGAGACTGGGTCCTATTGAGTATACCAAAAACTATTATAAACTTAATTTTCACCCTTGGAGAGAGTTACTCAGGCTCCCTCCAACTAAGATTTAAAAAAGGAACAACCTTAGGCTATGGGTATCCTATAGTGAGGTTGAACCTCTAGAGAGGAATGGTTCACTTGGATCTATCACCTAGACTAATCTCTTGCTTGGAAAAGGAAGAGAAATAGACAATAATTCATGCAAACATGTAAAATAAGGTTGCACACCAATGTTTTAAACAATTATAATTGCATAAGACACACTATTTGACACTTTCAATCCTAAAAATATCAATTCAATCCCTCTATTATCAGTTTTCACATAATTACTTCACAAAAAGGCAAGAATTAGATATTAATCTAGCATGGGAGGGAAGGTATCAAGTCTTTTCCACTTCCAAACCAATAAATAAACTACCTATGACACTTAGAATGACCTGTGAAAGCTACAAAACACTTCATGAATGTGAGGAAACTTAGATAGAGGCAAAGGAAATCAAACATTCACTTAACTACAATAATGAATTCATGAAACACACTTAAACTCAACTTGTGAATGGAGGAGTTCAATCCTTTATTACATCAAATAGGTGTTGGAGTAAAAAATTTGGCATAGCTTGGGCATGCCAGAAGCATAAGAGTCCTTTATTAGGGGAGAAATGGAGATATATAAGAAAAGTGGAAGAGAGAGAGATTCAATAAATCAGGCCCAACTACTTTTTTAATAATTATAATTAATCTTGCCTCTATAACTTAACTTTCATTAGCTCCAAATAGATTTCAAGCCCTCTTATTAGCTTAGAGACACACTCAAAGATAATAAATTTTTGGGGATTATGAGTCATGATCCATTTAAAAGGGAAAAGTCCCTAAAGACTTTAAAACTTCATTAAATTCTCTAATTGCCTTTCTAACCTCCAAAATCTCCAATCCTTAATGATCTTACAAAACCATGCTTCATCTTGATATGCTCTTTACATTATCAAACACTCACTTAAACTTATTCATTGGTGTCCCTTATGAGATTATTTTCATAGTCATAACTCTACCATTAGTCTAAACCCTGAACATAGGTCCATTGTAGATGAAAACTATTTCCCTTATTGGTTTTCATATAGACATAATTTCAATGGATATCTATAGGTTACCTAGTCTCTTGATCATGAACAAGACGTAAAACTTATGTTTGAGGGGTTTTGAGAGGTTCAACTAAGCTTTAATGGCATCCTAAAATTCTACAAAGTTTGCTTTGGTAACCTAGATCATATTTGATCTTGAATTTATACATTTGAATGCTTGGGTGGTGAAATATTTTTATATAATGTGTCCACTTATATGGCATCTCCTCAAGCTACTTATTTCATTTTAAAACCCAACAATTGTCACCTTAGACATGTGTCTTCATCCTATGCCCCTTATAACTAAATCAAATTTACTCTATTGATCTTCTCAAGAGTTTCTTGGTTTTGAGCTTCATCATTTTCATTGATCTATGATATTATTTCTATATTATGCCACTTAGTATCCCCACATGTCTTTTGTAGATCTTTTGTCATTCTCTATCTAGTTAATGTGCTTACACCACCTGGTAGCCTCATGTGCAAATTAGGTTCATTAAATTTTTAACCTTGATCCATACCATCGATCTAATCCTATATGATTGAACATGATCCATTGATATTTGATCTACTAGATCAAATGCAAACTATTTATCTCCATATAATAATATGATCAAATTAGGGTCATCAATTTACATGGGAATTCATTATGATTGAGACACTTGGCACCTTCATGTTCATTCTTATGATCCTCTAACCTTTTGATTTTGTGCTCATCATTGATCTTTAATTGCATGATTCAATGTGCACCATAGATTTTTATTGACCTATTAACCCTATTATTGAATGTAGATCATTAATCAAGTTTTGTACGTAAAAATACATACCATCAATCTTGATCTAAGATCTTTTAATTTGTTAAATTCATGAGATTACCCATGTGCAATTGATCTATGATGTTAGCCTTTAAAATCATACCACTTGGTAGCCCTGCATTCAACTTGAAATTTTTGGAGGATTTTTTAAATTTAAATAGCTATTTCCTATGGCTTTAATTTGATGTCCCCTAGCATGTCCCACCCGCTAGATCATTTTTGAAGGCTTATATCTTGGGATAGAAAACACATCAAGACACCAAATTTGTAGGGGATGAACTTGGGACAAAATACATCAATTTTGTGTAATTCTTTAACCTCTATTGACTTTCCAAGTATATTTATGAGATGCACACTAAAATAGCCTGCTCATTCTTACATGATGTGTTAAGATAGTTTGGTTCTTCAAAATCACCAAAGTCACACTTTAAGATTGCTTAAAGTGTTTCAAAATCTTTTAAGTGACACGTGATCTTCATGAAGTCTATCTGATCCATCTATCATCATATCACTCTCTCAAATAGGGCTCAAATTATCTTCTCATCCCAAATCTTAGGCAAAGTTTCATATCTAGGGAAAACTTGGCCAACAATTCTCTCACAAATGCACAGACTAGTCATGCAATATGTTAGTATAGTCATACATTGACTAATCCTTGCGTTGACATAGTTTCTAGAACTTGATGTATTTATATTCAAGGTGTTAGAAAGGGTAGTAATCCTTATTTAGTACATCAACAAATTTTTTCCATGATTCAATTAGAACACACACTTACACACACTTGTACTAAAATTTTCCCACTAGTGAACAATTTGGATGGACATCTTCAAGACTGTGAAGGTGATATTCTCAACATCAATGAAGTGTTTAACTAATAAATACACCTTCATTTGTTGAATCTAGGCATCCAATGGTTTAACATTGATTTTTAATTTGAATAGAGGAATGTCAAGATTGAATTTTACTTTTAAGGGGTTTTATTGCTGAAATTTCTATTAATAAAATTGTGGAGGTGTTTCAAAAGGTGTCAAGTTGAGATGTATCATTAGTTCACATAACTGGCCAAAAAGTGTGGTGTATTATGCCTTTAGTGAATTGATGATAAGAATTTAGACCTTTGAGGCTACCTCAATTTTCTTCTAGGAATCAACCATCTTAATTTTTATGAAATTATTTTGGGCATTGTAAAATAAAAATGATTAACAAAACTTATTTATCAAGCTCAGTTGTTTACATGCATAGAAATCAATAGATTTTACCATTTTGATACCAATGATCCATATCACAAAGATTATGACTAAATGTGTAGGGAAGAACCAAGTTTTGGTTTTTTAGAGTGAATGCAAAATGTTATATTTAGATAGAAAAATAGAACATATTGAATGGAGTGAAAGTCTTTGTTTATAGGAAATGCAACTTCTATTCATTAATGAGGAATATGGAAAACTGATTCAATGTGTTATGGTACATGTATTATAGAGTAGATATGAAAAGCATGCTATATATTTTATGAATGTGTTTGTATTGAACCTTAGTTGGATGTGTATATTACATATTTATACATAAATAAATATAAGATCAATTAAAGTTAGTGTCATTTACCAAGAAGATGATTTAGTCATTTCATCTTCTAGGCTAGATGATGATTGAGATTCTAGGCTGGTGGTGACTAATAGTTAAACTATCAAGATACCTAATTGGAAATTGCCACTTAATAAGCCACATAATTGGAGTAGGCTAATGCATGGATGTGATGGAGTGAAGATAAGTGTGGGCACGTGAGTTTTTGAGTGAGTGTTTTGAGTGAGGCATTGCATAGGACTACGAGTGAAGTAATGTGCACTAACTTACATTGATTATGATATGAGAACATCAATGCATGAAAATATGTAAGGCATGGGACTTTTGAGTAAGGTTGAAAACAAAATTTAGGATAAGAAGAGCATAGGATTACATGAAAGGTGTGAACTCTATATAGTATAACAAACACAAAGTGTGTTTAGCTATGTAGTAGTTGTGCACAAATCAAGTAGATACTATTAATATTTTAATATTGGAAATATGATAATTGAAACTTTTAAATTTGAAAAAGAGAGCAATGAAATAATACACCTAAAGGAGTATACACTTTGATTCCCTTATAATGTGTGAGTAGATATAGGGTTCTTATATATTTTTTAATTTCTGACCAAGGATATTTTTTTAATGTGGTAGTAAGATGAGTGGTAGGCCATTTAGTTTCATTATATCATAACCATACTAACTCATGGAGTTAAAAACTATGGAAAATGTTAGATTGATAAAGTCTAAATGAGTGAACCTTTTAAATTAGATAAGGGTATGATTTCACTTATGAATAATAATAATAAAAGGAATAATAAAGTCCTAACCATTGAGTATCACTAGACTCTAAATGGAAAAATTAAAAATATAGGGTAAAACCACACATTAGGTTCATAAATTTTATCCATAGACATTGAGTGTCACACCTATCACTTTATGAATCACACCACTGTAGATGGATCTAGATTTGGTTTTTGAACTTAATAATTTATCAATTTGAAAAATATAAAATTTAAAATGAAGAAACATGAACTTGAATGAATAATGTGCCCCTATATCTATATTTAACTGATAAAGAAAATATAAATGATATTGAAGTAGTTGATTCAGGGGAGAGACTTAGAGTTTAGGTTATAGATGACTGAGTGAGACCTAGAGTAAGGACTTATTTCAATGTGTTTTGTGGATCTACCTTTAATATATGGTCTCCAATCTCTGTTCCTTATTCCATTCCTTCATCTCCACCTAATATTTGTGTCTACATATTCCTCTTCATCTATTTTCTTAGAGAAATATGTTTCCTTTTTAGGCTCTATGTTTGTTTCATGGACCCACTCCTATTTAGTTCCCCATATTTTATATTATTCATCACTTTTTAACACCTAGATATCCTCCACTTATTTTTTGATTCTTTTAGGTCACTCCTTTCTCTCCTCTAATTTCTCATGTAGAAGACCTCCTTTGTTAAGTGGTCATTTTCTAGGTCTTTCTTATAGTGTCATATTTGGAGGTAAAAGTAGAGGAGTCTTGGGATTCCTCTTATAGTTGACCATGGATGGATTTATAGTCATAGGGACTTGCCTTGAAGTAGATGGAGTGGGGGATAAAGGAATTTTAGTAGTGGAAGGTGGAATTGTAGTAGAAATGGTAGGATAAGTAGGAGATATAGGCATTGGAATTGGAAAAAGCATGATCAAAGAGTATGGAGGTGTTGAAGTTGGAAATGAAGGTATTGATACAAGAGAACCTTTTAGAAGTATATGGATACTTACTTTATGGATTGTTTTCAATGAGGGCAGTGGTGCCAAAGAAAATGTTTCTACTTGTTAAATTATAGGAGATGAAGCTCTTGTTGTTACTACAAGATACTACACTATTGTCATCAATTAAGGCATATATAGTGACTTTAGGATTTTATTTCTCAACTAGATATCTACTTCTCCTTGAGGGGAACTTTCCTCTAATGGGATAACTTTTATTTGTTGTGGGGAGGAAGGTTGATCATGCTCGAGTTATAGTTGAGCATGTTGTTGAGGCCACTAATGGCTTGCAGCCTTATTTACTTGCTATAATATTTTAATCACCTACTCCCTTATGATGGAATTATCATATTTAATGGCCTGGGTTACCACCATAGGCATTTTAGGTTGATTTATCTACTTATAGATCTCAAAATCATAAGAAACATTTATAAAATAGGATCATGATTATAACTCTTGTGGCCATATGGAATATGGAATCCCTTCATTGTAAGGTCATTGAGTTACTGCCTCACTCTACCCTTGGGATACCAATCTATATATTGACCCTAGTTTATCCCATAGTGGGTTCTAGTCCTCCCAATTGAATTGAGGTGCTTCCTTAGTGTGTATTGCATCTTTTTGATGCTCAAAGAAACATTATAATAATATCCTTGATGTTTGGAAACTATATCCTCATCCACACTATTTGTAAATTTAAAAGGTTATCTACTCTAAAAATTTATCATGAATAGAACAAGGGAGATTCAAAGGGGCAACCCTAGTTCATTATATCTTGATTATAATACAATTAAGAAATCTAGTAGTCTCCCATCTTCATAGTATGTTCTCTAAAAGTCTAGGCATGTAGCACCTACAATTAGCTTAGTATACCATTGGGTATACCTCTACTAAAATTATATTAATTTCTCTCTTGAACCTATAAACATGTAGTAGAGATAAGTCATCATAGAAATTTTTGTTCACATATTCTGTGAGTAATTCCCATGACTACCCATAACTTGTACACACTATCCTCATGATGGAATCCATTATATATAACAACATGCTAAAATTTCCAATTGGTGGCATTTCATCAAATTTGATCATATGTGCCATGAGTCTAATATTGATGACCTATCCAAATTCCACAACTTAATCATAATTTAGAATTATATCTAACAAGTTCACTCACTCCTCATACACATAAGTGATACTAGAAAACTCGTATATCCTTTTTAATAAGGAAATATACATTCCTTTTTAACAAGGAATTATACATAACAATGCATGGCCTAAATTTGGTTATAGGAACTAAAGTAATAATGCCTCAAATGTTTAATTTATCTCCCCTAACTAGCCTTTCCTTAAGCTTTCCATCAACTGTGTTATGATCTAGCTAAACGTTGGATGTGACTTGGTTACCTCATTTTAGGGATTGGAAGGCATAGAAATTTCTCAAAATTATCACCAAAAATGTAAGCAAACACATTAATTTGAAGTCTTATTTATAAACAATCTCTAATAATAGTGACATTAAATCAAAAATCATGAAGTAGGTCAATGCATGGCATTACCTCTTATTTTGTGGCTACGTTGTAGATGCCCATGAATTTTAATGGCTGTAAATCATCCACATATCTCTTTCTATCATCATTTATTTAGTCTTGGATTGAACATGGATTAATGTTTTCAATCTCATCTCAGAGTGCTGAGTAGTGAGGAAATGGTAATACCCCTATCAAAAACCATGTCAAGATACTCAGTTTCTCCTATGATTGAATATTGGGAAGGGTTTATAGCTAGATGTTTTATACTAAGAAGACATTATTATGTTGGAAAATTCATATCATGATTTTAACTAAATATATTTTAAAATTATTTAGCAGGAAAACTAGGGCTCTTAAAGTATTGATACCTCAAATTCATAGTTAACAACTCGTAGCTCATTGACTAATGGAAAAGTGATTTAATGTTCTCATGTTTTTTTGTATAATACTAAAATCTTGAGACTTGAATGCCTAGTTTAAGTGAAGTTAATGTAAAAAACATTTTTAATTTATTTTTTGATTTTAATTTGAAATTGACAAGTCAATTTTGGTGGGTGTCTTTTTTTAGCAACTCTTCATTAATTCTGAATGCTTAGTCATCACTTCATGACATGTATCCCTTTCTCATTTTTTAAAAATCTTTTAGCCTAGCTATCAAATCTCACCTAGGTATTTTAGCTATGGCCCTCCAAGATTATGACACTTTACATGATCTTGATTACTTGGAGGGATTATATTTATAACCCTTCTTTGTATGCTCTATAAGATATGACTTAATGAAAAATTTTCACATGTTTTAATATCAAGGACTTGGGGTTATTTTCAAATCATAACTATTTACATCTTCTAGGAAGGCTCTATGTGCATGGGATGGTGCCACATGGAAAAATAATTGGGTTCTATATTTTTGAGGATTTTGACCTTGTAACTTTAAATGATAAGTTATGAGTTTATAAGATCATGATACATGGGAAACCCTTGAAAGCTTGAAGTTTTGGAACCTTTTGAGTTTACTTTAACTTGGTAGGATCTAAACTTCTAATATTATGCCATGTCAGTGGATCTTGGTGCCCTAGAGAATTTATAATTTTTATTTTAGTACATTCCTCTAACAAGTTTTAGGCTTTTGGGATTATAAAGGGTGGATTGATTGTGTGAATATGGAGAAAATACAGTTTTGACCATGTGTTTTGAACCGGAAAGTCTTGGGTTGATAGGATATTAAAATACTTAGAACCTTTTAGTAGTGTACTTTTTTTGTTAGGCCTTTGAAGTTTTTGATGACAATGTTTGGGTGGATCTTAGGAATCTAAGGAGAATCAAACTTTGTAATGTATATACAACTGATTTGATCCAAGTGAATGAGATTATTCCACTTGGAATGATCTAGGGAACTCAAGAGTTTCAGACATAATGAACATGTCATGATCCTCCTTAACATGGGTCAATGGGATTTTACCACATGGTGTGATATTGAGAAACCAAAATTTTTAAACATAATCAACTTGTCATGATCATCCAGAACATGGGTCAATGAGATTATACCACATGGCATGATTTAGATAACTCAAGAATCCCTTTTGAAATTTACTTTATATTTTCTTGCCATAGACTATAAGTAATAAAGATGTCACCATGTGGAACAATCTTGGGGATCTAGGAAACTCAAGGATTTATAAATTTTCATGAAGACCAACTACATCTCAAATTTAAAATATTTTGACATGTGAATGGCTCTAGTTGACCTAGATAATTTAGAACTTTGGTTGAACATTGAATGTTGAAAATGAAAGAGATAATTACACATATAATGAACTTTTGAATTTATATGCTCAGGAGGACTCAAAACTTTTATTATAACTACAATTTACTGTGGGTAAATGAGATGTTGAAACTTGGCATGATATAGGGAACCCAATGGATATTTGAAATTCTAAGAAATCATTACACATTAAAGCTTAAACAAGATACATATTTTCATTATTCCTATTAGTTATTTAAATTAAAACATGATATTGAATACACATTTCATCAACAAAAAAAAGAATCAAAGGTGATAAACAATTCAAAAGTGGTGCCCAAGCTTTGATTTTCTCCTTTTTGGAATAGTTGTAATAAAATTAGACTATGAAAAAAAACATAGGCTTGTATATGTTTGATCAATATTAGAATTCCTAAGGTTGATATGGACCATTAATAAACATGTCTTAACAATAAAAGGTCCTTATTTAAAATCTTGATAATCGGGTGTGTTGGGGCACAACAAATGGCAACTTAGTAGAGAAATTATCCAAAGAATTTGAGAAGCTAGAATCATAATTAATGCATTGTATTAGGATTTTAGTCCCCATAAGAAAAGAATAAGTGAACTAGTTATCTAAAAATGACTCTACCTTCCTCATGAAACATACTAACTCTTTTCATTCCTAGGATTTGTGTGGGATTTTGTGATATTTATTTTACCTTTTTTAATGAGAGTTTTAATATAGAGATAGAAATACATAGTAGGTTTCATTTTGATTTTATATTTTGTTGCAATAATAATAAGGGAAGCCTGGGTATTGCTCTACTACCATCTAAACATTCATAGGATCGACATAGATACCTAAGAGTATATTCTAAACCTTGATATACTATCATCTAAGTGTCCATATCTGTAGTAGTGGTTACTTGAATCACCATTCCTCTATACTTTTTTTTGAGTGAACACAGATGGAAGAAGAGTTGGAAATCACCATTGGATGAGTGTATGTATAATAAAACTTATTTTTTATCAATACATCACTACAAGTGTGCATCCATTTCAATATTTATTATCTCTCATCCAAGTTTTACCATGAAACAATGTAGTTGATCTTTGGAAATGAAAAGCATTTATAAAATTTGCATGAGTATATTAGAGTAAATTCTAAAAGTCCAATGAAACTATTCAATCTTGATAAAAATTAATTTAGTCTCAACACATACCTCAATCTCAAAACCTCAAGTACTACTAGAACAAGTATTGGTAAGTGATAATTATGTTCCCATTGATTCATCCCCTTTTTTTGGTAGGTATTTTATAATTATAGTATACTAATCTGGTTGGATTATTCTAAAATTTTAAGGAAACTAAACTAGAAAGAAACAACACTAACTATTAAAAAATAATGTAAATAATAAGAAATATTAGTCTAATAAAATAGGAATCCACTCTAGAAAGTAGGAAGCCTAATCTACTCCTATGTCTACATGCATCCTCATAGTCATTCACAGGCATCTCTAGTTGGAGAAGCCATGAAATAATGCTTTAAAATCTATCCATTGATTGGAAAGGTGAGGTCATTACCTTGGAGGTAATTCAAATTAAATACATTGTTACTTAGGATTTTAGATATTTGATATGAGCCAATCCATAAAATATTGATCTTATCATGTTGTCCTTTCTTATCATGTGTCTCATCTCTTAAAAGTACTAGGTCTAAAATGTTAAAGGCATTGATTTTAGATATTTTATAAAACCACCTTTTGATGATGTCTTGGTTTTTTATAAAGCTATGTAATGTTTTATTTAATGTATCTTCCATATAGACTATGTCAAGTAGTCTAAACTAGATTCTTTCATATTTTCCCATGTACTCTTGCATTAAATAATACATTGGTAACTTGAGAGTGATAAGTAAGAGTGGTTTTTGTCTACACACTAACATGAAAGGTGAAGCCTTAAGAACTTGCTTATGTCTTATCATGTTTTCCCATAGTGCATACTTTAGTAAAAAATACCATTCTCTTGGTTTATATTGTGCTAAATTATTTATGGCATTCATTAGAATATTGTTAGTAGACTCAACTACTCCATTCCTTTAGATAGAATAATTTTATGAAAATTTGATGGTAAGATATTTGTTTTAGGACCATTCAGTTAATTCTATAGATTGAAAGGCTAGAACATTGTCACATACCAAGGAGATGGGAGTACCAAACCTAGTTAGTATGTTTTCCTCCATCAATTTGATCACATATTTGGCTTTAAAATTATTTGTGGCAATAGATTCTATCCATATGGTATAATAATAAGTATCTGTAGGATAAATTTATTCCCTATTGATGAATTTGGGTTGATCACTCCAATAAATTCAAGACTCCATTGACCAAAAGAATATCCCTCAATGACTAGTTGTAAAAGCATGGTAACATACACTTAACTTTTTATAAATACCTAACACTCATGATACATCTTGACATGATTATGGGAATATTTGAAAACTATTGGCTAGTAATATCCCATCCTCAAAATTTTATGAATTGTGACATTACCTGATGGAGGTCTACTTCCTATTCTATAATGTAAATTATTTAGGATGTCTATAGCTTTCTCTTTTGAGACAGACCTAAATAGACACATTCATAATTATTATTATATAAGACTCCCATATTTATAATATAATGGGCTAATTTGAGCCTAAGTTCTCACTGTTGTTCTCTATTCGACTAAAGAGGACATGTTCCCATGAGAAACTAGTGGATGATGTGGGCATACGATTCACCATTGCCACTTGAGTTTAATTTATTTATTCAATGTAAATGTGTGGATCAATTTTAGTCATGAGATGAATGTTTACCTAACATCACACCATCTTTGTGGGTTTGATTTCAAGATCAAACTTCTATAGTTTTGCCATCCATTTCACTCTTCTTTCATCCAATTTATTTTGGCTGAGTAAGAGCTAGATGGCTGGGTCTGGGACTAGCATATGTATTATTTCTAAGAATACAATGACTAAATTTATTTATATATTTGATTAGTGCATATATTTAATTATCTATCATTGATTACTTTAAATCCACATCTTTTAGATTAATACTCATGAAGGCAATTGGATGTTCATTATCATTTACCTTTTATGTGAGTACTACTACTATAGTATATTTCAAAGGAAATGAATAAAGGAATAAATCATTAGTAAAGTCCATGTTAATCATAACTAGAGCTTGATAAATGATAATTTTGATAACCTAAAAATATTTATTGGCTTCATTTATCCATTCTATTTTAGCATCTTTCTTCAACATGACATTCAATGGCTTGACAATATCTATAAATCCAAAAATAATTTTCCTTATAAATTTTATCTTGCCAAATAAAGACTTAAATTATTTATTATTTTTAGGTGTTAGCTTGGAAATGGCCTAGATTTATTATGGGTCAATAAAAATCCCATATTTGGTAATGATGTGGCCTAATAGATTTCCTTTAGTAACTCTAAAGATGTCACTTCTTTAGATAGAGGGATACTCCATATCTCCTTCATTTGTTGAATACCTTCTACATATGATTTACATGATTTAACTCTAATATTTAAAAACACTGATAGGTCGTCCATGTAGATGATGATGCACTTTACAACAAGTCCTTGAAAGGTAAAGTCCATAGTTTACTAGAAGGTTGATCCTACATTTATTAGGCCAAAAGGAATACTTTTATATGTAAAATTACCTCACTTTGTGGTGAAGGCAATCTTAATTATATCTCATGCTTTTGCCAATAATTGACTATAGCACAATAATCCATTAATGGACATAATCTTAGACCCATTAACCATTTGAATCACCTCATCCAAAGAGTGAAAATTATAGCTATCCTTTTCTAATGCTCAGTTCTAATTTTTTAAGTCAACATAGAGCTTGATTTACCCATTCTTCTTCCCAATGGGTACTAAGTTATCCACCTAGGTAGAATGTCTGAGTAAAAATATCATCCTAGCATCTAATAGTTTTTGTACCTCTATATGAATAAGGGGCTCAAAAATTGGATTTACTAGCCTTTATTACTACCTAAATGGCTTGTGTTATGGATTCAATGGGATAATGTTGTTGATGACCCTGGGATCAAAGGCCTTCAAATATTCATATGTCTAAGAAATCACATATTGTATCTTCTCAATAGACATTTTAACTTTTGTTTCTCACTTTTAGTACAACTTAGGCCAATGTTTATGTATTGGGGATGTTGGTCAATTCTTAGATTCTCTTTGACAAAATTAAATTGAGTTACTATTTATCAATTTATACTTTTGATCTTGTGGATCCATGTTAAAATTTCACTCTAGTGAGACCATACACATAGGAATGTGGTTCTCTTTTAGCTGTTGAATGTCATATTCTCATAAATTATTTATATTCATGGGTTTAACATCCTTTTCATCTATTATCTAGGATTCAAAGGTTCTATAATTGTTCATAAATTATATGATCCATTGGTCATCATCAAATGTCTAGAATTTATCCAAATTTTATGGGATAGAGGGGTAAGGAACTAGCTCCACAAAGAATTTATGCATTTTATATTCTTGGAGTGGTGTTAAGTTGGTAGCTAAAGCCGTTAGGGAATTTATCATCTTGTTTGCTTCCCTTGGGATGAATATGATGTTTAATACTTCAAAGGATTCAATCAGATCCCATGTTCTATTTTTATACTTATTCAAGTAAGAAATTTTACATTGATATTTATTCTAATTTGGTTGACAACTATCTCTAAATCTCCAAAGATATATAACTGATTGACATTTGTTTTAGTATAGACTCTAGATCAAGGATTAGATCTTCATACTTAGATCAATTATTAGTGCATGAAAATTACAATCTATATGTTGCTAGATATTACTTCCCATTTAGGTTGATCACATATATAAAAATTCTTGAACCTAAATTTCATCTAGCTCCATCAAAATTGAGAGTCCATAACTAGGAAGGATCTTCAAATTATTGTTTATGAGGTTCTTTAGTTATAGTGAACTTATGTACACCTACATATGAGGATACAAATTCAACCTTCTCATTCTTGGAATTATACTCTATGATCAAGTACTTCATCTTTGGTTCTTGATCTACTTGAATATAATTAGCTATCCTTTTCTAAGGTAGCCACACTTGTGAAAAATCTATTACCATGTACCCATTCTATGTTTTCAACCAATCATAGCTTAGTAGTAATCCATAGGGTTTAGGAATATCCATAATGAAAATGTCTATGTACTATTGTACATGTGGCTTAGAGGCAAGCTAGATGTACATGTTTGTTAGTTCTCTAATACATGACACAAAGGATTTATCTAGTTGTAGGACCAGTCTTTTAGATTTATCTAGGGTCAAACCTAATATATTGCATATAGTTGTGGTCATCACATTAGCCATGACAATTGAGTTGACTATAAAATTATGTACATTCTTTCCAAACATTCTAATTATCTTTGATTTGTTAGTAGATGATCTCTTAGTGAAGGCTTTGAACAATAATTATCTTTGTTTGATGATCTAAGCTATCTCATGAAGACTAATATTTTCCTTGATCTTTTTCATATCTTCAGTAATATTGTACCCTCCTTTGATATGTGGCTCTGTACTTTAAAATTGATCATTCCCTCTTATAGGGGTGGTTATTGTTTGACTTAGGATTCAGAGGATTAGCAAAATTATTATTTGGAGGTGTCGAAGTGGTAGAAAGATGCTTATTCCTTAAGTTGTAATTGTTAGTCTAGAACTCATAGAAAACATGAATCCCATTTTATATATCTTTAGGTTCATTATCATCTTATACTAGGAATGGAATGCCATATGTCTCAAAGACAATTATTATGCTAGGAGAATCTCAAGTAGAAGAATAAGATGGATCTAAATAATTTTTAAAACCTTCCTATATGTCCATTTCTTTCTAAAATATCTCAAGTGTGATACAAAACTCTATGTATTCTAGCTCACCATATTGTGTTGTATTGTAGACTCAACACGAATTAGGAAGTGAAGCTTTCAAGACAGTTATTTTAAGCATATTGTTCTGTGGTTATTGTTATGTGTTGTTGCCAAATATATTAAAAGGCTTATTGTATCTTTGATATGCAAAATTTTTATAGGGATTCTATGCCATGGTGTTTACCATCGACTTTTGCATACTTAAGGACTCTTGCTCAGTTTTTGTTTTATTTACTAGATGTCATCCAATTATACATTTGTATAATTAGAAGTAATATCTTGTGTAGTACTAATATTGACTTATATCAAAGACTAATTCTATTTTTTATAGTTAGTTTTAGGAACATGATTGTTCAGGAAGCTAAGATATTGGTTAGATGGAGCATGGGTTAAAAGCAACTAGGTATAGACCTAGTTCTAATTTTGAGCCATAACATTTTGATTAGAATTTAGAATTGGGTTAATGGATGGGAAATTATTACCAATTTTGAGTGGAGCTAAGGCTTGTGACTAAGGAATAAAATACCTAGAAATGTTAATATCCTTAGCATAGGCCATGGTTAGTGTAATTATATTAGGTTCTCTATGGAGAAAATTAGCTATCACAAAATCCAAAGCATTTTTATACATTTCAAGGGTTAATGCTTCCTTGGGTTTATAGGAAACATCAACTCAATTATACACCTTTTATAATCTCATGTTAAATTCTTTTATTGGCTCATTGTGTTATTTACACATGCTTTAAAAGTTTTGATAAACAACACCTAGGATAGTGGCTTATCTAAATTAGGCTAAAAATGTATTTTGACATTGATTCTAAGATGTAATCAATTTGTTTTGGTACGTTAAGGAACTAACCATAAGTTTTATCTTGAAAGGTAAAAGAGAACAATCTAAATGCCACATATTCATGGGTTACATTTAGAATCCGCAAAGCATATCAAAAGCCTTCAAGTATTCCTTAATAGTTCTACCTCACAAGGGAGAAAAGGAAGGAAGATAATTTTTAGGGTTTATATGCAAATCATGTAGTCCATTGGAATAATAATGGTAGAGTTGGCTAACCAAACTATGGCCATAACATTTGGAGGAAGACTATCTCTTTTATTGGAGGAATAGGATTGGGACTAAGTTCCTCTTAAAAAACCTCTATTTTTCCAATTTTCATATGGATTTATAGAGGTAGGATTAATAAGTATTTGAGGTGGACCTTCTTATCCTTATGGGTATATCTAGTGAAACTCAAGTGATCTTTTCAAATAAACAAAAAGGTCATAAGCTCAATCCCTCAATCTAGTTTTAGATAAATTTTTGTTGATGTGGGTTTTATGTATACTATGGAACCTTATGAGTTAGACTCTAGTGTTTTGGATCAGTGAATAAATATTCACTCCAATGCACGAATTGCATGGTATTGGGTTTTGTAAACAACTTGGTGGTGTAATAATAGTGAGTAGAGTAGTTGTTTACCTTAGATGGTTTAGATATGACATGAGTCTATACCTAATTTGGATGGATGGATTGATAGTGAATCTAACCTAAAGTGGTCAATATAAAAGAAAATTAAAAATAAATAAAGGTAGGGTAGAAAAGAAGGCTTTGTGAATTAGTTAGAGATTAAACCTTTCTACACTAGATCTTAAACTAGGGGTTGTAAAAATAGTCAAATAATCAATGATTGATAGAAGTTAATATTAACACATAGATAATCAAACATAGTTACTATTCAAAATAAATAGGAATATAATGAACCTTAGTACACATAATCAAAATTTGTTACATTTGTGAGATTATAATTGCACATATACAAAGGTAGATTATGATTATTACACACAAAGCATTCAAAATACCTATTGCATAATATGAATAACTACAGTAAAGATTAATTCTACACAACCCAAATAATAAAATACCAAAATAATGGAGCTTATTTAAATAATCATGGACTAGGAGAAGAACAAGATTTTCACAAAAGACAAATTTTACAACAATCCTCAAAATTTATCATTTATCTTGACTACCAAAATTCTCCTTCATTTATAATTGGGAAAATAAAAATATATATACTATTGGGGAGAGGATACCTCATCCTCCAAGTAAAGTCTAAATTTAGAATTTCTAATTTTAGAACTAATGCACAATATGCATGTACATGATACAAAATAAAATGACCCACCAAAACTAAATAGTTAAAATATATGCATGCCAAAAATAAAACAAAGATTTATGTCTTTATAAAAATAAAGTAAATGTAAATGTATACATTCATATTTAATTATGGTTCCAATCAAGCAATATATGAATAATAAGGAGATTGTGAACTTGATGTGATAACTGAAGTTGACGAAGGTAATATAGGTTAAGAGCTAGCTATTGCTATTGATGAAACACCAATAGACAAAGGAGGACTAGGATTTTCATGATGAAATAATATTTGAGGTTGAACTATAAATGTGCATGTTAGTTGAGTATCAGACACTTTCTTGGCAACATCCTCAATAGCCTTCAACTTTTTGAATAGTGCATATGCAACCTTAAATTATATTTATAATATCAAAATTGAGCATAAAAGGTTTGAATATTTTACCAAATTCACTCATCAAATTTTGATGCTTACTTTTAGAGACCTTATATCCTACCCTGAATGCCTCTGCTTGGGTCACTTTATCCTTTGCTAAATTGATAAGTTGAAAAATATCTTCAGTACTCTTGTAATCATTTTCTTCTACCTCTACTTTGAAACTAGTAGTGATTTATTTAATAAGTGCATCAAAATTTGGATATTTATCAATTCACCCGTAGATGTTATCACACTTGTGACCCCCATATATTTCAAAATTTCAATGGATTCCTTTTATCAACATGCTAGTTGGGTTCAAAAATATTTCATCTGATTGTGCCACTTAAAATTACCATCTCTCTTCATAATTACATAGTTTTAAGGCCTAAGATACCTCTTGTGAATTTATTAAATAAAATGGATATATGTGTTTTTTTCCAACACATTGTACCAACAATTTGATTCTTTTCTCAAGTTATTTTAACTGGTTCCAACATTTTATTAATCTTCACTATTTGGGTTGTGACTCACCCCTAGAAGCCTTGATTATCTTCAAGATGTCATACAGCTTAGTGGTTACACTTTTTACATTATCTAAAATCTCTCTATGATAATGAATGATCTAATACTAGAGAAATATTTTTTTATCCTTCTCCTAACTTCTATACATTTCCTTCATCACCTCCCTTACTATGTATCCAAAGCACATAAGTCATCTGTATAGTCTATAGGGTTATTTGGTATTTTGTTTTGTTTATTAACTAAGGGAATATATTTTCCCATTTCTCTAATGTTGCTTCCTCCCCTATGATTTTTTACACTACCTTCCTCTTCCTCACTCTTTGAATTGTACCACTCTTCTTGTCAAATTGGGTACTTATTATAGGTAATTTAGTGAGGACCAACCCCATCCTGTCTTTCTTCCTTTGTTGTGACTCCTTAACCCATGTATACAAAATGAGATCTCTTTTTTCTTATAGCTAAGTGGTTTTTAGGGCAATGGAAGGTGGTATGAATCCTAGTGAGAGCATCTGATCACTTATTTAGATGGGGATTTAGGTAAGTGGAGTAGTGACCCTAATCCATTCTAAAAAAATCCTCTAGGGTGTAGTATCTAATATGTATTTTTTCTTATATTTATCATGACAATCATTATGAAGGATTAAGTTAGAGTTAAATGGGATATAGATAAATCTAACTAGGTAGATGGCCTTGGTGGAGCTCAAGGATTGAACCTAGATAATGTGACCAAATATTTAAAATAGACCTTCTTATTTTAGTCCCAGGGCATATCCACTATTAAAATAGAGGTTAAATTAATAAAATAATTTAATAATTAGATACTATGCCTAAAGAATTAGAAACCTATTCCTTACCTTCCTCAACATTATCATGAGGTTATAATGACTGGGTTTTTAAATAATATTCTTGTAAGGACTTAAATGGAAAGAGAGGTGCAATAGTTGGGTGATTGGATGGAAAATTAACCATTTGATAATCTTTAATAGTAATAGAGGAAGAGAGGGATGACACTACCTTATGCAAATCCTGTATTTCTTCCTTAGTGAAAATATATATGCTTGAGATGGCAATTGATGTAGCTATTATAAAAGATGACATTGAAGTAATGGCTTTAAGGGAGAGACTTAGAGTTGAGGTTGAAAATGCTTAAATGAGGCCCATATTAGGGACTTATTTCAATGTGGATTATGTATATACTTATAATTTTTGGTCTCTAAGATCCAATCCTTCATCTTCACCCAATATTTTTATGCCTATAGATTCCTCTTCATCTGATGTCTTAGAGAAATTTGTTTCCTCTTCAAGCTCTGTGTCTATTCCAAAAAACCACTCCTCTTTAGTTTCACATATTTTATCTTATTCATCATTATCTAATACCTAGATAACCTCCACTTCTTTTATTGTTATTTTAGGTCTCTTCTTTCTCTCTTCTAATTTCTCATGTAGACAACCTCCTTTAGTAAGTGGTTCTTTAATAGGTCTTTCTTTTAATGGCACATTTGGAGGTGAAACTATAAGAGTAATGAGATTCCTATTATAGGTGACCATGGATGGATTGGTAGTCATAATGACTTTACCTAAATTAGATAAAATAGGGGATGAAGGAATTTTAGTAGTGGAAGGTGGAAGTGTAGTAGAAATGGTAGGAGAAATAAAAAATGTAAGCGTTGGAATTAGAAAAAGCATGGTTGGAGAGGATTAAGGTGTTGAATTTGGAACTGTGGGAGGCATTGATGTAAAATAACCTTGTAGAAACATAGGGAGCCTTACCTATTGGATTTTAGTCAATGGGGTAGTGGTTCTAAAGATAATGTTTCTACTTGTTGACTTATAATAGATGAATATCTCATTTCTATTCAAGGAGACTGCACTATTATCATCAATTGAGGTGCTAGTAGTCCCTTTAGGATTTTATTTCTTAGCTAGAGATATATCTCCCCTAAGGGTCACTTTATGATCCACATCCCTTCTCAGGGATACACCTCTAGAGGTGGTCAGCAGTCACCACGTGTCTGACTGAGAATCACCTTGAGTGCTTCAGTGGCTAGCCATATAGTGGTCTGGAAAAGGACCTAGATCACTCTAGATATTTTGGCATGATGACTAGTCCTTCTATTAGTATTAGAGCTATGTCTCAAGGTCGAGACCCACAAAAGTTGGTGGGCATGATCCACATCCCTTCTCAGGGATATGCCTCTAGAGGAAGTCAGTGCTGACCACATGTTTGACTAGGAATCACCTTGAGTGCTTTAATGGCTGGCCATATAGTGGTCTGGAAGAGGACCCAGATCACTCTAGAGCTTTTGGCATGATAGCTATTCATTTTATTCTAATACCAAAAGAAAGACTGGCTGTCATGCCAAAAGCTTCAAAGTGATCTGGGTCCTCTTCTAGACCACTATATGGCTAACCATTGAAGCACTCAAGGTGATTCACGATTAGACATGTGGTGAGTGCTAACCACCTCTAGAGGTGTATCCCTGAGAAGGGATGTGGATCATGCCTACCAGCTTCCATGGGTCTCGACCTCGAGACCTAGCTTTGATACCAATAGGACTGGCCATCATGCTAAAAGCTCCAAAGTGATTTGGGTCCTCTTCTAGACCACTATATGGCTAGCCACTGAAGGACATTAGGTGATTCCCAGTTGGACACATGGTGAGCACTGACCGCCTCTGGAGGTGTATCCTTGAGAAGGGATGTGGATCAATTTACTTTGATGGGCCAATTTATATTTATTTTGGGGAGGATGGTTGATCATGCTCAGGTGTTATTAGAGCTTGTGGATAAGGCCATTGATGGCTTGAAGCTATATTTTCTTGCTCCACTATTTTATTAACCTACTCAATTTTGATAGATTAATAATATTGAATGGTTTGGTCTACCACCATATGCATTTTATGTCAAATTATCCACCTATAAAACTTAGAATCATCTGCATCATTCATTAAAATATGATCATGCTCATAAATATTGTGGCCATATGAAATATGGAATCCTTTCATAATAAGGTCATTGAGGTACTTCTTCACTCTGCCCTTGGGATCCCAATCTCTATATTATCCTTTAATTAGTCCATAGTGGGTTTTAGTCCTCCCAATTGAGTTGAGGTTCCTCCCTAGTGTGTATTGTATCTGGCTGATGCTCATAAGAACCTTATAATAATATCCTTGATGTTTGGTGGTTATATCCTCATCCATAATATTGTAAATTTAAAAGGCTATCTCCTTCTATACAACTTTATTAGGAATAAATCAAGGGAGATTCAAAGGGGTATCCATATTCATTCTAGCTTGATTATAATACAATTAGGATAAAGATAATAGTTTACCATATTCAGAATAGTTTTCCTTATGTTATATGAAATTCCAAGCATGGAGTAACCATAAATATCTTGGTATACCATTAGGTACACCTCTTCTCTAATTCTCTTAATTTAGCTTCTAAACCTACAAACATGTACTAGAGAGATTTTTTCACAGACCCTATTATTCACATACTCATCAAATTTGAACATTTGTGCCTTGAGTCTGACACTAATGACGTTTTCAAGTGCCATAAACTTATCATAAGTTATAATTATATCCAACAAGGGCACTTAGTCCTCATGCATGTAAGTGAAATTGATAAACCTATATAACATGTTTAATAGGTACATATCTATCATAATGAATGACATGAATTTGATTATAGGAACTGAAAAAATAATGACTTGATTGTTCAAATTCTCTCCCTTGGCCAACCACTACTTAAGTTTTCCATTGAATGTGTTATCATCTAGCTAGGTGTTGGATGTATCATAGTGGTAAGTCATTTTGAGCATTGAGAAGCACAACTATTTCTCAAAAGCATCACTATAAATGTATGACCATATTCCTTCAAAGTCTTAGGTGTAAACAATATCTAGTAATATAACCATTGAAGAAAAATTCATGAAGTAGGTTAATGTATGATATTACCTCTAATTTCATGGATAAATTATGGAGTCCCATGGATTTTATTGGTAGTTAATCATTGACATATCTCTTTTTATCATTGTCTGTCTAGTCCTAGACTAAATATGGATTGATGCTTTCAATCTCATCCCAAAGAGCTAAGTAGTGGGGAAATGATAATACCCCTATCAGAAACTATGTCAAGATACTCAATGGATCCAATGATTAAATATTGGGAAGGGGTTGGATAGATGGCTTAGATGAAGAAGTCATTTCTATGATGGATAATTCATATCAAGATTTTAACTAAATAGATTTAAAAATTCTTTAGTAGGAAAACTAGGTCTCTTGAAGGATTGATAGTTTGAATTCAAAGTTAATAACTCGTATCTCATTTATTAATGGAAAAGTGATTTGATGTTAGGATTTTACATCTATTACTCAAATCTTGAGACTTGAATTCCTGGTGTGCCAAGTTAATGCAAATGCTACTTTTAATTTTTCTTCATGTTTTAATTTGAAATTGGTAATTCAGCTTTGGTGGGTGTCTTTTATGCCATGTAGTAATTTTTCATTAATTTTAAGTGCTTAGTCATCACTTCATGATAGGTATCCATTTGTTGTTTCTTTAAATTTTATACTATCTAACAAATCTCAATGAGGTATTCTAACTATGACCCTCTAATATTATGAAGATTCTCATTATCTTGTTTACTTGGAGGGATTAACTTTATAACTCTACTTTGTATACTCTACAATATATTACTTAAATTTTTTTTACCACATGTTACAATCTCAAGGACTTGAGGTTCTTTGAAATCCTAACTATGTACCTCTTTTGGGAAGGATATGTGTGAATAAGATGGTTCCATGTGGAAAAATATCAAGGTTATATATTTCTAAGGAATTTGACCTTGTAAATTTGAATGATAAGATAAAAGTTTTTGAGATGTAACATGTGGGCACTCCTCAAGAACTCAGAGCTTTGGAACCTTTTCAATAGTACTTTTCTTGGTAGGATTTAGGATTTGAGATTACATGTGGGAAACTATGGGTGCCCTAGATACTTTATAATTTTTATTTTGGTACCTTATTATAAAAATATATGGGATTATAAGATGATGACAGATTGATGAATTACAAGAATCCATATAAAATAAAGTTTTACCATGTGATTTGAACTAGAAAGTCCTAAGTTAATGGGATCCTACCATGTAGATGATTCATGTTAATATAGATACATAGAACCTTTTGGTAGTCTAATTTTTTTATCAAGACTTCAACTTCTATGATGATGATACATGGGTGGTTTTTAGGAATCTGAGGAGAATTGAATTTTGTAATGCATCTATAATTGATTTGATCTAGGTGAACAAGATTCTGCCACTTTGCATAATCTAGGGAACTTAATATTTTGAAACATAATAAACATGTTGTGATCCTAAATAACATTGGTCAACAATATTATTCCACATGGCATGATCTTGAGAACTTGAGAATTTTGAACATAATCAACATGTTGTAATCTTTTGAACCATTGGTTGATGAGATTCTACCACATGACATGATATCAAGACCTTGAGAATCCCTTTGAAAATTTATTGTATATTTTATTACCATGGAATCCAAATAACTGAGATGGCCCCACATAGATCAATATTGGGGTTCCAATAAACTCAAGGACTTATAAATTTTCATGAAGACCAATTGCATCCAGAGTTTATGATATTCAGACATGTGGATGAATCTCATTGACCTAGATAATTTAGAACTTTTGGTTGAATGACAAACATTGTAAATGAATGAGATACATCCACATGGAATGACCTCATGAATCTAGATGCTCAATTTTTTTTAAAAAAAAATTATAACTTTGGTCAATTGTGGGTGAATGGGATGCCAACACTTGGCACTATTTAGGGAACTCGATGGAGATCTAGAATTTTAAGAGCTTGTTGCACATCAAATATTAAAAAAGTTACATATTTTCATTAGTCCCATTATTTAATTAAATCAAAACATGATATTTAATACACATTTCATTGGTGAATAAAATAATCAAAGGTGAAAAATAATTCAAGAGTAATGGCCAAGCTTTGATTTTTTCCATTTTAGAACAATTGTAATAAAATTAGACTATGAAAAACAAACTTAGGATTTTATATATTTGATCAATATTATAGTACCTAAGGTTGATATATAAAATTAATAAATATGTATTAACAATAATGGGTCCCTATTTAAAATCTTAAGAATGGGGTGTGTTGGGGCACAACAGTCCCCTACTACCAATCCAACATCTGCAAGTAATACTATTCTATATCTTATAACTAGATGGATTTAATAAAATCCTTATGAGACTTATGGATCTAAAATATGTAGGGAAGATGGAAATTTAGATAAATATTTTAGATAGGTTTGCTAACACTCTTATGTAGAAGGGATCTTTGGTTCCATGTGTGATACTAAACTTTTTAAAAATCTTTGTTTTAACCTCACATAAGATGTATTTTTAACTTATCTCTTGAGATTATAATTTGATCCATATTGTTCCTTCATTACTCCAATTATCTCTTTCTAATATTTGCCTTAACATTGATGTGCTCAATATATTTTTATCTATTAGCACATGAAGTGTGTCTATGAGTTACCAAATTATTTATATTTTAGATGAGCCAATAATTACCTTTGATTGACCTTTAGATTAGTCTAAACATGTATGTTGTATTATTTTATTCATATCCACTCTAAAAATATATTTCTATATGATCTAAATATAAACTTAGATATAAGTTCTCCAATGTTTCTTTTCATCACTTCCTTATGAGAGGGTGTGTAGGGATGTGAGTATTTTCTCCTTAAACAACATTTATTAATCTCATAGACACTTATTCTTATATTCCTATAGGTTCAAAAAATGGATTGAATTACCACTTATATTTCATGTTCATCTCCATATATATATAATTTTAAATATGCATGCATCAAAGGAAGATATACCCATTATTCCTCTCCAATGGTGGCTCTCACTAGAGTCATTATCACTATTTTCCATGAAAAAAACTATTTCTATAGCTCATCATATACATCATTCCCCATATATTATAATGAAATATCTTGGAACTTCATTTGAGATACCCAAATTTATTAGAAATCATCCTTCCCAATGATAAATTATAGCCTAAGATCAACTGTTACCTTATTATTTTGTTATTTGTCTTGTGATGTGATATTCCTTGGTGGCCTATAATTTTCTTCAATTTATTGGTGGTGTTTGATACATAATTAGGCCCTTTACCTTCATTTTTTTTAAATTTTACTTTATGGGGACTCCATTCAAAGTGGTTATATTGATTCTTCTACGTTCATTTAGAATTTGACAATATATATAATAAGTATATGTCCATGTTTATGAAATATGGTAGTTTTTGGGCTAGATTTATCACCACCCCTAGAGATTGGTATATATTCCCATACTTTATAAGAGTCATAGTGGTATATGGTGTGAGAAACATATTGAAAACTTTAGGTATCCATGGGTTGGCATCAAATATCTTTCCATGAGACATTTAAATTTTTTAATCTACTTATAGAAAAAATTCCTCACCCACTTAAAAATCCAACTTTAAAATGTGATACTAGGCTAATAAGCTTGAATTGTAAGTTCTAACCCATCAAGTATCTTGAAATGTATGAAACATATAAATAATGTGAATAACTAGTACTTCAAGTTCTTATGATTTAATTAATTTTTTTTTGAATTTTATATCTAACCTCATTCAAAAAATCTGCACCCACTTGAAATATTAGTATAGATTAACCATCTGTTGCATGATATCTGACACCCCAATTTGTACCTATGAATACCCCTATGTAGTGCCCAAAAATTTATTTGTAAATTTTTTTTCCAAAATATTTATCTCTAGTTCAAAAATAAATTTGAGTGAAACCCCTCATGTCTTCCTTTATTAATTATATATATTTTATTGATCTCTAGATCAATTAACAAATTGTTTTTTATGTACTGTTAGAGATGTGCTTCCATTATCTATCCCCATAGCCCTCATAATGATTTATAAATTTATTGGAATCACCCAATTTGGTATGGGATAGATGTTACCTTCATAGTAGTGTCTTAAAGTTTTTTGCATTAATTTTGAATGATTTTTTTTAAAAATGGTAATTTTACTAGCTATTTGTATATTGAACCCTTAAATTTATAGTATTGTGGTTTCCATTTGAAATGCTTTCCTAGTTATAACTTAGTTAGTTTAAATATAAACCATTATTTCTAATCTATTTTTTTAAAGATGAAATGGTTATGGGTTGACCCATCTTGTTTTTCAAGTGGAGTAGTGAAGCAAAATTTGTCTAACTTTATCCCTTAGGAGTAGTGATGATCAATTTTCCATTGATTTTCACTTGTGTTGGTATTAATTGATCTTAATCATCATTCTCAACCCTTTTATCCAATTTAAATTTGTATTTTTCCAATTTAGCTTGTTTCATTATAAAATCACATATTCCTTCACATCATTTTTACCTCGGTACTAGTTCATTTTAAGTGAGTATCTATTATTGATGTGACTAATTATTTATCTTTTTCATGTTTAATGTTTCCACATGTCCACCTACCATGATTTATACCATCCGATCTATCACACGTGATAAATATAAATATGGAAAATATATTAATTAATTGTCAATATTTACCCATTACTATTCCACCCTTCTATATTTCTCAAAAATTCCTAGTACTTTTATTTAACATTATGTAATTTTTAGCCCATAATTTATATCATATATGTTAAAATTTTATTCAAATTCCATTAACATATTTATCCAAACTATTTGTTATTTCCTTACCCTAACATTATAACACTCTTACTTTTTATTTGACCACATTTTCACCCTATGTTTATATCTTCTACCCAAAAGTCTCACAGACTTTAAAAATTCAAAATAATTCTTACGTTTTTATCATGCATCCAATATAGCCTATGACTTGATTGGAGTTTTATGAACAATTTTTTCCTTTATTTTCTCTAAATTTTGATTTTAGTAATCCTCTAATAGTTTAAAAATTTATTAATCATATCTAATATACCACACCTTCCTAACACACACACACAAAAAAAAAAAAAAAAAAAAAAAAAAACTACTCTAAAATGTGTTGAACGACACTTATTTCTCATTTAACTTTTAAGTTCCTAGTGATGGTAGGGATTAAGATGACTATGATTTACCCTTCCTTAAAATATATTACCCTACATATCTTGAGTGAATGTCCCCAATTTTTGATATTATCTCATAAATTACATACAAATCTTGACATATAATTCAAAATTTTACCAAGTAGTATTTAAAAATCATTTTATATAATAATACTCACTAGGCTTCCAAAAATTCATTCCTTTTTAATTTAATAGAATGCCATGTTTTTTGGATTTTACTTTGTACTTAATAACTCTATTTATAAATAATATAGTTTTTCTCAACCCAGAATAAGTCCATAAGTTGTGTTTATAATGACTCCTTAACCTCAACACTTGTGGGTATTTCTATTCACAAACTTAGGATGACATATTCAATTATCATGATTTATTCCATTCCATATATCAATTAAAAGTGTGTATTTCATGTTACACACTTATAGTTAGTATAGTGAGAACATAATATTACAGGTTTTATATTCTACTATTTTAACTATTTCACATTGAAACTTATTGTTAGCATGTGCTTGAGAAATATTTTAAAGCCCTTTTCTTGACCATTTTATTTTGGATGATATATTATACTCTTATAATTTAAGATCATGAATTTTTTAATAAGTAAATTTATGGTGTTATTCATAAAATATATAACCCTATCATTAATCAACCTCTATAGACATCCCCACCAAGTGATGGTTTTTTCACACAAATTTTTATAACATCCCCTATTTCATAAGTTAGTGTTGTCATTGCTTCAATTAAATTCTAAATTAATCTATAACTATTATTATATATTTATCATTTGATCTCTTGAAAGGTAGATTAATGGGTCTAATGAAATTAATCCCTCATTGTTCAAATAATTTTTGTATGAGCACTAGGTTCAAAGGCATATTGTCAAGTTCTATGGGCCTCCTAACCCACTATTAAACATGACAATGCTTTCCTAATCAACATGTATCTTGAAATAATGTGGGCCACCATATCCCACTTTGTCAAATATTCTTCATATTCAAGTATCTAGTGAAATGAACCCCTCCCACTTCATGTGTTACGTTTTATATTATGCCTTGTTTATGATCTAGTGCATATTTTTGAAACACATCATCTTTTCCCAAATTTTATAGAAAATCTTTCATAATTATAAAATTTAAGGTGTAAGCAATTGGTTTTTTTCTCTTTTTATTTATAGTTATCTAGTAACATTCCATGCTAAAGGAATGTTGAAATTTAATACATTTTTTATAATATCATAATGACTCTAAACAAGTGTGCATCTAGATATCCTAAAATATCAATATCAATATGTGTGTGTGTGTGTGGGGCTAAGATGATTATGTCTATTTTTTTTAGCTTATTTTGGATTTAGTGATCTTAAAAAGATAAAACTTGGATAAATCATATTGTTTAATATTTAAAGTTACTATTTAAATATAAATATAAAAATTAGATTGATATTAACATTACCATTTATAAAAATGTCAAGATAATAAGGTACTTATCTTGTTCACTATTCTATTTTGATCACTATCTCTACAAGTCACCCTAATACAGACTAAAATGGATTTGTGGGCCATCATTTTAGGAGACTGTATTTCAGTACTTACCATAATGCTATTGACAATGTTCATAAACCATTAAAAAATAAATGTTGTTTCAAATCATTATCATTTGACTCAAACTTGTTATGAAAATGTCAAAGTGTTTTAATTTTTTATTGACACAAATAGAGTAATGGTTTCAATTAGATATGTTTACTATTAGAATTATCTTCTATGTTTTTTCTATCCATTCTGACATATTTTTTTACTTAATTCTAAATATGTTCTTATGTAATTTTAGATGTTGGGTCATGTGTATAGATTTAGATTTGTCTTCCTTCACCTTGAAACACTACCTTCACTTTTGACACTTGGATTATAAAAGTGGGTTCAAAATATGTTTTTGATAGGCCCACCCAAACCCCAATGAGTGGTTGACTATTTCCTATGTTCTAATAATATAAAGAGGGATAAAACTATAAGCAATTCTCCCACCTATGTGTATGTGTGCTCAATAGTGATTTGTTATAAATTAATGCAACATGTTTGGATCTTAACACTTACCTCGATTTAGGTTTTAAAAATAGAATATTTAATATTACTTTGATGTTTTTCTAGATCTATATGCTTCATGATAGTGCCTCAAGGATGTGAAAATAGATCTCTTAATGTGGAATTTTTTTTGCAAGTGATCTCCAAGTGAGAGATAAAAAAGAATAGCCTTAGGCTTGATGTGTTTATATAAAATAATATTTGGGTAAATTATGTATAAAAATAGCATGAAAAATGTGTTTTCCAACCCAAGGAAAGGTATAGAATTTTAAAAATATCCTTTGGGATAACTTAGAACACCACTCGCAAAGGTAGATACTACAAATAACAATCAACATCTGACTATTGTTAGCATTATCTATAATGGAAGTAAAATTGATCTAAAATATGGTGAAAATTATTTTAGGATAATATATCATTTATTCATATGTTAGGTAGATAATGAAAAAAAGTGGGAAGGAAAGAATGTAAACAGGAGTAAAATGTCTATGCGCAAGTCATGTACATTAAGGATAGGTAAAAATTGACATTGTCAAGTGTCTAATAGCAAATTTATGTTTCTATAAATTCCCCCTTTTAGTTTAGTATTGAAAATTCTATGTTAAAATGATAAATTAATAAATATACTACTTGAGTGTACTATATTTGGTATCTTGAGGTATACCCCAAATATCTAGCTTGCTCTATGAAATACCTACAAGGAAGCATGAAAAAATTAAATTCACTCATGATAGATAATTTGAAAGTATATATATATATATATATATATATAATTAAAATATTTGAAATAAATACACATGTGGATATGTGAATCAAGATTACCTCTGAGCTCATTAGAAAATAGAGTGATTATTCCCCTAGAAGATGCCACTTTTTAATGTATACATCTAATTCCTAATACCATTTATGTTGAAATTGTCAATATTATTTGAATCATACTCAAATGCAAAAATTAGGCCAAAATCACTTAAACACAAATGGTTCGAGATTATTATTTACAAGTGTTGATTTAGGCTAATGTATCCCTAAATGGGGTAATGCATTTTATGTGATTCCTAACTTTTCTTAAATTATTTTGAGTCAAAATGACATTTTCATTTTTTGGTGATTTGGATCACTCTTTTCTTTTAATTTATTAGTACATATCATGTACCTTTGTTATTTTCTTTGGTAACATCATAAATGGGATCATGCTCGATATGCATCTAACATTGCCTTCTAATTCTTCCTGAGTCAAATTATGACTCAGTAATATGACTTTATAACTAATTTGATTAATTATGCACCAATTTCCAAAGAATTACATTAAATTTATGTAATCTTACTTAGGAAAATTAAACCAAATTATGATCTTAAGTAAGAATTCCATGGAGCAAATTGAATATTTCTTTATTGGAAATTAGTTTTGAATATCTGCATCACTTGATGACATGATCAATGGGGTGGCACCCATAAGCCATAAATGTAACAAATATTAGGTTTATGGGCACACATACCTAATTAATGCCCTTTCCTCCCAAATAGTTATGAGGGTATTTATGGATTTATTATGCAATATTAGATTAATTCATGGCCACACATCTAAATCTTGAGATGGACTGTCATGGTTAATCCTGACCCATTTGAAAAATCTATAAATAGAGGGGCATAAAAAATCATTTTCAAGCTTAAATTGTCTAAACTTATAATGTAGGATTCTCTCTACAAACCATTTTTGTATTTTGATTATCATGATTTATTTTCATTAGGATAGCTTGATTTGATAGGAATAGATTTTATTTTTTATCTTGAGCCTCGATTATGCATGGTGATCTTGAGATGATGGAGAAGTTTGGCATCCACTGTTGACAAATATAGTAACACCAAATCAAGGGGAAAAACATGCTTGGATATGGTTTTGGATGGTGGAATCACTTGGGAAGGTAATATGCATATGTTATTCATTTCAAATGCTTTTTATTTTCATTTTCAAGCCCCATCAAATAGGTTGGCCTAGATTGTTAGTTCTTATGCATTCTTTTGTGTTACTCATGACTAATGTTTGAACTAATCCTCTTCGTAATCCAACACTACATTTTGGCATGCTCAATGGGACCATATCATCCATTAAAGCAAGGAAGACATCTTGGAAATCTTAGATTTCCATTTAAGTCATTAAAAAGCCCTTTAATAATAATTTTTATGCTCATTTTCCTATGTTTCTAACATTTTATTGCAACAACCAGTATCCATCATCAGTGACTAACATCGATCTCTATGTAGTGAGGTCTCTTGTTGCCTTAGTTTTGAGGTAGAGCATTTTTACAAAGACATGAGAATTCCATCTTGTTTGAGGATGCTACCCTCTTTGAGCCTATTTGTTAAAAACCAATCGGATTCATGTTGATTTTTATGCATCATTGTCATCCTACCCTTTTGATTTATATACTGCACTTGAAGGTTAATATTTTAGGATATCATCCTTCAATTTATGTACCACACTCAAAGGTTACCATTATAGGTTATCCCCCTTCAATTTGTGTGAGTGATCAAGCTCTACAACATGCGAAGGTTACCATTTTAGGCTATTCTCCTTTAGTTTGTGTGATAATTCTAGCTCTATAATGCATGAAGGTTACCATTTTAGGACCTCTTCATTTGGTTTTCACAAGCAACCAAACTTCAAATCATCCCATCATTACCATTCTTGTCCCATCACTGGTATTTAGTGAACTATTTTTTATGAATGTCCATTTAATGAACTTGATTTTTTTGATACCTTATTTAATAGTCTAGTTTTTGGAGAGCCCATTATTTAACCACAAACCATTGTTCATGCTAAAAAAAATGTTCCCCACTTTATAAAATCCATGTTAATCTATGAGCCTCAATAGGAACTGATGCCTCTTTAAGACCCATCTTATGAGGACCAAAATGTGTTCAAGATTGATATTTTGTAGACAATTGTATCACAATGTTATTATTAAAACACCCATTTGTGACAAGTTAACCTATGATGAATCACCTATTCTTATTTTATCTATTTTAAAATAGCCTCATTTCCTTGACAAGCCGGTCTTTGTAGAGTTGTCTCTTGATCTTTTTCCACTCGTTGAGGAGTCTCCTTTTGACAAAAAATATTTTATCAAGTCATTACTTAAGTGGTTCCCTCTCTTTAATGGTCTTCACTTAGATGAGTCAGTCTATGTTAAACCCTTCTTAGAATAATCAATTTTTTTAGAGCCCATTATGCCATCATAGGCCATTTCTTATTCGATACCAAACATTCAACAAAACATCATTATAGAAAAAACCACATCAAATGAAGCAACAACATTAGAGTTAGGTTCCCTTTTTGAATTGACATTAGATTTAATATCAGAATTAGAATCACTATCATAACTAATATCATATTTAGAGTCCCTTGAATTAGACTCAAATTCAAAAATAGATCACAATCATATATATTACAACATTGGTTACAATTGCCTTGCAGATCAATTTGAATATATTTGTGATCCTTCTATAGTTTTTAAGGATGATAACTTCAGCATCAACATAAATCATTCTAGTATATTATAATAATATTGTGCTTCCATTCATCATTACAATACCCCCATCTAGCATAGCCATTATATTGACATTTCACCTCCCACAAGCATTGATTGGGACCAACAGAATCATACTTTATTGAATTGCATCCATGGAAACATACCATTTATAGAACATGAGGGAGACCAAGACCAAATTCATTTATAAGAAGAACAATCTTCTAATGAAAACTTTTTAGTGGAACTAGGGGATGATCAAAGTTCAAAATCATCATCTTTTAGTGAAACCTTTTTGAAGGTGCTAGAAGACAATCAAATTCAAATGTTACTATCTCTTCATAAAACCTTCTCATAGGTGCTATGGGATAATCAAGACAAGTTCATTAGTGAAAACCTCATTGGGACACTAATAGCTGAGCATTGAATTTTTTCACTACTTGATTAAGACATTACTAAAGATCAAATCAATACAGTTACCAATCTATAGCATAATCAGATGGTATCTACTCTCAAGATAAAATAATAGAAAAATTTGGTGCTCCTATCGAGAGAATATTCAAAATATTTTAGCCTCACCACAACCAAAATTATGTCAAATATGGAATAAAAAACATTACATGTGATTGAAACTCTTGATCTTCATTTATTTCTCATTCATTATACACTCCATTATCATCCACCTATTCATTACCCACTTATATTATTTATCCTATGCCTAACATTATTTACCATCCTTGGTATCATTTTCCTTTGTAGATGCTATAAGGATACTTTGTATTTAATCTTCAAGGAAACTAACTAGATTACTAATGAGGATCATGAACACATTATTGAGATCCATATCAATAACAAGTTCTTGATAGAAAAACTTTTTTGAAAGGGTGTTGGATAGCAATTTTCATGATCATTTATTCTAGCTACGTCATATGTTGAATAGGATGAGCATCTCCACATTATTAAGAAAAATATAACCATTTTCCATTTTCCATTTACCATTTTCTATTACCATGCCCTGTCTTTTGGGGGCAACCCTATAGACCTTTTTAGGCATATTATACCATTATGTTCCATTTACCATGTTGGTTGAGCTATATTGACTTGAGGTCCTTTATATATGTAACACTAAATTTTATTAAGGTTAGCTCGATCACCTTCACCATGCTCTTACCATTTTTCAAGTAGTTTTCTCCACGGTCTTTCTATTTTACAAGTAGTTGTCTCCACGGTCTTTCTATTTTACAAGTAGTTGTCTCCATGGTCTTTCTATTTTACAAGTAATTGTCTCCACACTCTCACCATTTTGTGAGAAATTTTTAAGTGTTAAATGCTCTCACCATTTTGTGAGTAAATTATAGCTTGGGGGAAACTTTGTTTCCACTCTATCCACTTATCTTTTGATCATTTTCATTATACCATTTTATTATACCACATCTTTACTATTGATGAAGGCTTTTTTTAGCTATCTTGCTTATCCCATTTATCTTGGTTCCTTTGGTTCTTCCTACACTGTTCATGGGGGGATTATAATCTAGTTTTAATAGTTTTATAATGTCATGTTGAATGACATTATATGGAAGTAGTGTGGCATTTGATCTGGTAAGTTATCTTTTATTAATTATCTTATATGGTATCACTAATTATAATCACCTATGGGAAAATCAATATTTTATTTGATACCCCTAATTATAACCACCTTAGGTAAAATAAAAATTATGAAATTGTTTCCTCATTATAATATCTTATGGGAAAATTAGGTAAAATGCCTTTTTATAATGCATTGTCGCATCACCTGATCATTACTATTATCATTTTCCTAGTTGTTTGCCTTTATTTTATGAATTTTTTATGGCCTGGTTAGTTTTTCATTGCCTTTTGTGTAAGCATAATTACTATGACTTGAGGTCCTAATGGGATTATGTAGGTTGTGCTTAATTCATGTTGAGGTCAACTTAGTCCCCCTTTCATTACGCTCTCACTATTTTGTAAGCATTTTAAGTTGGTGCATTCTGATCATTTCATGAGTTGGATGATTCTATATCTTTTAATTCTCAATTGAGTTGAGATACTTAAAAAATTATAAAAACATTCGTAACATTTCAAAAACTCAAAAACATTTTATTTTGTTTGAATGTTTGTTGTTTGGTATTTTTATTTATTATTTGGTCTTGCTTCTTTGTTTCCTTTTCTAAGTACATCTTGATGTTCCACATAGATATTGATTATTTATATCTTGATCTCATGTTACTAAGTTGTTCTTTCTTTGTTTTTAAATATTTTTGTTTCTATTTAAGTCTTGATTGTTCATATCTTGATTTTAAGTTGGGTTCATTTATGTTTCACTTCTTCTTTATCTTTGTTTTTTGTTTAAATGTAAATAGCTGTAACTTTGGTCTTGGTCATTTTTTACCAATATCCTTAGTTATAGGTATTCACACTTGAACTAGCTCTGTGCAATTGAAATGACATGTCCTCATAAGTACCTCATAATTACGATGCATATTTTATTTTTCTATAACAAGCACTTTGTGATTTGGGTTCAAGTCTAAATGTTAACACAACTTTGATGAATAACTATCAAGATCACCATACATTATTTAGGCTCAATAGGTCTAACACCTGATTCTATTCTTAGACGTACATCATGAGTCTAACTAATCATTGGTCAATTTTCATCATCCCTCATTCCATTCTCTCCCACTTCTAGGTGAACTACATTGGTTTGAGGTCCATTCAAACTATGTAGGTAGTTCTTGGATATGTGAAATATCCTAGGTTAGCTTAGCCATATTTCACTTTTCTTTTCATCTCTTTCATCACTTTATGATCTTTATATGCCTAGTTTGTTGTGGATTTCAAATCCATTCCACCATTGCATCTATGTTTGTACCCACTCATATTTAATATATGATTTAGGTTATATCCTTGAGATATTAATTTCCAACTTGCCCATGTAGGGGCACAACATTTGAACCTACCATAAGAATGAAATAAACCCTACAGGGACAAACCATTTTATATTAGTGATCAAAATTTGCCCTACTGGGGTAAATTTGTTTATCACATGATCATATTTGCTCTACTAGAGCACATTATTATTATTTTTATATTTGGAGACAATGCTATCCTTTTCTTCTAATTCTAATTTCTCCACACTTTTCCCCATGATGGAAATACTTTAGTGTGCAACTTGTCTCAAGATTGATCAATTTCAAATCACACAGCTTGCACCCTAGCTTTGGGTGTCTTCAAAGTGTGTCACTTCTATTTTTGGATTATATCCTTCCCATTCATAATCTTTGGGGCCCATTATACCTATAATTATATTTTAATCATTTATGGAATAAATATGTTTAATCATTAGATCATCTAGCTTTAATTTGTTCCATAGGTTAATCTTACTTTCTCTCTCTTTTTGAGAGTCACTCCTTCTCTTTCATCCTAGTTTGTCCTCTTGAGGGGGAATCATGGTTCATTTCTAGTTTATTATTGAAAAATATTTTATTTGAAAAGATTTTGATTCAATTGAATGTCTTTCTATGCCTTCTCAAATAGGGGCAAACTGTAGACATCCAATTCCTAACACCATTTGTGTTAAAATTGTCAATCTTACTTGAATCACACTCAAATGCACAAATTAAGACAAAATCACCTAAAATTTATAAATGGTTTGATATTTTCATTTAAAATTTATGTTTTAGGATAATGTATCCCTAAATGGGGTAATGCATTTTATGTGATTCCTAAATTTTCTTAAATCATTTCGAGTCAAAATGATGTTTTTGCATTTTGGTGCTTTGGATCACTCTTTTCTTCTAATTTATTAGTACATGTCACATACATTTTTTATTTTGTGTTGGTAACATCCTAAATGGGATCACAGTCTATACACATCTGACATTGCCTTTCAATTCTTCCTGAGTCAAATTATAACCCAATAATATGACTTTTCAACCATTTTGATTAATTGTGCACCATTTTCCAAAGAATCACACTAAATTTGATTAATCTTACCTAGGTAAATTATACCAAAGTATGATATTAAGTAAGAATTATATGGATCAAATTGAATATTTATTTATTATAAAGTATTTTTGAATATTTGCATTACCTAATGACATGATCAATGGGGTGGCATGCATAAGCCATAAATGCAACAAATATCAAGTTTATGGGCACCTATGCCTAATTAACGACCCTTACTCCCAAATCATTATGAAGATATTTATAGATTTATTATGTAATATTATATTAATTCATGGCCACACATCTCAATATTGAGATGGATAGTCATGGTTGATCTTGACCCATTTGAAAAATCTATAAATAGAAGAGCATAGAGCATCATTTTTAAGCTTAAATTGTGTAAAATTATAATGTAGGATTCTCTCCACAAACCATTTGTATAGTTTGATTATTATTATTTATTTTCATCTTAGCTTAGTTTGAAAGGCATAGATTTGATTTCTTATCTTGAGCCTAGATTATGAATGGTGATCTTGAGATAATGGAAAAACTTGGTATCCATTGTTGACAAAGACATGAACACCAAATCAAAGGGAAAAGCTAATTTAGAGCTTATTTTGGATGGTAGAATCACTTGGGAAGGTAATATGCATATGTTATTTCTTTCAAATGTTTATTATTATCATTTTAAACCCCATTGAATAGGTTGGCTTAGATTGTTAGTTCTTATGCATTCTTTTGTGTTTTTCATGACTAATGTTTGAAATAATCCTCTTTGTAATCTAACACTATAGTTAAAACCATGGGTTGATATAAATATGGATTAACCTTCATTAGATATTTATAAGTGATAACATTTGAGTCTTATAGTACCCAAACTACACTGCTCAAAATATAAACATAACTTTTTTGATGGAATCTTATACTAGTTTCGTTTATAAAAGGTAGAACCCCACATTAGGCTAGTATGTAAATGTAATTTTTTTGAATATAAAATATATAAAAATATTAGATTAAAATTGATATATTATTTACCTTCATTACCATCATATAAATTATTATAAAATGACAACATCCATGCCCCACAATATTATACATCTTTACCACAATGTAGTATACAATTACATAAAATTTGCATGTCACTTTGTCTAATATGATAAAACTGACCCATGCAATGTGATAATCTATTAAATATTATCCACATAATTTGATAATTATGTTAAATTTGATCCATGTAATGTCTCATCATATTATATAATTTATCTCCCATTCTTTTAAAATTTCCCATTTATGCCTTGTATATGTATGGATGTGTCAATATGTCCAAATCTAAATCACAATCTCCCCCTATTTGAATCATTATTTGTCTTAATATAAATCATAAGTATTCAATATAAATCACAATTTTCCAAATATGTGTTAATTAAATCATGTAATATAACCCAAAATATTAATTATTTGTCTTTCAAGGCTTGAATCTCTATGACAATCCCACTAGTATTCCCCATTTTGAGTTGAGAGATGTAACCTAAAAATCACTCATCTCAAAATAAAATAGTTATATGCACAATGTTATATAATTTTTTTTAAGCATGTAAGGCATGTGTGATAACATGATTATATTATGTTATGATAAAAATATTATATTGTCAAAGAATATATGAAACATGTATCTTAAGGCATATAAGTGTCATGTCAAGTAGATATAGTAATTAAACATGAAATAATATTAATATGAAATAGTAATTAAGTAGATATAGAGGTATATATAAGCACTAATTCATAATCCATGCATAATATGTATGATATGAATAATGAGATCAAATAAAATTAGAATATTGATTGATAGTAATCATAAAATTAGAAGCTCAGTAATCATGTAGATACACACACATATATGTACAAAATGTCATGATCAATATGCATACAAACAATCAAGAAATGAAAAGACTCTAATATGACATAAATAACAAGGAGTAGAGTATCCTTGAAATAATATATGCATTAAATGAAAACAAACAATCAACACACTCATATAAACACACAAGATAATTCTTAATGTCACTATTTTATACAAAATGGGTCTATGACATAAACACACAATGTAAGTAAAATGTTTGAATGCATCAATGTAATATTTAGATCTAGGTAATATAATGCAATATTTGAAAATTATTTCATTAAATCATATGAAATAAATATAAAAATGTTTGTATAACTAAGGGTCAAGATAATCATATCTTGTTTACTACTTTGTTATGAACTATCACTATTGTCTAACTTTGTCTTAGTTCTGCAACTCAGCTTTGTGTTCTATTCATTTGGGATTTTGACTATTTTCCTACCCCATACACTAATATCAAACCATAAACACTACTATTAGTGTTAGTTTCTTACTCTAGACATTACTATCCTAACAAAAATAGAGACTCTTTTCTGAATCTCTCAGTTGTACTTTTCTAGGTTTTTTTCACCTTTCAACTGATGTCTTCATATCTTGCACATATGATATTTATCTTCACTAATTGATCAAATCCTATGTCTTCATCCTTGGAATGAGTTTACTAAAAAATAGGTTAGTGGGCTCATGATGTTGATCTTCCCTAAATACACATTTTTAATGGGCATTACTTATGTAGCAAATTCTCCAAGGAGGGCCTCAAACTTATGTAGTTCTCCCTTATATGTGGGAAATTGTGTTCAAGTGTGCAATATAATATATGAAGATGCATGCAATTATATATCTTGTAATTTTAAAATTATTTCTCATGCACTACTCTTTGAATGCTTCAAACCTTTAATATTAATTCTCCTATGTTTGCTATGAAAATAGGGATGACTAGGGTAGAATAGAATGTTTGTGTAATTGATTGATTTACCTTTAGTAGGTGTTTGATTAGTGTTTTATAGATGAGGAATGAGAAGGATTAGAATTGTATTTATACCACACATTTTAAAAATATATCATATTAGGGTTCAATAAGATAATTAGGCTAACCCATGGGTTTCAATAATTTTTTAATTTGGATGACTTTTGGTGAGTTGACACTAGATAAGAATCATGATGCTACCATTGGTGGTAGTGTCCCTCTATATCTAGTAGTGTCTATAGGGATAGAAAATATGTATTTATTTGAAAGTGATAGTGAAGGATGTTTATCAAATTTTAAGATTTTTGTACAGTAAAATAAACTTGGGTCATCATAATGATATGTATCAGATTAAAAGATAATAAATTAGGCACAATGAGATGGTGAATGTGAGCCTTTCAACAATAAGAAGGTCTATAACTAAAGGATAGATCTTGTTTTATATTTGTAAAATGTTTAAGACTAAGATGATAAATATATTAAATTTTAGTTTGTACATTCCCCTTAATATGTTAATGAATAAAGATGATATTACTAGTTTAAAATAAATAAATGTGTACCTATGTGCATACAACACATCTCACCTTGATTTTGCTTGAGACCACTTTGAGCAATTTTTTAGTGTATGACCTATAAAAAAGAGCATGATACATTATTAATCATTTCATATAAGCTTAAATTTGAAATAATTGAAAAGAAAGAGAGTAAATAAGGAGTACACATGTGTGTTGATGCAACCATGTTACCTTTCAATGATTTGACTTGGTAAAGATGTTTCTTTATGAAGAATTGGATCTATATAAGTTTTAGAACCAAACCTTGGAGATATAAAGAGAGAGATTGGAAGGTATTATTCCCCTAATCTAGTGTAAGGATGAGTCATGACATGACTAGTGAGATCATTATATCTCAATCGCATAACTCAATTGTGAATATACATAATCTGGTAAGGGTGAGTGAATTAATCAACTCATCCTATAAATTTAGTGAAATTTTATTATTTAATAACTCTAATATATAAATATGAAAATATTAAATTATTTAATCACTTAAACCTATAAAATGAAACCACTACTGCAACATAAAAGGATTAATAACAATACATCCTGGTGAGTAGTATAATTGGTAAATGTTAAATTTTTTGGTATAGTAGTATGGTATATGCACTTATAATATGTCTAAGATATACTATATGTGCCATAGATATAAGAAATATATATTTCAAACCTATGAAAAATCAATGTAATGTATAAAATTATGACCCAAGTGGATATATAGATCATGACATTAAACTAGAGTTTGTGTGAGTGTAAAGGTAATTTTATTATGACATGAGCCCACTGAAATATAGAGATAATAATTAAGTGTGTAAGTGTGGAGGTTATGTTATTATAACATGACCCCAATAAAATATATAAATTGATAAGGTATGTAAGTTTGGAGTTCATGTTATTATTACATGCCCCCACAATAATTTGGAAACTATGAAAATATGGAGGTTATGCCTTCTATGACATGCCCTCCCTTTTGAGGTGAGGAAATTATAATATGATAATTACCTCAAAAGGATAAGATATCTATATAATATGTGTATGAATCATGTAGCATATAGGTATAACATGTTGAAATAGATATATAAATCAAGGTCATAGTATGTGAGCACATAAAGTCCTAATATGCATGATATAAATAATGGTAATGTCTATAAGGTAAGAGCATAATCCTAGAAAAAATCAAACACACACACAAGAACACTTAACATAATGAAAATTAATGGTCCAAGGAAACCTCACACAAGGGGCATATTCAAATGACACACAATCTAAAGGAATGACATATTAAAATGTCCAATCAACATATAATGACACATTCAAATGTCCAAATAACATACAATGGCATAGAGGCCAATAAGAAAGGAACATATTTAAATTTTACATAAGAAAGACAATAAAAAGAAATGTAATACAATCAAGGAAGTGAAAATATGAATGAATGAAGTATAAGAAACCAACATAAACATATTATATAAGTCCTTGCATCTATGTGTTAGTAAAAATGTTATTTAACATAACATATCAAGGAAACTATGCAAGATATGAGCATGGATATAGACATGTGTAATAAATATAAGATTAAACATGATAATGTATAAATTATCATAAAGGATATGTGACCTATATAAATCATGATCAAAGAAGCAGATACCCCCAACATACTATATGGCATGAGTATAGAAAAGGTCCAACATCTAAAAATGCATAGATCATGTGTCTAGGTATGTTTGTATCACACTCAAAGATGTGTGAAACATATGTGTATATAGGAATTAAATGATATGCTATTTTATAAAATATAAAAAAACATTGATGCCAATGAGCTTGTAAAAGATGGTAATGCTAAATATTTTTGTATTATTTTATTTGAATATTTTTGTATATATATATATATATAATTATATTCCTTTAACCTTAGGTTGGATAATTTAATTTTTTGGATCATGGTTGGATAGGTGAAAATGGTGCATGCCATACTCTTCTTCATGATTTACATGTGAAGTAGAAAAACAAATGCCATTATGTGTCATATGGATCAATTTTACAACATGGGAAAAGGAGATACCTTGCTTATTTTGGTAAATTTTGGCTTAATTACTCCACATGTCACTATAATGAGATATTGATCAATCAATGGCTCTTTGCTAAGATGAGTGTTGGAAAGATTGGTCATAGTAGAGGGTATACTAAAATGAAGACTTATTCTAGTGGTTGACTTATATGAAGGCCAATGGACCATATGTTTTTAAAAATGAGTGGAATGAGATGTATCAACCCTCTTTGAATGGCCTCTATAAGAATCATGGGAAAAAGACATTGGTGTGTCTTTCTTAAATCCAATAACCCCTTGATCTATAAGTTGTGAAATATTTTGCCTTAATGCAAAACAATCATTATCATGATGTCCATTAATACCATGGTAAGTGAAAAAGGTCTGTCCTTTTACCTTTTCAAATCTATGTGGTCTGTCCTAATGAAATACATAGGAAACATTATCCTTTTACATTAAAAACTTTATCTAAAGGATAATGTTTCCTATGGATTTCATTAGGAGTAAGCATGATGAAGGATAAAATTTTGGATGCAACTAAAAAGATAAAAAGTATAAAACCTAGGGCAAAAACATAAATAAACATTCCTTAGTTTATGCCCATGCAATAAGTTAGATCTAGAAAATAAATACAGTAATCTAAAAATAAATTAATGTATAAGGAAAAAACCCTAATGTAATTTATGGTTTGGTTTCAAAAATAATAGAGGATAGATTCACCAGAATGTTCTATACTAAATAGGTCTATTAAATAAACACATGATATAAATAAAATGTTTGAATGCAACAATGTAATATTCAGATCTAGGTAATATAATACAATATTTGATAACAAATTCATTCAATCATGTGCAATAAATGTAATAATGAATGTAAAACTAAGGGTTAAGATAAGAATATCTTGTTTAGTGCTATGTTATAAACACTATCTAGCTTCATTTCAATTTTTTGACTTAGCTTTATGTATTTTTCATTTAAGTTTTTGATTTTTTTATTCCCTAGAACTACCATCAAACTATGGACACTATCATTGATGTTATTACCCTCCTCTAGACATTACTATCCTACCCAAAATATAGACACTTTTTTAGATCCATTAGTTGCACTTTTTTGGTTATTTTGTCACCTTTATATTGATCTCTTTGGATATTGCACATAGGATATTGATCTTCATTGATTGATCAAATCCTATCTCTTCACCCTTAGAAAGTGTTTTTTAAAAAATGGGTTAGAGGGCTCATAGTTTTGAGCTACCCTAATTTTCCCTATGTCAATGAGCATTGCCTACATAGAAAATACTCTAAGGAGGGCCTTAGGCTTATGTATTTCTCCATTATGTGTGGCAAAGTATGTGAACAAGGGTGAAATATACTATATGAAGATGCATGGATTGATATATCTTGTAATTTGACAAACATCACTCATTGGATAATCTTTATATGAATCATATTTGTAATATGACTACTCCTATACTTGATATGAAAATAATGACAAATAGGGAAGAATAGAATGCTTGTGAAATTGATTGATTTATCTTTAGTAGGTGTTTTCTTGGTATTTTATAGATGAGGAATAATAAGTATTAGATTTGTATTTATACCAGACCTTTTGAAAATATCTCAAAGGTTCAATAATATAGTTAGGCTAACCCATGGGTTTTAGTCTTTTTTTAGTTTGGATGAATTTTGGCTACTAAACACTAAATAAGGATATGGACACTACCATTGATTTTAGCGTCCCTTTGTGGTTGGTAATGTCCATAGGAATAAAAATTGGATATTGATCTGAAATTGATAGTGAAGGATGTTTATCAAGTTTTAAGCTTTATGTATAGTACATGAGACCTAGGTCATCATAATTATATGTATACGACTAATAGATAAGAAATTAGGCATGGTGAGATGACAAATACAAGCTTTTCAGTAGAATGAAGGTCTAGAACTAAAGGGTATATCTATGATTGATATTTTTCAAATGTACAAGATAAAGATGCTATAAATATTTAATTTTATTATCTAAAGTCACATATTAATGATTAAATAAAGCAATAGTCATCGATAATTACTCATGGAGGGATGAAAAGTAATATACAATGGTCACACAATGTCCATTAGTGATAAAAAGTAATATACAATGGTCACACATTATCACTCATAAAAATCATCACATAATGGAATACATAATCAAGATCACATCATGTAATAGTCATCACCATCAAACATTCATATATTAAATAATACTAATCTACATAATTTATCCATGCCATCATCAAAACATATTAAAGTATACTATTCATTGCATATAACACTCTAAATATTATATACAAGAGAAATTCATGTATAATAATCAGTTTAAGTAGATCAATATGATCCATAGAAAGATACATGTATAGTGTACCAAGATTATAAAAATGTAGCCATTCCTCCAATTTATAGTTGTACCCTCTAGGTGTAGGAATTTCTCACATATATATTCCTATACATCATATATAAATTTATGTATTGCATCCCACTCATATATAATGTAAAATTCTTGTGTGTATAAAAAGGATATGTAATATACCATGTATATATGATAATTAAATACAAAAATCATATAACTATAAAAGTATGTCATGCATAAGTCCTAATTTTTTATTTCTTGAATATCTTTATTTTTTTGTATTTTTTATTTTTTGTGTGCATATTTTTTTTGAGTTTGATATGCTTACATATAACACTGAAGTAATTTTATGATGTTCATAAGGTTACTCATAGGTTTTTATTTAATTGAATAAATGATAAATCCTTATTCCCAACTTATTTATAATAAAAAATTGTCCCAACCAATTTGGTTTCAACTTGCCTTTGATTTCCTTATATGCATTGGTATTATTTTGATTATCTTGTAGCATCAACTCCCTAATTTTAAAATTATCAATTTTGAATATTAATGTGTATGCCTTCTTAATGTGATTATGATAAAATTTGAGATGATCAATATCATACATTATTCTATCATTTAATATTTCTAACTAATGCAACCACTTTTCCTGATATTCATTATCCTTAATGATATCTTTTAGAGAAACACACAAGGATGATATATCTACTCTAAAGGAAATGCAAATTTTGTTCCATGAAAAAGATAATAATTCATATCCCTTTTGGGTGTGTGACCACTTGTGTAATAGGACCATAAGGAATAAATAATCTAATTATTCTAGTTGTTGTGTTTTGCAACTATTTTACTTAATACTTTGCAATTGTCTTATTTATTGCTTCTACTTGCCCATTTCCTTGTGGATAATAAAGAGTGGAAAATGTATGGTTTCTTATTATTGAATGATGATCTAGTATGTTATCATACTTGAAATTAAACTAAATAATGAAAAGATATTTATCATTAAAAAGTAGCATATGTCCTCCCCTTTAGCTGATTGCAGTGGTACATCCTCAAACCCTTTTGTACAATATTTTGTAGTAGTAATAATGAAATTATGATCCAAAGGATGATTCTAGATTAATATTGATTTGTAAAATAAAAATTCCTAGTAAAAAATGGCCATGATGATACAATAGGTGTTTTTTATTACACAATATGCCCTCATTTATTCATTAATTAGGGAACCTCCTTTTGTTTTTGTAATTTCTCCCACTTGCACTCATGGCTCGTTGGTCTCAAAACTTCCAAGTTACTTTGGTAGGTCATATTGATTTGCATATAAAATAATGTCCCAAAACTAATTTAATTGGAAATAACACATTCATGTGATAAAATTCCATGTTTTGCACTTAGCGTAAAAACATATTCTTACCTCTCAAATCTGCATTTGAATGTCTCGCTCACTTCTTATCTACACTTATGTCTCTATTTCATTTGAGTGTATATAAGTTTTCATATATAAAGGAAACTCAAAATTATATTTTATGTAAATATCAAGACCATAAAAATAAATTTCATGTTTACCACCAAGCTTTAAAATGTCATCTTGACCCTCTATTCTTCTGACAAAGTGACTTACACAAAATCTTGGGACTTCAGTAAAAAACAAATTATTTAAAAATAAATTTCAAAAATGATTTTTTAATATTAATTAAAGTGAAAAATAAAATTAAAAATGGACTTAAATAATATTATGGCCATATATGCCAAAGTTAAAAAAATTAAATGGTTTTTAAAAACCATGGTTTTAGGAAAACCACCCTAGGGCACCTCCCTTTCCCTTGGGAAAATTTTTCAAACCACATGGTTTCATTTCATGTGAGGAAGATTTTTTTTAAAATTTTTCTGGTTAAGTCTTTTCTCAGCATGTAGTCATGGGCTTGTACCAATGAAGGCTATCTATCTATCCTTAAATGCATGGATGTACCAGCCTCTGACCGTGCAGATACATGAGAGGAGTTCAGTTGGGTGTGAGGATGACCTAGGTAGGCCATCATTTAGATGTGTTAGTAGAGGTTAGAAATATGGGTCCTCATAGGCATGTAAACATATTTGGATTTTGTCACATGGCCATGTGGATATAGACCATCTGGCCCATCTTTGGAGCTCATAAAATCATATCCATGCACATTTTAAATTTTTTATTAATTTAAAAAAAATTAATGTGAAATTTGAAAATTTCCTACCTTGTGACTTAAATGAAATTGGAATATGTTTTTACCCATATCTTACAAAATGGGAGTCAATTTTTTCAATCCATCTATGGCATTATAAAGTTGGTTGTGACATGGTTCACATGGATTAATCAAATTTATGAAAAATATATCCAATCAAAAGCTATTTACATTTTTGTGACTAAGTTGTTAAAATGTATTTTAATTAATTTGAAAGTCATTTTTATTCACATATGCCAAAAAGTGACTTGTTTTATTTGTTTTGTAGGTGTGAATGGAGCTAAAGTGAAAGAAGCTTGATTTTGGAGGGAAAATTGCAAATAAAATTCAAATTAAAGCAATTTTTTATTTTAGGGGGAAAATTTATCCCTTTATTGACCAATTTTTTTTATAAATAACCATCCCATAGTCATTTCAAATGGTTAGATGTTGTTGATTCTAAGTGAGGAGACATTGGACCAAACATTTTTATTACTTTATAGTGTAATCTCTCCCTTATTTTGGCTTTGGCACTAATGTTATGCTGCCAAAATTTGTAACCGATTGGTGAATGTATACCCAAATACTATGTTATTGAAATTAAGATCACTATTAATTGAAGATATAAAATTTTATTTTCATTTTACTATTTGTGAAAACTGTAGATGTGTTATTTATCTTCTTAGTTTGTTGTTCCTTAGAATCTTGCATCATTATTACTGATGGTTGTGAATTCATTGACTAGGTAGGTAAACAATTTTGTGGGTAGAATTTATTCAAACAACTCAGATTTAGCTGCATATCAACAGTCTTATATTTCTTTTCCCATTTTATATTTCTTTTTCTATGAATCCGATTATTAAACACAATTTACTTCTCTCATTTTATCTCAATTTCTTAAGTCTTTTATTACCGTTAATGCATTGTTGAATGAATATATATGCAATAAATGTTTAAAATCAATTGTATTTATTTTATATGAATATAAAACACTAATTTATTTGGTAAAATATGTATGTTTCTCATTTTTATCTTAAACAATTTTTAAACCTACACAAGTGAAACAATGAAACTTGCATATCCCTCTCACCATTCAAAGGCTACACAAAGTTTTAAATTTTAGAACTAGCAAAGGCTCTTTATATAGAATAATTTATAATGAACCAAGTGAGATCTAATCTTCCAAGACCTAGTAGATATAGACATTGGATAGATTTTTTATATCTCGTTTAAGGATAGGGTGGATGGTCCCTATCCCTCCTAAGTTGGTGTGCTAAACAACCCATCAATAGATTAGCACAAAAAGGAATGTTGTGACACAAAAATATCTAAAACTAGAAATTTTAAATGAAAATCTTAAACTTTGACATTTTGGAAGAATTTATCATGTTGTAGTTCCTTTTATTAATCCATTTGTTGCTCCTCAAAACCCACCAATGTCCTAGGCTTATCTTGGTGGAATTAACTATCCTGTTAACATTATGGGGGTTTCCCATGACTTACCCAAAAACCTAGAAAAGTTTTACCCTAATTATGTGCATGGTGGGATTTGTACTACCAAATAACATATTCAATAATTTAAATACACTATTGTTCAAACATAAATTAATCATGTGGTTGTGGCTTGTCACCTATTCCAATATACTTTGGAGTAAATGTCATATGGGTGGTATTTAGGATTTACAAATGGGTCTATCAATTCTTGGAATGGTTTAGAAACTATGTTTATCAATAACTTATGAATACCCATTGATCCAGCTATCTTTGGATTACAATTAGGTTATCAAAATTGAACAATAAATGGTGCCAAAAGTTATAGAGTTGGTACTTTACATTCACTTGAACGACTAGGTGTCTATCTTATATTCCGAAGATAAACCATGATCTTTAGTGTTGGAATAGAAATTACTGAGGGGGGGGGGGTGAATCAATCTTCAAAAAAATTATTTAACAATATTACTTAAGCAATCATAGATCATTTAAACAAACAGGAACATCTTAGCAAGTATAAACATCAATCCATAAGAGCATGAAACACATGAACATATAATATATGTGGGAAACCCTCAATGGGAATAAAACACATTGATGATGAAAATATAATATAATATATAAGATAAAAACCAAATTTATTTAAAAACCCACTTCACACGGAGCACCAACCCCAAGTAGCTAAGCACCAACTCAGCTAAGCTTTATCAAGCACCAACTTACAAGGAGGCACCAACCCCTTAGATGACGCAACACCAACTCAACCACCTAAAACACTTGATCATTTTAATAATACCTTATTTCTCATACAATAGATGATAATATTATTCCTCATCTCTTCACACACTTCTATCCCTCTCAATCTGGCCTCTATCTTTATTCTCTCAATTAGCCCTCTTCTTGACTTGATTAGGTCATATGACCTTGATCCTCATATGTATAACCTATATAAAAGATACATAATTGATCATATATAATCCTATTATTTTATATAATTCCTTATTCTTCTCACCAAGTTTTATATTATTTGATTACTTTCTTCATACTTACCACCTCTCCAAATAGGCCTAAAATTGCCTAGTATTTATACAAGTCACTTATTCACATCCTTGTTAGTCAGAAAAACATTATTATCTTATTATGTTAGCAATTAAATGAATATTAAGACATATCATAGACATGGATCAAATTTTCGTTGAGTCCCTTTAGGTCTGACCTATTTCAATTAGGCCTTATCTCTCCTTTAGGTCTCATGGAGACCTGATTCCATTAGGCCTATTTAGCACACATTACCCTTTAATATTATTGGATCATATTAAAACACATAAAATGGAAGGAAAAAGTCATATTCCACTATAATAAACCTTTTATAAGCTTATATATGCTTCATAACACTTTTTAGATTAAACCACTACTTGGAACACATTATTAGTACTGTTCATATAAGCTCTGTGCATAACCAGAAAGTCTATCTTGAATAATTAAACTATCAACACAACTTTGATAAATAATCATGGAAAAAAATAATATATTTAGAAACCTTATGAATTAAATGTTATAAAAAACTTAATAATATGCTTCAACTCAGGGTATATAGGGTCAAACTCTTCTTTGCAAGAAGTCCATTTAAAACTACCAACTAGCCTCAAAACATAGTAATGGAAACTTGATATTCAACATTAGAAAGGATAATTTATATGAACTATGAAAACTTAAATATATTATTTTACACACACACACACACACACACACACACACACACACACACAGATATATATATATATATATATATATATATATATATATATATATATATATATATATATATATATATATATATATATATATATATATATATATATAAGACCAATATTTGGCATTAGACTTTGTGGTATTTGTAATATATATATATATATATATATATATATTACAAATACCACAAAGTCTAATGCCAAATATTGGTCTTACAGACCAATCTTTTGTCTTTAGTATACACAATCAAGTTTGAACCAGTCAACCCATTTTGTCTTTACCATTTAAACCTCTTACAATGAATTCCAAGATTTTTAAAATAATGTATATATCATTAAATTTGAAATTTTTTTAATTATTTTCATTATATATATCATATCATGGCATAGAGTCTCAAACCCATCATTGTAACCTGCTTACCCAAAATTGCCAGTTTGCCTTGAAGACCAGTCATGGTGATTTTAAATTTCAACACCTATTTAGATACATTAAAAAGATAATTATGCATGTGGATGATACTATATGATAATTATATCATTATTATATGGTTAGATAACATGTTAATATGGAGATATTGGTCTTGTAGACCAATGTCACAACCTTACATCTTCACTATCTCATCTTCACTAGATAGGTCAACTTATGAGAAATATTTTCATCATTAACACTAACCTATAAAAAATATATCCAACATGAACATGCATTATAGGTATTTAAAAAATCCCAATTCATTTGGATTCATCCCTAATTCATGATAACACATTCCTAATCAACTTCTTACTTTTACTTGGTTTTCTTATTTTCTACACTGGTAGGTATGTTAACAACTAGTCAATTTGTATGGCCAGTTTAACACCAATAAGCTATATAAATTACTAAAAATATAACATGGAAATAATATAAAAGTCTCAAGACTAAAAATTTATCTAATTATCAAATTTGACTTGGTCAAATGTACCTACTACAATGAATCTCTGAGAAGTAAGGCCTTTTCTATAGGGTCCACTCACTCTCCTGACAAAAAAAATCACACGTAGAGATGCCTGAGAGAGTTTAATTCATGATAAAACATCAAAAATATCCAAACTAATCCATTTTGATCACTTTATAACAATTTATTTCACATTGGGTCACTATTAGGGTTCTTTGAGGGTTTAAACCATCTCATAGTATTAATGATAATTCATAAAGCTTATCCCCTTATTATAGAAACAAATGATTGGAAATTTGAGATAGAAACCTTCCCAATATACCATTAATTTATTAGGTTATCATGTAGAGTTTACACATGCTAATGAACACTTGAAATTTCTTCTCAAGTTGAGAACCCTTTATTCTGTGCACATAGGAGACCTTAAGTCACTTTTTATTGCCTTAACATTAAAATTTTGACCTAAAACTTGGTTAACAAACTTGGAATAACATGAAATACCTATATAAATACACACATACACTTTCCTTGTAACTTGATCTATATTCCCCATCTCTCCACCATCTCTCTCTTTTCTCTCTAAGCTTTTGACCTACAATTCACAATAGGTATTGAAGTTGACCTTATAACCACTATTTAAGCTCTCAAGACCTCATGTACAAATTCAAAAAACCTCATTCATCCTCTTATGCATATATGCATTCATCTCACTAGGACACCAAGATCATACTTTCTCATAAGGTTTCTTCATGCAATGACTATTGTCATGACTATACTTCTCAAGCACTTAAAGCTTTACAACTAACCTTGAAACACTACTTAATGACTATACACATTAATCACATGCATTTCATTATCCTTAGATGATATCATACCTCTACACATACTAATTCATTCTCACCATGAACATGCTCATGATATGACTATACTTCTCAAGATACCTTATATTCAAAGACTAGTACTTTAGAACATGTTTACCTTGACTTGAAACTTGAAATTAACCTCAAAAGAATCATCAGGTTATATTCAAATTATCCCTCAGAAAAGAGACATTATTAGATCATTTTAGACTATTACTATGAATAGTAATATCTAAAATAAGATATGTAAAGAGGGAAAATCTTTATATTTATAGTAGATATATTTAGAGTTGCTATATTAATCTATAGAGTAAAACTAGGCATATTTAAAGTATGGATAGATAGGGATTCAAACCTTTGTTGGAACATCTTTAGATCTACTTGGAAGATCTTCAGAGCTTGAACAAAACATCTTCATATCTTGATAAAGCATATTTAGATCTACTTATGCAAATCTTTAAAACTTGACTAAGGATCTTCATAGCTTACTGTATTCTACATGAGTCTTCAAATCAGGCATACAAGCTCATACCCAACACACCATGTATCTTCACTAGATGCATCTTAGACATCAATGATGACATACTTTAACATTAATGAAATTATATTTACATGAATGAAAACATTATGCCAACAATCTCCACCTTTGTCATTGATGACAAAACTCATTATAGTTTGATCAATCTCTTCTCCCTCAAGCTGATATTTCTCCCCCTTTGAATTTAATGACAAAGGGTCTTCCATAAATAACTTATCTAATCCTTAGACCTAGATTTCAATAAACCACACAATGAAATACTAACCAAGTACTCACCTTAGGCTCATCATTTGTTGCAGATACCTTTTGAAAACTCTCTTTATCCCCCTAAGTAGATACTCCCTATTAAAGACACTATATGGCACAAAATATTCAATTTTTTTTCATGAATGACCTCACTCATGACAAATATTTCATGCACCTAATCACTGCTAACTATACTCTACCAATTATGTCAATTCACTTTTGATATCCATCTTATACAAGATGTTCTTTGATATCAATCTTGATAACTGATTAGAGAAGATAATGTGAATAAGCTTACCTTGAATATATCACTCAAGATGCCATTATCCATTCATACAATATGAAAAAAATACATCTTATGATCTTATCTAAGCTTAATGGTCCATTTCTGATCCATATACATCATGATAACCATTATTATACTACTTCACTATTCATTAGGATTGTAAAATATCTAGTTCATTGTCTACCAAAATTCTATCTTGCTTGATCACCTTCACCTCACATAACCAAGGCATATTCATGAGATAGACCTATGACACATGACCCAAAATTCATCTTAAAACACCTAGAATAATCACACTTAATGCATGTGAGCCTAAAACACTTTTGTAATCAACTCTTTTCCACTATGTCAATTAGGTTTGTCTGCTATCAAAGATATTTTTCTAAGGAAACAATCTAGTACTTTCATGATGAAAAAAGATCACTCATTTCATGTCCATATGACATCTTCAGATGTTTTTACATCAATATTTCTCCTTCATATTTCTAAAGATAACATAACACAAACATCATCATGATGCCTTCCTTACATCATTTTGTCAACTAGGTTTGTGCTTACATGCTTCACTATTAGAAATATCTATCATAACTTGTATTCTTCATGATATTAAAATTGAGATAATATAATATGTGCCTTAGTCATATATCACCTTAAAGTCATCTTGATGCATTCTGAACACTCAAGTCTCTCTCACAACTCTCAACAAAAAGAATCATGAAACATTTTATAGATCATGCTCCCCTTAGCTACATGCTTACATCTATCTAGATAACAAAGGAAACAAATCTCTTGATAAAGAACTCAGAGCTACCAAGCTATCCTAAAAACCAAGCATATATCAATCAATGTAGTAACTTAACAAAACAAGATTATACAAAACTACATAACCATGCTCCCTTTTTGTATTCTCAACTTTCTCACCATATGAAGCAATAGTACACATATACCATATTCAACATAGATCAAACACCTTGGTACCAATACTTACCTCTCAAAATTCCAAAATATCATACTTCTAACACAGACTCAACAATCTTAAACATGTCTTCATACCATACAATACTTGTCAAAGATAAACAAGCATCCACCATGCTTCCACTTACTGATGAGTGTCTCCATAAAGCCTAATAGAATCACCCCTTTCCATAAGGAACTAAAAAAACACTAGTTAAAGATATTCCATGATCTCCATACTCTGACAAGATTAAATTTTCTTCAATATACTTTTTGGGCTTGATTGGCACTATGGGCTTGATCTCATCATCAACAATTTGATCATCAATGTGAGATAAAAATAGACATTCCTATATTGATTTCACACTTGAGGCATTCTCTATCACATCAAAAAATCCACTTGAGCTTGTAGAATGATCATGACTTATATTTAGTACATCTTGTTTCCATATAATCATTTCCCTTCTCTCTTTCACTTTAGGGGTTTAAAAATTCCTATTTTGACTTGATGACCTGCTAAATATATTAGGAAATAATATTACAGTGTGTCCTAAATTATAATAGTTGTAATAAACCAATTTATACATATCAATTGACTGATGTAAATTGTGACTCCTTTCATAGTTCCATGAGTACTCATTCTTGGAGGGTCTTCTACATTCTCTTGCTTTATGACCAAATTGACTCCATACAAAAAAAAACCATTGAAAGAACTAACATACCTTATATCATTATCATGTTTGATAGGTCTTTTCATGTTGGATTTTTTTAATTAAATAGTCCCATCATTGACCACATATGCCTCATTTTGGTATTATTTAAAACAAAGACATATCTTGTCACATGCAAACTTTTGAATACTCAAGATATCATCTAGATATTTAGTTCTCTTTTCAAACTTCACAAATATATTCACCTTTATAGATGCTTGATCCAACTTAGCTTTCATGTATTCTATTTTAGTTTCATACCTAATACATTCTTCTTCTTTAGCCTTTAGGTTTGCATTGAATATCCAGATCTATTCCTCAACTTGATTGATGATATCATCATACTCGGAGGTGTTACTCAATCTATCCTCAAATAAGATAATATTTTCCTTGTAGTCTTTAACTAGTAATCTTAGTTTATGATTCTTTCTTCTTTAAAACTTCAAATCATCTAAGGCACTTACTAAATTTACCTCAAGATTCACATATGCTTCTTCATTTGATTCTACATCTACCATAAGTCCTTTCCTATTTAAACAACTCTCATTGTCTGTCTATGGCCATGAACATGGTTTCATTATTTTCATGTTCAGGTTTATTACATACACCATCATTATCATATCCATTGAGTCACTTACATCAAAAGAGTTATCTTATTTAGTGTAGAATCTTCTCTTATTTTTGAAAGTTCCTTTCCTACCTTCATACTTCTTGAACTCCTTTTTGTTTTTATCAGGCTTATATGTCTTATTTTCATCTCCATTATATTCATCATTTTCTTCATCATGCTTATATTTATTCCTATTAGGACACTTGGATGCAAAGTGACCAATCTTACCACAGTTGAAACATTTGAGGGGTTACCTACCTTTATACTTACTAGATCCAAATCTCAACTTCCTTGTAAACATGGCTATTAGTTGATCATCATCAATATATAAGCATTCCTCATCCTTGACCTTCTTGTATTTTGACTTTTATCAACTTTGAAGGTTTCTTCCTTCTTGAGAGGTCATCCTTCATTAGTTATCATATCATAAGTAGTCAAAATGCCATGAAGCCCATCCATATCTAGCTCGTCCAAATCTTGTATATCTTCTACTGTATACACCTTAGATTCAAAATTAGGACTTAGTGATCCCAACACTTTCTAAACAATAGTAGATTCTCTGAATTCTTCTCCTAATTCTCTTATGACATTCAAAACTTCATCAACCCTCAATAGGAAATATGCAATGGTTTCATCTTCATTCATTTTTAGGATTTCAAATTATCTTCAGTTAATCTATTACTTGATCTTTTTCATATTGGTGTCTCCTTTATATATAATTTTCAATTTGTCCCTTATCTCTTTAGATAATTCACAATACATTACCTTCACAAGCTCTACCTCTGATAGGCCATATAGAATGACATACATTGCCTTGGAGTTGTTTTCACTAGATTTATTACCTGTTACATCAGTTGGTGGAATAGGAGGAACATTATATCCATCCACAACTATCTTCCAAATATCATTACTTTAATAAATCAAATATATATTCATCCTAACATTCTAAAGGCATAATTAGATCCATTTAATAATGAAGCCTTACTAGTAGAGAAACCCCTTTGATCTTGTTGACTATCCATCCTTACTTCTATGATCTCGTTTAGGTTCTATACCTACATCAAAAGACCATGATATGATAATTTTTTTCATAATTTAAATTAATGAGAAGGAAATGGGGGTGAATCAGTCTTCAAAAAATTTATTTAACAATCTTACTTAAGAAATCATAGATCATTTAAACAAGCATTTACATCTTAGAAAGCATAAACACTAATCGACAAGAGCATAAAATATATGAACACATAATATATGTGTGAAACCCTCAAGGGGAAGAAAACCCAATAATCATATAAATATTATATATTCCTATAAGATAAACACAAAATTTAGTGAATCACTCACTTCACATGAAGTACTAACCCCAACTAGCTAAGCACCAACTTGCAAGGAGGCACCGAGCCCTTAGATGAATTAGTACCAACTAAACCATTTAAAACACTTAATAACCTTTATAATACCTTGTTACTAATATAATATATGATTATCTTCTTCCTCATCTCTGCACATACTTCTATCCCTCTCAAACTAGCCTCTAGCCTTCTTCACTCAACTAGCCCTCTTCTTGAATTGATTAGGGCATATGACCTTGATCCTCATATAAAGAACTTATGTCAAATATTTATCACTGATATTATATACTAATTTGATGGTATATAATACCTTATTTTTCTTAAAAAGTGTTATATTATTCATTTACTTTCTTCATACTAACGACCTTTTTAAATAAGCCTAAAATTGCCTAGTATTTATACAAGTACTTGATCAGATCCTTCTTATTTATCCAAAAATTATTATATTATTAGGTAAGCCATGGAATGGATCTTAATACATCTAATAAACATAGATAAAATGTGATTTTAGTCCCTTTAGTTTGACCCATTTCAGTTAGGCCTTATCTCTCCTTTAGGTTTCATGGAGACCTAATTCCATTAGGCTTACTTAACACACATTACCCTTTGATATTATTGGAGAATATTAAAACATATCACATGGTAGGAACACATAAAATTACACTCCAATAGACCCATAATAATATTATCTAGGATTTATAACACTTTTTAGCTCAAACCACTACTTAGAACACATCATTAGTACTATTCATATAAGGTCTGTGCATACCCAAAAAGTTTGTCTTGAATAACTAAAGATGAAACACAAATTTTATAAAAAATAATGGAAAAAAATCATATATTCAAAACCTCATGACCTCAGGGTCATTAAAAACTTCATAATATTATTCAACTCAGGGTATACATGCTTAAACTCTTCCATGCAAGAAGCCCACTCGTAACTGCTAACTAGCCTCAAAACGTAGCCATGAAAACTTGATATTAAACACCTAAGAGAATAATATATATGAATTATAATAACTTAAAGAGATTATTTTACACACACACACACACACACACACACAAACACACTCAAATATCACTCTCAAGTAAAAATTTCATAAGGTCTAATGCAAAATATTGGTCTTGCAAACTAATCTTTTGACTTCAGTATACATAGTCAAGTTTGAACCAGTCAAATCATTTTAGATTTACCATTTCAACCTCTTACACTAAATTTAAAGGTTATTAAAATCATGGATATGTCATTTAAGTCACAAAAAACATTATTATGTGCATTATATATATAAACTCATGGTATAGAGTCTCAAACCTGTCACTACAACCTGCTTACCTAAAACTGCTAGTTTGCCTTGAAGATCAGTCATGGTGATTTTGAATTTCAACACTTATGTGGACACATTAAAAATATATCAATGAATTTGTATGATCCTATATTATAATTAGATAATTATTATATATGTATATAATATGGTCATTTGTCAATATTGGTCTTGCAGACTAATCTCACAACCTTTCACCTTCATTGTTTCATCTTCACTAGATAGGTCAACTTATGAGCAATATTTTCATCATTACCACTTACCTAAAAAACATATATACAACATGGAAATGTATTACAGGTCTTGAAAAACATCCCAATTTATTTTTCTCCATCCCTAATTAATGATAACACATCCCTAATCAACTTCTCACTTCTGGCTAGTTTTCTCACTGTCTGCATCACTAGGCCTGTTTGTAACTGGTCAACTTGTATGTCTAGTTTAGAGACCATAAGGGATATAAAATAATAAAAAACACCATGGATATAATATAAAATTATAAATATTCAACATTTATCTAATTAACAACTTTAATTTAGCCAACTCTGTTTGCTATAATATATCTTTGAGAAATAAGGCATATCCTATAGGGTCAACTCACTCTCCTAAAGAAAATAAAATTTGGATATGCATAAGAGAGTTTAATTAATGATAAAATATAAAAAAAAATACATTATAATCAATTTAGAATAAGTTATTTCACATTGGGTCACTATTAGGGTTCTTTGAGGGTTTAAACCATATCATAGTCTTAACAATCATTCATAAAGCTTAGCCCCTTATTCTAGAAACCAATGCTTGGAAATTTGAGATAGGAAACTTACCAATATACCATGAATAGGTTAGGTTTTCATGAATAGGTTACACATGCCAATGAACACTTTAAATTTATTCTCAATTTGAGAACTTTTCATTCTGTGCATATGAGAGACCTCAAAACACTTTTTTCCTTCATTAACCTTCAAATTTTGACTTGAAACTTGGTCAACATACTTGAAAAAACATTAAATACCTATATAATTTCACACATACTCACACTTTCCTTGTAAATTGATCTGTATACCCCATATATCCACCATCTCTCTCTTTACTCTCTAAACTTTTAACTTGCAAGTCATAATATGTCTTGAAGCTGACCTTCTAATCACTGTCTAAGATTTCAACACCTAATGTGCAAAATCAAACAACCTCATACTTATTTTTATGCCTCTATGCATTCATATCACCAAACCACCAGGATCATACCTTCTCACAAAGTTATTTCATGCAATGACCAATGTCATGACTAGACGTCTCAAGCACTTGAAGCTTGACAACTAACCTTGAAACACTCCTTGATGCTTATACACCTTGATCACAGAACTTTTCATGATAGTTAGACAATATGATACCTCTACACATAATACTTCATGCTCACTATGCAAATGCTCACGATATGCCTATGCTTCTCAAGACACTTTGTATTCAAAGACTAGTACTTAAAAACATGTTTACCTTGACCTGAAACTTGACATTAACCTTAGAAGAATTATCAGGTTGTATTCAAATTATCTCTCAATAAAGAGGCATTATTAGATTTTTTAGACTATTAATATTAATAATAATGTCTAAAATAAGATATATAAAGAGGGAATATATATTTTGAGTTTCTATATTAATCTATAGATCATAGTCAAGAACATTCAAAGCATAGCTAGATAAGGATTTAGAACTTCATAATAATATATTCAAAGATACCTAGTAGATCTTCAGAGCTTAAACATAACATCTTCATATCTTGATAGGGCATCTTTGGAGCTGCTTACACAAATCTTCAAAGCTAAACTAAGGATCTTTGTAGCTCATTATGTTCTGTGTCAAGTCTTCATATTAGGCATATAAACTCATACCCCACACACCATGCATCTTCACCAGATTCATATTAGACATCAATGGAAACATACTTTTACATTAATGACATTATATTGACATCAATAATAACACTATGTCAACATTCAATATAATACTCCATTGATGAATCCAATCTTAGGTGCCCTATATATAGGCCTAAAACTAGTCTACAATCTAATGCTTATGGATTATATTCCCAATGGTTAGGATTATACCCATCCAAATAATGTTTTTTCATATGTAAACAACTAATATTTAGTTCTAGTTGCATACAAAACATTGTTACCATGCCTAAAACTAGTGGCTATGCTACCTCCACTAGAAACCAATAGGCTATCCCATCATTTTTAAACAACTAGAAACCTATTAAAAATGATCATGATCAAGCATATATTTTTGTCCCTACATTTTAAAACACTATTTCACCTGTGGCTAACCCACAACCTTAAACAAATCAATGAAATGCTAGTGTAAACCTAAAGGTAGTAAATTGTAGCAAATGGTTCAAAGGATGACAAATGATATGGTAAATTTGCATATACAAGTGCCTAAGAATAGAAACCAAAATTAAAATAACCCACCACATAATATAAATTTCAACTTCTAGAGAATCAATAGATAATGTAACACGAGGCCAAATAACATAGGTGTACCTATCCCATTGGATAATAAAAATTATCATAACAAAAATAGTGATTCAAATGAAGTAAAATTAGTTGATTTAGTGCTATTCACTTGGTTCATTTTTGCCTCAAAAATCTTATAAAAGGAGATGGATAATAAAAAATTAGTTCCTTCATCTGATAACAACTCTAATAAAGGCAAAGGAAACCCTAGTACAACTCTAGTCTTAGAGATTTATGAGTTTCCATTCGAAAGTGACAATAAGTCTAAAGAAAACTTAGATGAGGTACTTATATTTAAATAATTTTAAAGGGGAAATAATTACCACTTGAGGAGTAAGCTTCAAAATCCATTAACTACAACTACTCCTCCAAACAACACTCGAGTTTCATTTGTTGAGAAATCGATGAAAAAATCATTTCTACCTAATGGACCTACCATGTATTATCAATTAAAGAAAAACTCTACTCCAAAAACTAGAAAATTGGTGGAATAAAACAAACATGGATATAGCATTGTAGATGACTTGAATAAAACTAAAGCCTACATAACAATGTTTAATTTTCTCCAAATTTTGAACCAAAAGGCATATTGCTAAAATAATTATTATATCCTAAAGGAAAAAGTCTAATAGGACTACAAATGCTCATGTTACAATTTACAAATAAAAATTTGAAACTCCCCATTTTCTTCTAACAATCCATATTTTTGGTGATAACTTACATAATTTTTTAGTGGATTCAGGTGATTTTAGAAACATGATGCCATATTCAATTTTATGGATATTGGGATTGATTCCCATGAAGTCAAATAGAAAGGTTGTTTAACTAGACAAATCATAAGTCTAATTGGTTAGTGAACTTAAAAACATTCATATGTAGCTATCTTTTGATCCAAGAGTAGAATAGTTCATTGATATCTAGGTAGTGAATATACCTAATGTATATGGTATGATCTTAAGCAGAGAATGATCAATAGTGTTAAATAGATACATGGCAACCTATTTATTTCATATGTGGCTCCCATGGCATGGCATGCCCAACCAGATTAGAATCAAAAGAGAACCCAATATGAATCACATAATAACAAAATATAAAAAAATGAGTGAAATCTTGTTCTAAGAGTCAGAGCTTGAGGTGTATGCACTTGAGAAAGAGGTAGGAGTTTATAAGAAGTTATCCATTAATATGCTAACCATATAATAAAAATCAAAATTTTAGGAGTTAGATCAGCTTGATGAGGAGGATATCATATGTGCAATTAAGATAAATTCATTATCTTGTCCTACCATTATGTATAAAGGTGTTAAAATAGTTATATAGAATTAGACATCCAAGATCGGTGACTGCAGAGTAAACACACACAGCTGTTGTATCAAGAAATCTAGAAGAGAGCAAAACTTAAACATAATGTATTCAATAATGGAGTTGAAGTTCACAGCTCTTAAATTTATCATAGTTCATAACTAAGAAACTTAATGAATCCAGGCTCACTAAATGAAGAATACAAAGGGAAAGATGTATTTATAGGTTAGAGAGATAGTGAAACCCCACATTCTAGTGAATGTGGTTTTAATCTTCCTAAATGACCTCTAGATCCCTAAGCAAACTAATTTAGCCATATAGCTAAAACCCATAATAAAAATTCCTACACTAACACCCCCCCATAAGCATAGCTTAGGTAGGTAATGATATAAAAAATAGGTCCCAGTAACAAGGCTTGATAAGGTACCCAAGTACAATGCAATATCTCATAAAGTAGAAAAAAGAGAAAAACTAGTGGGAAAAAAATCTCCCCCCCCCCAAAAAAAAAAGAGAGAGAGAAAATAACAAGAGGAGACTAAAAGACCCCTCAAATGATGATGCTGAAGTAATCAGTACTCTAAGTATAGCTTGCAAGATGATGAATTTTGATGATGAGATCCTTTACTTAAAGATTGTAGAAGCTCCATCTGCATCAAAAAATGTTTCTTCCCTTTGACAAAGGAAAAACTTGATGTGTGTAATGAAAGTATACCCATTTAAAAATGAAAGATGAAGGCAATAGTATGAAGATATTTGAATGTGGTCTAAATCATATCTATGGCATAGGTCTGGAAAGAATGTGCATATAATTTGAAAGTAATACCACTAAAGTGAACTAGTCAGAAGAATGACATGGAACACTTGTTGAAAGAATGCCCATGTGAAGATTGAAACATGACTCCCCCATTGAAGAAGGAAAATCACAAGAAGAGATGAGTCATTTATGCTCACAATAGGTGTACTCATATTGTAAATAGTGAAGTCTTCCAGAATATAGGTCTATAAAGTCTCTAAAAGAATACAAATTTGCATAGGAATGGATGTAGAATATATAATAAGATAATTGAGGTCTGATAGAATCTCATCCTATAGTGGGGGCTTGAGAAAAGGAAGAACACTATCCACCATGGGTATGCCATCACAAGAAACAAAATTGGGAGGTGAGAGTATAGTTGTCTTTGAAGAGATGATAGGTAGTGGAGGAGGAGGTATGACATAAATCTTAGTAGGATCACTGAAGAGACTTTATAGTATGCTCCAAATAGTGCATGGACACTCTGTATATTCCACATGGTAATGAAGATCCATGGACACATGTAGTAATAGAGTGGTAAGAACCTTGTCATAGGTATTAGCCCACTTATTAAACTAAATAAGATCAGTGGGTGTAGGAATTTGACCATATAAAAATGAAATATGATTCTTGTATGTGAGCAAGTGTTCTATATAAGCATGCCATGAAGCATAATTTTCCTTCCCAAGAAGGATCACTAGAGATGAAATAACTCTCCTCATCTAGATTAATAGTGTACATTCTAGAGATGGACTTTGAACAACACAAAAAATGAGTCCAATCAAATGAGAGCAATTAGTGCACAAATGACAATGCACACTCAAATAGATGTCAAGATATATTGACAATAAGTCTAGGAATACAAGATCAATCTATGAAATCAGTCACTAAATAGGCAAAAGTAATAGTTATGAAAATTGAATGTGTACATGAGAGAATATAGGGTCCATAATAAACTCCCAAAGGTAATCAATAGTGACCCCCTTGTGTTTTTAATTACAAAACAAGCTCAAATAATGAGAAATGTATGCTTATGATTGAGTACCAATGCATGCTCTAAGTATGGATGTTATAATTAACTAAAATGGGTCCACATATGTAATAACAATTAGTGCATGACTGAAAAAACATGTCTCAATAAATGGACATCAACTCAACTGACAATGCATCCATGAGAATGAGAAATTAATAAAGTTGATCAAATTGGCACAAATTAAAACTACAAACATGGTAAATAAGAGGACATCAAACTCTGCTTATAATGCATCTATATGAGTAGTAAATGTGTGAACTAGTTAGGTATCCCCTAAAATTTTGGCACTTTATAATTTAGTGCATTTTATAATACAAATGGGTTAATTACATAAAAAATAAAAAAATGCGCACTTTTACAAAAGAGGGTGCTCAATTTTAAGCTACCATTTACAAGATATTAACAAAATAAATTCTTGTTAATAACCCATTTTTAATAAAAATTACACTAAATGACTAAAATTTACCTAATGCTGAGGGGTTAACTATCCTTATAACGACTCATTGGAACCAACACTGAACAAGGAATGTAATGGTTTTATTTGTGAAGGGGAATTGGCCTCCTGCCAACTCAGGACTCACCCTTCATCTTCATCAAGTGAAAATATAAGGTAAATTACCAATGATATTACAATATATAATGTTTTTATATAAAAACAAGTAAAAAATATCTATTATTTTTAATAAAAAATAATAAAAAAATAGATTCCATGCCCCACCATATGTCTCTATCCTCAATGGAATAAACACTACCATAAAGATTATCCTCCCATAAAATAATGTTCTCTCACTAACGTATTAAATCCTACCCAAATTTTTTGATGAGCTTTACAATTAGTAATGTCAATAAAACCTTTTAATGGAAACTTGTAGGTTTCACACATACCATGGTTTTAATAATAGTGGTTTGAAAAACCATGTAATTCAAGATAAAGGCAATTTTGAGTATGGAAAACCACATGATGCACGAGTGGTGAAAATGCAACCAAGCCTATAGAGGATGTCAACCAATTGAAGGTGTTAAGGAAGGGTGATGGATTTATAGGTGGCTTATCACTGGTAGATCTGAGACAAAAGGAATTAAAAAAAGAGTAATGCCTTCTTAGAAAATGGTCAAATTTGTACATTTCAATACCTCTCCTCCAGTGTAAAAAAAATCCAATGGAGATCTAAGAGTAGGTGCATGTTGTGCTAATCCAAATTGCCCCTCAACCTAAGTTCAATAAGCATGATCTAAGATTTTCCATGGTAGCTAAATATTCAAGGAAAAATTCATAGAACTCTTGGTAGAAACAAAAATATCACGCTCCTCCATGCTTTCTTTTGATTTGAATGCAAGCCTACAAGAAGAATCAAGATGCTAGTAATGTAATTCCAAGCTAGATCTACACAATGTTTTTTACTAAAAAGTAAATCTAGCTATGTTGATGTGTGTTCCTACCTTATATAGCCTAGTCACCACACAAAATAAAAACTAGATCTAAAAAAAATGTAAAACCTTTTATTACAAATTAGATCCAGAGATATGGCATTTCAAATTATAATGTTTCACCAGATCCTCCTTTCATAGTCTTGAGTACATAAAACTAGCAAGATTCTTTCAATGCCAAGGGCTTGACCATGTTATAGATGTTGAACATAGATCATAAAAAACCAATGCCAAGATGACCAAGCTTAAAAAAAAGCTCCAAAAAAGGATGTAGGCTATAGGTGGGATGTAGACAGTAGGTCAGTGAGGAGTGTGTTAGTTGATCAGTTAGATAGCAGTAGTGGATAAGTAGTCCTTCTTGGTATAAAGTCTTGTCAATATAATTTTTACTAATATTTATCACTGATTCTCCCAATGTTCATCTTATTTAATCTCTTCAAACCCTAAAAAATGGAGAGAATAAGATAAGCAAAGATGCAATGACCATAACAGATCTATATTAACCTTGATTTCCATGAGCATGTTCTTATAAATCTTTAAGAAACTCCTTATACCACCAATACAAGAAATAAATGCAAATACATATATACCAATCAAAAGTTTGAGAATTTTTTTATAGATGATCACATAGATATACAAATTTTTTCTCAATAACAAATTTTTGTTAGAATACAATACATAAAAACTACTAAAGATTTCATCAATTAACAACAAAAAATAATAGTGTTCAATACAAGATACCCAAAGCTCTGATACCATAAAAGAGTTATCCAAAATTGGAAATCCAATACTGGTGACTGTAGAGCAAACACACACAATTGTTGAACCAAGAAATCTAGAAGAGATCAGAATCTGAACACAATGTATTCAATAACAAAGATGAACTACTTATACAAAGAGATGAAGTTCACAACTATCATAGCTCTCAAAGCTGTCACAGCTCAAAACTAAGAAACTCAATGAATCCAAGCTCAATGAATGAAGAATATAAAGGTAGAGAGGTATTTATAGGTTAGAGAGATAGTGAAATCCCAAATTCTAGTGAATGTGGTAATAATATTCCTAAATGACCTCGAGATCCCTAAACAAGCTAATGTAGCAAAAACTTGTAGGAAAAGGCCTACACCAATAGGTGTAAAACTTGATTATCTAAGTGGAAACTAGGAATTCAAAAGCTCTTTATATAAGAAAAAAACCATTTTTTATATCATAATACCTAGTTATTCCACTAAGGACCTAACCAAAAGGTCATCATCATCTGAGAGACAAAGTGTATCCCACTTGGCATTGATAAATCTAACAAAGAGATAAATATTTCAACCACACCTACCTCTCAAAGTCTAGTGTATACAACTAAAAACCACTTTTGGACCTTGAAATTTGATAGATCTAAGTTCAAGAGTGGGTTTGGTGTTTGTGTGGAGCTCATAAATATACAAATAAAAGCATACCTAGCTATAATTCTCCTACAATTTTCTTTCACAAAAAAGTGGCTAAATATGAGGCATTAGTCATGGTCTCCAATTTACTCTCAAGAAGAAGGTTAATAATCTCAAGGTGTTTGGTGATTTATAACTAGTGTTTAATTAAGTTATAAGTTATTATGCTTGTAATGACAAACATTTGTCTAAATATCACACCTAGGTGTGTAATTTAATTAAGTATTTTAATGCATTCAATATTCAAACTCTAACTTGTACAAATAATTACATAGTAGTTGCATTAACTACAATTGATAGTTCTCTTGAGCCTATAGTTGACTTAAAGTTGAGAAGGTTATCTATGGAGTTAATCTCTACTTATTTCATTATTAATAATATATGGGACTTCCAGGAGTTCAATAATGATAAACATATCATCAACTTCATCACCAACATAGATGCATTAGAATCAAGATCATAGATGAATATAATAGAAAAAAATTGAACTAGATGAGGAATGGGTCATCAACATAAAGACCAATAGTATTCCTCTATTCAATATGGATGAGAAATTGAAATTATACCTCACCAAAGGTATTCTAAACTAGCATTGTAATCTAGGCAATGTCAATGAGTCAAATAACATGCTTCTAGGCATGACGAGCACTAAAAAAGAAAAACAAGATTTTGTTCAAGACTTAAAGGATTAAATGATGTTATCACATGGATTTATGAGGACTTAAATGTGTTTAAAACATCTATTATCATGGATTCCATTCCTCTCAATATAGGAATAAACCATTTCATCAAAGGTAAAGACTAGTCAATTTACTATTAGAACCATCGATATTAAAAGAGATGCATAAATTACTCTGAGAAAGGATAAATTTTCATAATAGGCACTCCACATTGGTGGATAATTTGGTGTTGATTAGAAAGAAAACAAGAGAGATAAATATGTGTGTTGATTTACACAACTTGAACAAGGCCTCATAAAAAGATAAATACCTACTGTCTTCAGTAGATGAAGTTTTATAGATAATGAATGATTCACAAATGATGTCATTCCTAGATGGGTACTCATGGTACAAATAGGTAATGGTCATATATGAGGATTAGATAAAGACATAATTTACAACTAATTATGGTACATTCATGTGCAAAAGGATGTCATTTGACTTGATCAACATGGGTACCACCTTCTAGTGTGCTATGGATATTGCATTCAAGGATATTATCAAAAAATGCATAGTAATATACGTGGATGAATTCATTATATTTTAAAAGAATAGGAAAGACCACGTGAAAGACTTGAGAGTAATTATACATGGATGTAGAGACCATGAAATCTCTTTGAATATAAAGAAGTGCATTTTTAGGGTAATAGATGGTAAGTTACTTGGCTACGTCATCTCATAAAGAGCCATATCCATAAATCATAAAAGAGTGAAGTTAATACCAAAAAAATTCATTGCTTGGTAGTAAAAAAGAGCCAAAGTCATTTTTTGGTAAGATCAAATTCATCAAGAAGTTCATCTCAGGCTTTAAAGAGATAGTTTAGCCACTGAATAATGCGTTAAAGAAGGATGTCAAGATTGAATGGATGGCTAAAGTATAAGAGAATTTTACACAAATAAAGAAATAAATTGTAAACACACTAGTGCTAATTAGTCCTAACTATACACAAACCTCATACATCTATTCATTCACTTCTAAACACTCAAGTGTTGTAGTCCTAACATAGACGAGTGAAGCTAGAGATGATAGACCCATCTCATTCATGAAATTTACACTCTAAAATGTTGAACTAGGATATTAAATGATAGAAAAATAAGATTTTTCCTTAATCAAATAAGTAAAAATGTTTGACCATTCTCCACATTAAGATATTTTTAGTTGTTCCAGACCTATCTATGAAAGCTGTGTTGATGAAAAATGAGTTGGGTGAATGGAGGTGAAAGTGGATGACCATTATCCAAGAGTTTAACTTGGAGCTTCAACAAATTAAGATCATAATAGGTCATGGACTCAGTAAGGCCATGATATAATTTGACCCACAAATAGTTTTTGAGTAATATATGGTGTAGGATATCACAAACAATGACTAGTACCAAGATATGGTCTATTAATTAATGAATAATGAGTGCCCAAGTCACCTAAATTTAACTTAGATAAGAGAATTAAACCTAAAAATTAAATAATTCATGATAAAATTATGGATGTTATGTAGAAATAATCATGAAGGCATATATCTAATATGCCTCAATAAATAAGAAGTAGTTGAAGTACGTAGTGATTTTCATGGGAAATATGAAGCCATTCATGGTTTAGGGAGTGTTATATAGATCACTAGATACTTAAGGTAGGGTATTATTAGATGTATTTTTTTAAAGATGCTCATGCTCATGTATGGATATTTTTTACTTATTGAGTTATCATGCATACAAAGTGTATCCATGTTATGCTATTACAATTGATTATTAAGGTATGACCATTTACAAAGTGGGGTTTGGACTTTGTCAGAGAATTCAATGTTAATTTATCAATAGGAAATAATTTACTCCTTATGAAAACTAGTTATTATACTTGTTAAACCAAATATCAAGAATTTAATAACTATACAACTGACATGGTAATCAAATTGCTAGAGGAGTATATCGTCACCATGATTGGGATGCCTGCTAATCTAATATGTGATAATGGTCATGCTTTATCCTCATTAAAATTCACTAAATGGGCTTAAAATAACTAGGTAATTCTCAAATCCTCCTCTAATTATTACCTACAAGGTAATGAGGTTGTTGAATCAATAAATAAAAATTTGTTAGATGTAATTAAGAAAATCTTAGAAAATAACCCTAGGGATTGGCACATTTTTTTGAAAATTTCATTTTGGTATAATAGGAATAGAGCTAAATCTTATCTAGGTACTTCCCTGTATCATCTGGTATATGGCCAATATCTTATATTCCTTATGAACTTGAGAATCTTGACCTTATAATTAATGATAGACTACCTAGAGACTGATGACAAAATTGAGGCTTGATTGTTGAACCTAATACAACTATAAGAAAAAAATGATGCATACTTACTATATTTTAGTAAACACCAAGGACTTATCAAACAATGGTTTGAAAAATGAGCTAAATTAAAATCTTTCTGAATCTTTGATCTAGTCCTTTTCTATGACAAGGCTCATGATAAAAAATAACATGGAAAATTTGATACATTATGGTTGGGTCCCTAAAAAATCTTTAAAATCTTGGGTGATAATGCAATACACCTAAGGTGTCAAATAGGTGAGGATGTTGCATTACCTATCAATGGATAATTCCTCAAACCCTAATTCTAGGCTTGAATGAGCCTAGTAAGTTCTTGTACATACTTTTTGTTTCTATTTCCTCCTTCCATTTATGTTTTTTTCCTTCTTTCATTATTAGTTTAGTTTATTTTTCTTTATTTTACTACTTTTTATTATTGGTCCAACCTTATTTCTTATCTCTTTTGGCCTAAACCTTCTATTTTACCTATAGGTTCCCTTTATTGGTAAGAAAAGAAGAAAGGAAGGCTTGTGGGTTAGTGACACAAATGACATTATGATGTGTAAGTGCTTTGAGTAGTTTTCAATGTTAGATAGAGTTTTCAAATTGGTTTCAAAAGATTAGGCTATTGTGTGTGTTATAAAATTGTTTCTGTTGAGTTAAGTGTGGTTAAAATATTTAGTCAATGAAGATATTCTCTTGAAACTAAGCACAAAAATCACATCTTAATGGTTTCCAGGTTTGCTTGGATGAACCTATTATGGGGAAGATCTAGGATGAAAAATCTATAATTTTGCATTTCACTTGACATGGTGGTCCCTAACCTAGAATTGAGATGATAATAAAAGAAATATAAAAGAGAAAACAAGAAAAGAAAAGAATATCAATTTCTAAAAAACTCAATTTTGGGTGATTCAAGTAGCTTTTACCATGGCTATGAATGCTTAGATGGCAATAGAGCAAAGCCTTGAGTGGGATCAAAGATAACTCCATTGGGGATATGGATTCCTAGAAGGCAACAAAATCATGTCCAATCAATCATTTTCAAGTTAGGATTTACTTGACTAATGATAATATCAATATTAATTAATCCTTATAGGTTATAAGAAGTGGTAATTAACTCATTAGCCCACATTAGGTCAATGAGAATGTCAAATTTGGTTTCTTGGTCATTGCCATCTTTTCCTCTGTCAAATTTGTTCATGTTCCATGCATAGTATCAACTAGAGATTATAGGTTTTTAAACACATTTCTTTCATTCCAAAATACTTCAGAGCATTTTATAGTAGAGTCACCATTTTTGTTGCTTGCACAACATGCTCTCATTTCTTCTAAAATTAGGGAACATATTTTTCCTTTTGTAGTTGCTCCTATTTATGCTCATGACTTTTTGGTCTCATCACTCCCAAGTTAATTTGGTGGGTCATCTTGGTTTTCATATCGAACCAAGTACTATGACTACTTTCATTAGAAAGGCCATGCCCATACAATAAAATTTAATGTTTTGCACTTAGCATAAAAATTGAGTCTTACCCTTTGAATCTGCATTTGAATGTATCATTCACTTATTATGTGCACTTATATATCTAATTTGATTAGATTTATCTCACTTTGCATGCATTAGATAACCTCAAAATTATATTTTATGAAAAGTTCAAGATCATACAAAAAAAATTAATGTTTACCACCTCATTTAAAAAGGTCATCTGAACCCTGTATTTTCTTGACAAAATGACCTGCCCTAGAAATCATGAGACTTCGATGAAAAATAAAATGATTTAAAAATCATTAATTTATCAAAACTCAATTCCAAAAATGTTTTTTTAATAAGAATCAAATTTAAAAATAAAATAAAAAATTGATTTAAATAATATTATAGCCATATATGTCAAAGTCAAAAATTTAAATGGTTTTTTAAAAACCATGGTTTCGGGGAAACCACACCCATGACAACACCCTCCCACGAGGGGGAAAAAAATTTCAAACCACGTGGTTTCATTTCATGTGAGGAAAAGTTTTTATTAATTTTTTTGGTTAAGTTTTTTCTCAACATGGATTTATAGGTGCACAATGATGCCTAGCCACATGGACATTTGAGAGCAACTCGACTGATTGGGCCCTCCCAAGTGCAAGGATGCATCAAGAAACCCTTCATGTAGATGTGATGACATAAGATTGATAGTCTAGGCCCTCATAGGGACATGGATGTGATTGACTTTTACTAAGTGGTTGTATGGATGAAGGTTTTTTGGCTTGTCCCCAGAGCCTACGAAAGTGCACCCACACGTGTTTTAAATTTATTATCATTTATTATTATTTTTTAAGAAAATTAATGAAAAATTTGAATATTACCCCTTGGTGACTTATATGACTCTAAAAGATTTTTTTTCCCATATATTGCAAACTAGGAGTCCATTTTTTGAACCATCTATGGTGCTGAAAAGATGGATCTAACATGATCCACATAGAATAATCACTTTTATGAGAAATTTATCTAATAAAAATTTATTCATGTTTTTATGACTAAGTTTTCAAAGTGTATTTTAATTAGTTTTAAAGTCATTTTATTCACATATGCCAAAAGGTAACTTATTTTTTTTAGTTTTGTAGGTGTGATGGAACTAAAGTACAAGGAGCTTGCTTTTGGGAGGGAAATTATTTCCTTCTATTAACCAAATATGTTATAAATAGCCAACCCATGGTCATTTTAAAGGGATGTATCTTGTTGATTATAAGTGAGGAGACATTAGACCATCCATTTTTGTTACTTTGTAGTGTAATCTATCCCTTATTTTTGCTTTGGCACTACTATTATGTTGCAAAATTTATAGCTGATTGGTGAATGTATACCCAAATATTGTGCTATTGACATGAATATCATTATTAATCGAAGCTACATAAATTTATTTTCATTTTTTTTGTGTATTTAAATGGTGGATGTGTTATTTATCTTCTCATCTTCTTGTTCCTTAGACTCTTTTATCATTCTTATTAGTGGTTGTGCATTCACTGTCTAGATAGGGAATTGATTTTATGGGTGGCATTTGTTTAAATAGCTTGGATTTAGCCACATTTAATAGTATTTTTTCTTTTTCTTTTTCCCTTTTCTTTTACTATTTTTAATAAATCTGGTTAAGTTAGGGTTTCATTTAAATACAATCTAATTCTCATTTTATCTCGATTGCTTAATTCATTTATTACCACTAATGCATTGTTGAATAAATATATATGCAATAAATGTTTAAAATTAGCTGTATTTATTTTATTTGAATATATAACACTAATTTATTTGGGTAAAGTCTATATGTGGATTATTATTCTCTAAAAAAATATTAAAAACTATACGAGTGAAATAACAAATTTTGCATATCCCTCTCACCTTCAAAGGCTAAAAAAGGTTGAAATTTTAGAACCAATAAAGGCCCCTTATATGGAACAATTTATAATGAACCAGCTAAGTGAGATCTAGTCTACCAATACCTAGTAGATATAGACCTTGGAGAGATTTTTGGATCTCTTTTGAGGATTGGTTGGATGGTCCCTATCTCTCATAAGTTGGTGTGCTAAACAACCCATCAACAATAGTTTATAATTCCTATGAAGGAACATGATTCAAATTATTGTGTCACTAGAATTGTACACATAGTTTTTCATGTTCTTGAAGTTCTTGTTCCATTATATCTCAATAATAAACCATCCTTAATCATTTATGCTACATTAATTTTTGGCTAAATTTTCTTACACATTCACTATTGTGTACTTCTTGTAGAGCAATAATAGCTTCCTCATATCCAAGACATAAAGTAAATGTCCATGAAATGATAGTTTGAACAAATCCCCTCTGATTATAATGTAATGAATTTCATCTCATTGTAATTTTCATTTGTCATTCCATGAAAAACTAGGGTAATACATTTGTACAAAAAATTATAAATATCTTTATACCATTATAAATTATTGTAATTAGATTAATTATATATATCAAGATAATTCAAAAAAATAAATAAAAGTGTAAATATCAATTATAGAATAATAATAATAGGTCAAAATAATTAACAACAAATAAAATTACCAAAAATATAAGACTAAGCCATTTCGATGGGAAATCTCGATAACTATGCAATAAGAATAGAATTCATAATATCATGATCAATCACTAACCAATTCCTATTATATATACCATACTTAGGCTATGGTTATTCCATAGAATGGTCCTAATAATAATATGATAATTATAGAGAATTATGAATTGATATGGTAAAAGAATATGTTAGGCACATATTATCCATACATAGCCCTATGCATGATATAGGTTGATTGTGTAGCATGCCTATTCCATTCAAAATAACAATTTTATAAATATTGATGATTTAGAATGATTATGTAGGAATGCTTCATCCTCTTAAATTTTATCCTCGCGAGTTATAATATTCCACTTGATTAAATAATCCTTAATATCCATTATATGTAGCCTTTTAACGAATGTCTGAATAATCTCCTCGAGTTCTAGAGTGACTTTTCCCTCCTCATTTATATTTGGTAACTCATTCTAGCTAGATATACTCTATCTAATAAATTTTGTTAAGAGAGAGACATGAAATATAAGACTAAGCCATTTCGATGGGAAATTTTGATAACTATGCAATAAGAATAGAATTCATAATATCATGATCAATCACTAACCAATTCATATTATATATACCATACTTAGGCTATGGTTATTCCATAGAATGATCCTAATAATAATATGATAATTATAGAGAATTATGAACTGATATGGTAAAAGAATATGTTAGCCACATATTATCCATACATAGCCCTCTGCATGATATAGGTTGATTGTGTAGCATGCCTATTCCATTCAAAATAATAATTTTATAAATATTGATGATTTAGAATGATTATGTAGGAATGCTTCATCCTCTTAAATTTCATCCTCGCTAGTTATAATATTCCACTTGATTAAATAATCCTTAATATCTATTATATGTAGCCTTTTAACGAATGTCTGAATAATCTCCTCGAGTTCTAGAGTGACTTTTCCCTCCTCATTTATATTTGGTAACTCATTCTAGGTAGATATACTCTATCTATCTAATTTATTGCATGTAGACTAAGGTAACTTCAACTTGCATGCAACAATATCAATTTTATGTATGATTTGATAAGGAAATAATGCTTACAAAAATTTGTTTATCTTATTATTTATTTATTATACTTCAGTATGCTTTCACTTTAATGTTGATCCACTTGTTGCTTCATTCTATTATGTGTCATTTCCATGTTATCTCTTAGACTAGCTAGTTTTCTGGTGTTGAATGTGTATGTAAAGGGAAATGCAACTGATCAATAAATCAATCCTAGCTCAGAGAGGATGAATCTTGCTTACACTTCCAATTGTTGATACATTAGATATTCAGGGATATGACCAAGATGGATTTGATAGACCAATCCAAGGGATCTCTTACCATAATAATATCACTAGGAGAGTTTCAAAGCCTCCAATTAAGTGAAATTATGTAATAACCCTAATTAGTTCCTATGTTTTCATATTCACTAAGTATAAATGACAAAATCAAAGTCTAATCTAGTTCTCACCAAATCTTATGGCACAAAGAGGGGGTAACAAACATAGAAAGTAAACATATATAGATGATATATACTCACATCAATAAATATGAAATCTTAGTGCATGAGAGAGAATTACAAATGCAAACATATCTACTCTTATAAAGGAGGAAAAAAGTTAGGAATACTTACCTTTTGAAGATGAACCTACCAAGCCTCAATCTCTTCCTTGTTCATGGCGCTTCACAAGAGGTTGTTGTGGTCTGTAAGGATAGCAAGGATACATCAACTCTAGGCTACATAACCTATCTATGCATCCAAAAGACTTCTTCACAAGACAAGATTGGTATCTCTATAGAAAGAATTAAAACCCTAATATATGATCCTCAAGTAGAATGGTGGATAGGTAGATGCACAATATATTACTCTTCTTCTTCTCTTCTCTCTTATAAATGACAAAATGATTATGTATATATAGCTAAATCTAACCTTAAACCTTTATGAATTTTTAGATGAGAGGGTCAGCCTAATCAACTATGTATCATTATTAACAAAAATAAATTAGTTCTTGGTATAGGTTGGCTAAGGACCGACCTAAACCCTAAATGAATTTTTTAAATTAGAGTATAGAGTCAATGGATTTGATAATGTATTGTAAACTATTAAAAAAGAGTTTAGGCTAGGGAAGGGATAATAAAGGTAGAAAATAACTAGAAGAGGGTACAAAAGAAGAGACAAAGCTTAGGGGAATGTTTTTAAGAGATGGTTGTGTAGATAGAAAGTGTTATTAATGGACAACTTTAAAGAAAGCCCTAATGGTCTACCAACCCCTTTCCCACACACCACTTAAGATATGCACTTAGAAAGATTAAGATTTGATGGGTTCTTAGAAGAGAGAAAGTATCAGTAATTGATAAAGTTTCAAGGTAGTATTTGTATGCATATTCCCCACTCAAATCTCATCATGTGTTAGCTAAGTGCAACATAAGATGGTGCTTCAATAAAAGAACATAACAACACATAATGTTGAAGCTAAATAAATTTCAATAAGGATCAAATAAGATAAATGAAATGACATAATTGAAAAATACACACCTTTACTTACCTTAGTGTTATAGATATATAAGGAGATGTAAGAAATTTGAAGGTGTCCAATGTAGGGAACATTAGATGAACCTACATAAATTAGTAAAAAGAGTAAAAAATTGAAATTTTTGCATCATATACATAAACTAAGTGAAATTATTATCTATGATGTTAGGATTAAAAAATATTTTATGGTTTGAAAAATGATCTAGTAGAAAAAAGATGTGGTCAAAATACAAAATCTAGTGATAAATATTTGAAAGGTAAATAATGTTGAATAGTAAATATAAATAAGGTGAAAAAGAATTCATTTTTTATTTTTACTATTCTAAGAAAAATAGAGCTCTAAGAGACCTAGTGTGAGATTAGAGAGGCATCATAGTAAGGATATAACAACTAAGATGGGGAGCGTGCATATCAACCACAATGAGTGAAACATAGGTATTTATTTGTGAATTTCAAATTTTTAAATATTTTTATTTGAAATTGAGATAAATATAGAAAATTTAGTGGTAGGCAAAATCTAGGAACTAGAATGAACCTTAGGAAATTTTTAGGAAAACTAGGGGTAGAATGGGGTCCTAGATAAGAAGAATTTGGATCAATAAATGCCTAAGTTATTTATGGTAAATGGTTAAAAAGTAATAATTTTTGAAGAATAAAGTTGACTTGGTTGACTTAGTCCATAAGTCAAGCTAAAAAGATTGGGCCGACTACAAATCAGTGGAATAATTTAGTACTCTAATGGGTGGATGACTACATAGCAATCGATTGACTTAGTTGGTAAAGAGGATAAAGTTGAATGTGTACTATAGGGCTGACTTAGTTTGTTGGTTAGGGCCAATTTAGTATTTTAAAATGAGGCTAAATGTGTATGATAGGGCCAATTTAGTATGGTGAATCAAGAAGATGGCCAATTTAGTATTGAAAAGGCCGATCTAGTTAGAAATGGAAATGGATAATTTAGTATCACAAATAAGATAAGAGGCTAATTTAGTATTAAATAGGTTGATTATATAGGAAAATATAGGAACATGAGAAACTAAATCAAACTAATTATTTTAAGTTGATAATTTAGGAATTTTTAAGAAAGTATTTCAATTATTTATGACAATGAGACTAATGCATCCTTTATTGTTTGATATTTTGTAGAGACACCAAAGGTATTATCTCTTGATAGATGTATTGTGGCTTCCAAATCAACTAGATTGATTCACTGATGTGGATAGAATGTAACTGGTCACACTAAGCTTTGGAGGCATCATGGAGATGAAGTAGATTTTTATAGTGTTGTTCTCATTATCATGATCTTTAGAGCATGGGAATAATTGACCAACATTTTTTATGGGTGGTGTATGGGGACACCATTGAGGTGGGTATCAAACTAGAAAATGCCCATGTGGTATTGGGACCATCGATAAGAGGGACATTGGTGATCACTAGCACACCAGATGATCTGAAGGAGAGATGAACACTAGCCCAGTGGGTGACATGCTCAGATAAGATATACCTTGTATTGAGGATGAATTTATTTGATATCTATATTATGAACATTATAAATATCTAAAAGGTTATGATAGGACTTGTGACAACATGAGTTTTGTCATAAGTATGATGGTAAGGTGTCACTATACACAATAGCCTTATGCCAATCCATCTTAGATCAAGTAACACTCTACAATTTTGGGGCTATCATCTGAGTCCAACTCATGTATGATATGTATGGGATGTTTTATAGAGGGTAGAAGACCATGGGGCCTATTTTTTAATTGAGTGCCTAGATATATGATAAATTTTCCATGTATTGACCAACTAGAATATCCCTTGTGGTTGATGATAGATTACCTGGGGTTATGTGATGGAGGTAGGACCATGTAGTTTGGGCCATGGCCCATGTGGTAGCATTGTAGACTATCACACAAGGGGAGATTGTAAGGCATCCCTATGTGCTCATCACTATTATATGGCCTAGTTGGTCAACCATTACTATAGGTTTCACATAGGTGTGGATTGCAGGCCACTACACCTCATGGGTAGAGCCACATCTAGTGGCATGCTTACTAGGGTAGTTCAAACTACCATACCTAGTGGCCTCTATAGTATTTCCTTCTTATTAGACATGGTATGATAGAGAGATGATGAGGAGAGGATTAGGATGAGTACTAGTTGAGATACCCATGATTAGGTCATAGCATGCTAGATCATGGAATGGTTGAGCATGGTATTAGGAGGAGATGACATAGACATGGATGTAGACCCATAATAGACATCATAGTAGGTACCATAATAGTAAAAACATAAACAACCACCCCAGCCACACCATAGATGGAAGCACTATCAAAAATAACATGTGTAGGTGAGGGATACAATATAGAAGGACTTAAAAGCCACTCTAGGACATAGTTGGTCCATAAAGGTGCCTTTAAAGAGAGGATCATGACATGCTTGAGTGGTGACTCTTAGATTTTCACTGGTACAAAAATAACCTATATGGGAGGTTCTTGGTGAATGAGTAGATGGAGAGACCATACTTGATAGGCAAATAGATGGGGATATGGTGATTGGTGATACCATCATTGGTGAGAGATGTTATAATTTTGATTTTAAGAATTGATATAGGACACTAGTTGTATTTGATTATAGTAGATAGATAGATGGTTTTGAGATATCTATTTGATCTAATATCTATCTAGTTTTGGTTTTCTAGATCCTATGATGGAGGAGATCAAATGGGGATAACTAGTTATAGTTGTGTACCATGACATTTTAGATGGGGTATTAGCTCCATATAACCCCACCATTTTATATGATCATATGGTTCATATTCCCTAGCCTAGGTGGGCTAGTTTATACTGGTGGGGGAGGCTACAAGGTAGTTATAGGCACATGGGGATGGATTTCAACCATCGGTAGGGGTGGGAGAGGGAGAGGTATAGGATTGGGAGGTATTGACTTAATAGAGAGCAATGCATATGTCTAACACTATCTAACTTAGATAGGTGCAAGCTTAGGTGGCCAATCTACAAGGACAAGTAGTAGGTTTGAGATCTTAAACTACCTCATTACAATGTACCATTTATAGGGGATAGTCTTAGGCATCTATGGGTAGCATGGCTAGGCCACAAGATAAATAGGATGGATCCAAACCTTAGAGATAGAGCTATTTTGTATTTTGTATTTTGTACATTGTATTGCATTACACACACACACACACACACACACACACACACACACACACACACACACACACACACACACACACACACACACACACACACACACACACACACACACACACACACACACACACAAATTTTGATAGTTGGATTTGATCTCATGATTTGTACATGATTATGGATGTTGATGCATAGATATATTTCTTTTTAGCACATGTATTTAGATTTTGTTGTATATGCTGTGGGAAATATATGTTGAGTGTTTTCTTTTCTAGCATTATGTGATACACATGCATGGTTAAAAATAAAAAGACAAAAATGACATGAAAAAGTATAAGTAATAAAAAATAAATGTACTACACACTATATCATGATGGGAAATGTATAATAACAAGAGATGACTAAATATAATAAACCAAATATGGTAAAAATGATAAAAAATGTGTTTTAAACCATGTAAAAGATTTACACCAAGTTAAAACAAATAAAATCACACTATATCATGTTGGGAAGTATGAAAATAATGTAATAAAATGGAAGGCTCATGAAAACCAAATGGTATAAAAATAAAATAATTAAGTCCATCAATCATACTAAATCATGTTGGGAAGTATAGAAGAGAAATTAAATTGGAAAATGAAATTAAATTGATCAAAAATATTCAAGCTGGGAAGTATGAAAAATTTAAGAAAAATGGTTGTAAGTATATATGCAATTGAAAAATAAGAAGATAAAAGTGAAATATCAATGAAGTAATCATAAAACATACTATATCAATATTGGAAGCATGTCAATGATGTGTAACTCATAATCAATCACTACTTATCTTGAATTTGACACATGTAATTTCATTATGACTTGGGTATTGGAATATTTTATGAGGAAGGCATGGTCCTATCCATGCTCTTACACTGATACACACAAAAGGAACACCAATGAGGTGGAAATAACTTTGGTAATGTGTTATTTTGTGAGAAAGGCTTCGTCCTATCCATGGTCTTACAATGCAACTCACAAATAAAGACCCTATGGGGATGATCAATTAAAAAAAATATTTCTCAAGGGGAAATATTAGGAATGTTTTTAAATGAAAGAGGAAATGTAAACATAATAATGTATGCATCTATGAGTAGAATTTAAGAAAAATGAGGCATACTAAGTACACAGAATAGCCACTAAGTGTCTAGTGACCACCAAAATATAAAGGATACATGTTCACAATTAAGGACAAGGATCTATATGTAAATAAGTGAGATACTAATATCAATTCATGTTAGTGGTATGAATAAGAAAAATAAAATGGACCTACCTTGCCACAATATGTTCCCCATTCCTTAGGTCCTCTTATAAAGTCATCAGTCTACTACGAATATTGGGTACTTGTGTGATAATTTAGGTATCACTAAAAGATCTTGGTTTATTCTCCTTTCCCAATCTACTAACCTACCACACCCCAATAGACATCAACTCTATCATGAGTCCAACTATAGAGTTTGATCTTTGATTAGAAAAAGGACATGTGATTTGAATCAAATCTTTTAGTGTGATTTGAATTTTGAAATTTGTATGGTGCCTTTTATATCATTGACTTTTGCTTAAATGATATGGATTTTAAATTTTTATGGCTTTTAAGATTTCACCTCCATATGAATTTGGAATAAACAACACAAGGGATAAAAGTTATACACATGAATGAGCTTTAAAATTTGGCTAAAGGAAGCTAAGTAACCAAATACATGACTAAATAAACACTTAGGCTTGCTTATGAACCAATATGTGATATCAAGATTCAACCATGTGTATGCTTAGTTTTCAAAAGGGAATGATTGAATAAAGGAGATCCAAAGTGGTTTATTAAGATATAATTACAATGAGATAACCTATTTACTAATTGATCACATGGTAAAAAAGGATTACTAAGGGGATCAAGGTTTCTATAACCATGTCACAATAATAATTATCCATATTGCAGAGATAAGGTAGAAAATAATCATGAGAAAATACAAAGACATCCATGGAAAAAAGTGAACTCATGAATATAATCATGTAATCAAGTAAAGTGCAAAAAGAATATTAAGAAAATATAAAATAAATGAAACCATATACAACACATAATATAAAATATAAATATCCATGTAAGATAGATAAGTGAAGCAAAATTTGACATAGAGTCAAATGATATAAGAGATAAAGTAAAGTGGATCACAAATCCAATCCAAAATCATAATGAAGATAAAAATTAAGGAACACCATACTATATTTACAAATAGTGATAAATTTGTCCACAAATATTATCCATAACATCTTATATATCTCTATGAAGCTAGACTCTAATTGTAATGAGAGTCTCATCAATTCTTAGGGAAACCTTTGAAAAGACCTCTCATCGAATATCCTCTACATAAAATGTAGGTTTAGCTAAACAATCATGCTCATGAGATCCATCATGTGTAGAATACTCAAGAAGGGGAATATAATATAGAAGGGGAATGGTATCTATGAGACAAGGAGGTGGAACCACTGGTGGAGAAGGAACCATGAGTGGGGGAGAAGATGTAGGTGGAGTAGGAGCCACAGGTGAAGAAGGAACTATAGTTGAAGTAAGAGCCATGATTGAAGAAGGGGGAGCCTTATTATGTGGGTAACCTATGGAAGGGGAAATAGTGGGTGTAGGAATGGTCATAAGGTGATCATGAAGATGTTACTAGAGGATGCAATAATGATCAGTGCGATGGGTATCATATTGGTGCCAAAGATAATATACCTCTCCATATTTGAGAATTTACTTAGGTGACAGCTTGGGAGGAGGATAGCTTTGTTTTTGGGCTAAGTAAGGGTAAGGTGCAAGGTGTTTATATATTGTCAAAAAATTTTATAATAGGTGGAAGAATGATTATCTACGATATGGAAGAAATAGATATGCTTTTTAGTAGACTTTATGGGTACACTAATGGTAGGATTAGAAGAAATATCTGGGGAAGGTTGGTATAATTGAGTCTTTAATATAATGATTGGAATTTATATGAATATCTTAGTAAGGGTGATCAACCCATTAGGAAAATAATACATCAAGTTGTGATAAAGGAAGAAGGCCATCACTGAGGGGAGGCATGAATGGTGGAGAGATTGGGCTAGGCTTAGATATATAATAAGAGGAATTAGATACAAGATGAGGCTCAACTAAGGGTTGAATAAGAGTAGGATCCAGACTAGGCTCAACTAAGGGATAAACAAGATGCATAGAAGGATAAAGGGTAGTATCAAGCATCTCTAGGGGAAGTAGGCTATAGGGATATTGTTATTTATCAAAATGATAAGGACCAATCATAACATTATCCATAATCATGCTCCTAAAAGGCTCTATAGAAATTGGAGGTGTGCCATGTGAATGATATATCTTTATCCTATGAACAATAGGAATAATACTATAATTAAGAACTATTTAATATAAAATATGATAAGAGGAACAAAATAATTGAAATAAATAAGAATGATAATGAAGGATCTCATCATCTCTAGCTTGAACAAGACCTCATAGAAATGGATCATTTAAAGTATAACCATCATCATCATAATATGGTGTATGAAGGTCTATGGTGAAAGTAATTATGATCTGTTCATTGTAAGTTACATGATGAATAGAATCCTAAGTCTTGGTTAAGACCATGTGTATATTATTGATAGGTGGTTGGAGGGAACATGGCTTCAAGGATGGTGGAAGTTAGGAAATAAGATGAGGAGAGAGATATAAAGTTTTGTTCTTGAGGTTGATCTCATTTGGATCATCATCATCAAAGTCTAAGAGGTTAGGTGGTATGTTTCCTATGATTTTGGGGTGACCATGATCACCTTAAGTAGAGTTGATGGGAAAATTGAAATGTTGATATTCTTGAAATATAACACTCAATAAGGGTTTGAGGGTTGGAATTTTTAATATACTAAATTATTAGAATTGTTAAAAATTCTAAGGGTTAGTGTCTCATTTAATCTTATATATAGATCCATTATGGGGAAACTTGAGCATAAGAGGTGACAACCCTCATGCGATGAGTCCAAGGCCTTCCAAACAAGATATTATAGAAAAGGAAAAAATTAAATATCATAATAATCACTCAAGAAATGAAAGACTATATGGTAATAGGAAGCAACACACAACGTAAAGGAGGCATTTTAATTCGATCATAACATTGACATGTGTTGCATGTAAAAATTAAGATTGCACTTAGGCAAGAGTTTTAATGAAGTCAAGGGAGGAAACACAAGTACCTGAACCCTCATCAATCAAAGCATTCTTAACTTGATATCACCAATTTGAATGATTATAAAGAGTGGAGGATCATTTGCATGAAGCATAATATCATTTGGGATCATGGAAGCAATAGTGAATTTAAGAGAAAGAGAAGTGTCCATTGTTTCATAAATGTGTATAGACATTTCTTCACATGTTGTAAGATACTATCTTCTGACCCAAATAAGGTAGTTTCACATCTTGTAATGGGAGGACAAGGGATGTTCATTTTGAATAATAGTTGTATCAAGTGATTATGATGACACAAATAAGTTCATATGAGTTTAATAAAGGGTATTTGAGATGGGAGATTAGTAAGTTCTACAATAGGGTCCAATGCATTATAAACCATGGGTGGATTATTAGATAAAGGCACATAATGATGGAAGAGATCATGAGGAGTATAAATACATTAAAAATTGTGTTGATAAGACATGGTTGGTTTTATTTGGAGATAAATTAATTTATTATCTTGAGAGGATGGGATAGTTGATATAGGTTTGTCTAGTAATTGGTTTGAAGAGATACTATTATAAGGTTGAATAATCATGGGTAGAGAGGTTGGGGGAGTTTTAGAAATAGTGTGAAAGGTGTTATCCAATTGAGATGTTGGAATTGGTTCTTGAAAAGAGATAAGGTTCTCTTTCCCAAAATTTATTAGGTGAGATAGGGAGGAATCATGGATAAAACAATTTTTTTTGAATGTTTGGTGCATGTGTGTAGGATGAAATTAATGAAAGCAACTACCCTTTGCATATTAGTCATATTTACCACATTCTCTTTGGGATTTTAGTCAATAAGATTTTGAATGTTGTTAGTGGAAGGAGTAGGCTTATCTATGGTGTCTTGATGATTAGGAAGAGGGTGTTTGTCTATGGCTAGATGAACATTAGTTTGGTTCAAATATTGATTTTTATTTTGTGTTTATGAGTTTTTAAAGATATATAATAGGCTTGTTGGCATTTAAAAATGAATGAATCATGATTAAAATATGGACCAAGGAGGAAATTTATAGCTAAGTTACATAATTTCCTATAAGTCTCGTGAGAGTGACATAAACCAACATGAAACCAACACAATTTATTTGGATCATACCATGATTTCAAGGATGAGTGGGGTCAAGATGTCATGGGAGAGGCCTTGGTATATGTTTTTGGATCTCAACTAAGGATAATGGCTTATGAACATTGATGTTTTTTATTTAAGAAAATTTAGGATTAGGGGTGTTGTTTAAAGGGGAAGCTTACTCTATAATAGGGTTGGGAGAAATATATTGAATATTGTGAATGGTATCATAAGATTAGGTGATACCATCATTGGTATCATGATGATTTGTATTTATAATGAACATGCAAGTTCCCATGAGAGGTTGGGATGGATCAAACTGACACATGAGAAAATCTAGGCATTTGGCTTGGTCAAGGGCCTCTTCCTAAGTTCTTAGAGAGCGAGAGAGTCCAAAACCAATATTGTAACTTGGGATATAGAGCATTAGTGAATAGATGAAAGAGATTATCATTCACCATGCTATTCTCACATTTATTAGACAAGGTCTTCAATCGTTTGATGAAAGTTTGTGTTTTTTTAGTTTCAAGTTGATTGTAATTGATAAAATGAGCCAAGGTATTATTATGGAGGTCACTAGTTTAAAACTCTTGTACTATAGAGTTAACTAGATATTTCAATCTGGTGATATAATGGGACTTGAGTTTATTATACTAGTCTAAAGCATCTCTAGAGAGGATTTTCACTAATATCTTGGTAGTAGTAAAAGTGTTTATTTTGACCCAATACTTGTAGATATTACCAAATGTTTTTAAATGTAAAGTATGATTAGTTGACCCATTGTAACTAATGGTAGGTGTGATACCTCCTATATCTATGTTGAAAATTTGAGGTGTAAGGGGTTCATTTTGAAGATGTTTAATTGTTTTGTTAACAACAGTTGGTTGGGGAATGAGGTTTCCATGGGAATGCCTAAGGGGGGGTCGGGGGGTTGGGGGAATTTTGATTTTATGCTCACCATGGAACTTATTGAGGTTAATTTTAAATGTAAATAAGGCAATTTTGCATTTTCATAATTTTATTGGCATTATTAGTTTGAAAAACATTAATTTGACTAAGAGTTTGTAATAAGAGTTGATGGGTTTGAGTGGTATTTTTACTAGTTTACATGGCATGTGAAGCATTAGCATGAGGATTAGTGGCTTGGGTTGCACTGTGAGTAGTGGCATGCATGGAACTAGTGCCTTGAGAGGTATTGGTATAAAATGAGGCACTAGTAACATGATTAACATGTGTCATAAAAGATGCACTAGTAGAAAGATTGGCATTAGAAGAAGAAAATCACTAGTGGAATGATTACCATTGGTATAAAAAGGTGTACTATTAGACTGATTAGAAAGAGGGGCATTGGAAAATGCCCTCTAGATGTGGAAGCTACCATGTTAGTGGAGATAATTGGCATGGAGGTGAAATAAATTAAGGAAGAAGAGGCTATAGTATGAGAAGGAGTCAAAATAAAAGGGAGAGGTTGAGAAGCAAAGAAGGTATCACCCTAAAATCTATGGGAGAATGTGGAGGAAAGTAAATGGGGTTATTTTATTTTATCACTTATCATGAGATTGTAAATAGTTGAAGGGTCTTTTCCTCTTTGTTGAAGAAATTCATTAATGAAGAAAATCATTTTAAGCATGTATTCTAATTTTGATTGTTATTCTAAGGATAAAAGAGGTTTAAAATTGAAGATGAATGAAGAGTCCCATAATTTGAAGTGCCAGTGGCCACATGCACATTTCTTTCATCTAAAATGGAAGCCAAATTTTATTTTTGGGGAAACCTATTGAGATTGGTAAAGCTCATCATATTTGTTGAGTTCAATTCTATGTTGTCCTAAAATAGGAAGTTCATGATGAAATAAGGTAGATAAAAAGAGATGATGCAAAGACAAATTTAGAAAATAGGCTATAAAGTTGAACTGGTCAATTATGTTTTATAACCTAACAAAGAGAAAAAAAGATAAGGATACACAATTGTGTAGGTTGACTGTGTATTGTAGTCAATAAGGCTAAATAGTTTGATAAGGATACATAGTTGTGCAAGTTTATTGTGTACTAATGAATAGAGAATTAGATATGGAGATAAGAATACATAGTCATGCAGGTCGACTGTGTATTTTAGGCAAGAAATCTTACTAGTCTGTAAGAGACTGTATCAAGTAAGGAGATAGTGTTATGAAATAGGGGAAAATTTTACAAGATAATTTGAATCAATAATGAACGTAAACACACACAAAATTGGATTAATGTGACTGATCTAATTGGAACACACAAAAAAAACCTTGTACCAATGCTAGCTAATGTAAGTTTTGTAATACAACACATAATGTTCAAAGAAAAGATAACAACTAAAAATTAAATTCTAAATTTTTGGTCATCCTAAGAGTTACTAAGTTATAAGAAAGTTTGATTTTGATATGATAAGTAATTTAGCTGAAATAAGGAACTAGAAAGTAATCTAAGGTTGGTTTTAAGATGTTTGTGATGAAAGGGATCTATATTGGCAATTGTATTGGATTGGTATTGGAGCCTACCCCTCACTTCATAGTCCCATAGTGATAAGGGTCTCTGGTGCTTTGAAAAGTATACCATCAATCATATTTTTATACTTGACCTAAAAACTAATCTTATTTGCCCCTTGGTGATGAAATCCAAGTAGGTAGACCTTGGGAAGATAAATGTTTAATGATTTTTGAATGTAAAGTGATGGTAGTGTGTGAAAAAGAGTAAAATAATGTAACTACAATGGTAATTTGAAAACCCACCTATTTAAGCTATGTGATTTACTCTAAGCATGAAAATAACTAAAAAGGAAAGGTAAATTATTACTAGCAAATATATGTCAATTCCTTGACTAAGAATAGTAAAGAGTTGGTTCAAGAAACACTATATGTAAATAGTACAAAATAGAGTTAATTGGTTTGATACTATTCTAAAGAATCAAGGTCTTTAATAAAAATTCAAATAGGCTGACTATGTCTGTTAGACATAAGATAAACTACAAAATTAAGTTGACCAAGTTAACTGAATTAGTTATAGGGTTGTAGTTTTATTGACTACAAACTTGTGAAAGATAGTACTGAAGGAAGAACTAAAATGATAGAGAAAGAAAATAAAGGAACCTTGGTAGGATTGAATATGTTTTAGCTTGTAAATTTTTATGTTATAATTCTCAAATACTACTTTCAAATTTTGCTAAGTGGGTCAACTAGTTTGACCAAGTTTACAAAACCCTATATAATAATGAAGAGATAACAAAATATATTCAACCTATTTGATTGTGTTTGTTAACCTTTATATTGATATAATAAAATAACATAAAGAGTCAACTAGTTTAACTATGTATGCTAATCTAGACTTGAAGAATAATATTGTGTCAAACTACTCAATCTAGTAATCTATAATTGATGAAGACCTACATAGACAAAACATAATCATTTGAAGTGACTATGTGTTAAACCTACACACACAATGTTAGAGCTATACTAACTGGTTTGATATAGTACTAAAAATATAGAAAAATATAAATGATAAAAAATTGATGGTGTGAAAGAAAACATACAGGGGCTAGGTTTACACCAAGTTAACCAAAATGTATGCAAAGGGAAATACAACTAATCTATAAATTAATCCTATCCCAGAGAAGATAAATCTTACTTACACTTTTGGTTACTGATAGATTAGATTTTTGAGGTCATGACCAAGATATATTAGCTAGACCTATCCAAGGGATCTCTTACCATAATAATATCACTAGAGAGGGTTCTAAATCCTCCATCCAATAAAAACTATGCAATAACCCTAACTAGGTCCTATGTTTTCATATTCTAAGTATAAATGACAAAAGCAAAGTAAAGTCTAATCTAGTGCTCACCAAATATTGTGGCATAAAGTGGAGGTAATAAATATAAAAAGTAAACATGCATAGAATCTTTATACTCATGTCAATGTTTATGAAATCCTAATCCATGGGAGAGAAGTACAAATGCAAATCTATATACTCTTACAAAGGAGTAACAAAGTTAGGAATACTTACCTTTTGAAGATGGACCCATAGAGCCTCAATATCTCCCTTGGCCAGGGTGCTTCTTAAGAGGTTGTTTTTGTATGTAAGGATAATAAGGATAAGTTGTCTCTAGGAATTACAATCTATCTATGCATGTAAAATACTTATCTAGAAGACAAGATCTATATCTCCAAATAAAATAGTAAAACCCTAAGCAATGATCCCCAATTAGAATGGTGGATAAATAGATCCATAATAAATTACTCTTCTTCTAACCTTGTCTCTTATAAATGATTTAATGAGTGTGTATATCACTAGATCTAAACCTATTTTTTTTGAAAGTTTAGCTAAAAAGGTTAGCCTAATCAAATTTGTATAATTATTAACAAAAATATATTAGGTTTTGGTCTACATAAGCCAAGGGATAACCTAGACCCTAAATGAGTTTTTTCAATTAGAGTACAGAGTCGATGGGGTCGACAAAGTATCATAAACTATTTACAAGGAGTTTAGGCTAGGGAAGGGATAATAAAGGTAGAAAATGACTAGAGGATGGTGCAAAATAAGATTCAAAGCTTAGGGGAATGTTTTTAAGAGATGGTTGTGTAGATAAAAAGTGGTAGTAAAGAACACCAATCCTAAGAAGCACTAATGGTCTACCCACCCCTTAAGGTGTGCACTCAGAGAGATTGAGACTTGATAGGTTCGTGTAAGGGAGAAAGCATCAATAATTTATAAAGTTTAAAAATATTATGTGTAAACAAAATATGTTCATGAAAAAATAAAAACTATGGATGTACTCTAAAGGATGAGGTGATAGAAGGGGATGGTACCCATACAATGAAACAAATGGATACATTTTTGATGACGCATGGAAGGAAGTTTTATACCACCATTCTAATTGTGGTAGTCAATGACACAGTCTCTCTTATTTATTTCATGCAAAACAAATGAATAACACTTAAGGAATTTATTGAAAACCTCTACTTTCCCATTATATTTAGAATGATACGATGACTTATGAGCCAAATGAGAACAAAAAAATATAATAAATTAGTTTAAAGTTTACTAAAAAGATAGGATCATGATCACTGACTATGATATTGAGGATACCATGTATATTTTAAACTATATCTAGAAAATAAAATGATATTGTACTTGATAAAAAAGGCTACGATAAGGTATAAAATGAGAATATTTGGTAAGCATGGTTGTGATTACCATAATAACATTTTTTACATATAAGTTTTTCAACCCTATTATGAAATCCATAAAAACTTCCTCCCACATTTGCTTAGGAATAGATAATAGTTTCAAAATACCTAGGGTATTAATTGTCTCATCCTTATTTTTTAGCCATACCATTTATTTAGACACAAATTTATAGGTATTCCCCTCAATTCCTTTCCAAAATAAATATTTATTACTTTTATAATAAGTTTTAAAGATTCTTGAATGACTCCAAATGGAGGTTCATAGAACTCCATAGGATATTATACTTGAGGGAAGAATTATTACCCAAGTAAAACTCAAATTTATACTATAGAGAAGTCTATTTTCACACAAATGTTTTTGAGACACTATAATATTTTTGGAAGATCTAAATCAAAAAATATGTATCAATATCATTCTCCCAATTGGTTCTTGCCTCCTATACCCAATAAACCTACCATATGGTTATTGTGCATAACAATGCATCTATTGACTCATCCCTCTTTGATAATGCATCTAATGCTACATTATCATTTAATTTACTTTATATGATTTTAAAGTCATATCCCAAAATTTTGGTAACCCATTTTATTTTTATTTAGAGTAAAACCTCTATTCCAATAATTAATTTAGACTATCATGATCTATCTTCACCTTCAAGTGTTGACCCATGAAATAAGGTCTTCATTATTTGAATACATAAAGAATAGAAATCATATCTCTTGTAGATAATCTTTATAAAATCCTTACCTTTGACCAGTCAAATCTCAAATGCAATCAGTCTAATTTTTTACATGAGTATTACCCCCATACCATACCGTTACACATCACATTCAATAATTAATTTCCTTGAAATATTTTGGGTAGACAAAACTAAAGTGGTTAACTTTGATTCATTAAGATTCTCAAATGCCTTGGTAGAAATTGCATTATAATGGAAGGAGTCCTTAAAAAAAATTTATGAGTGGTGTTGTTAAAAAAATAATGATAGTAAACTATCAACCCTAAGAATTCCTAAAGGTTATTGAGGTATTTTATAAATTTATATTCTATCATGGTTTTGATGTTATGACGTTTAACTTTGATGTTTTCATGTAAAAATATGTAACCTAAATAATCCACCGCTTTTACTCCAAAAGAAGATTTGGAAGGATTTGCATAAACATTATGGTGTTCCCAAGTTATCAATACTTAAATCACATGTTAAAAGTGTTATTCACATGTATTAATGTATTTTTGGATGCCATCAAAAAATAAAAAGACAAATTTTTGAAAAATTTGTTGAAATGCACTTCATAATACTCTAATAAGTAGACTATTTTTTTTAATCCCAAAAGGCATTACTAAAAACTCATAATGGTGATCATGAGTTATGAAATATGTATTATGTATATCCTCATATTTGATTAAAATTTAATGGTAACACAAATTAAAATCTAGTTTTATAAATTACACAAAACCATGTAACTCATCTAGAAAATCATCATTTAATAGAACATAGAGATAATCTTTAATTATATACTATTTTATTTCTATTTAATCCAAGCACATACTCTAGGTATCATCCTTATTACAAAACATTACCACTAGGGATGAATATTCATTTTGGATATGTCTAATAATACTACCCTCCAACATTAAATTAAATGTTGATGTAAAGGAGAACAATTGATGGTACACTGACTAGTATCAAATTCAAATGGAGTCCTAGGTGAGAAGGGCTCAAGAAATATAAAAAATAAAGTGACCCATATGATCCACCAAAGAATTTCACCAATAATTTTACATATATGAAAGTATTTAAAAGGGATCCACGTGATGTATACATTAGAATAAAAGGATCTCATTTCAAGGATAAAATATCTTGGACAAATAGACTCATGGGAAAATGACAAGACTAGTGGGGTTTTGAGAAGCAATCATTGGATCCAATGATGGATAAAGATGAAGTGTTCCTTAGACTTATTAATAAAGTTTTGGTTAAAGATAACTCAATAATGAAGAATTTATTGATAGGTAAGTTTAATACAAGTATACTTAATATTGATACTTTTAGAGAATGGAAAAATAGGAAGTGGAGACCTAAAGGTCAAATTGACATTTTTTCCATGGAAAAATTATTTTCTATTATAAACTTATCAAACCTATAAATTTACATGAAACCTTTAATAAAAGGTATTAGTTTTTATGGAAATTAGTCATTTTCCTTAAAAAGTGGGAATTATGGTTTAAATCGAACAACAATACCTTTAGTAAAGTACCCATGTGGGTCAAAATCCCAAGGTTATCCTTAGATTTTTGGGAGGAAAAATTAATTTTATGTATTTAAAATTCCATTAGATAGCCTTTATATTTGGAAGGGATGGAAAAATTGAGGAATAGGTTAGTGAACATAAGAATTTATCTATGCTCCCATGGGAAAAGATCTACCATCCTCAATCATGCTTAAATCCAAGTACATAGATTGGAAATAGGAAATGTAATATGAAATATCATTTGAGTTATACCTTAAGTGTAAGAATATAAGTCATGAATCTAAGCAATGTCTAGACTATAAGTAATAAATATAACTATGGAGGAAAGAAGGAAACTTGGTTAATAAAAACCAATTGCTTGGAGGAGGAATATGACTTAGATAACAAATTTAGGTTAGATTAGTGATAGACAAGGGAAATAAATTGGTAGAGTAAAGGAGTGATTCATCAAGGATTTTAGTGGTTATTTCATCATTATCAAACAAGGATATGATTTTTAATGAGAAATCATGAGATATACATGTGGAAGATTTAACACAAGAGGGATTCTACCATAGAAAAGATGAAAAGGCATATGGAGAAGTCCTAAAATATGTAAGATATAAATGAAGATATGATCATGATGGAAATGAAATAATAGGTAAGTTTGGTTCCACTTGAAAATGATCCATTCTTGATAGATAAGATAATCCATGAAGATATATGCCCTAGGAAAGCTGAAAATGAGGAAGGGAAGTAATATCTGAAGGAATAAATGAAGGGGAATTGGACTCTAAATAGAAAATAGAAGATGATGGTTTTAGGTTTGTTCCATGCTCATTGGTGGCTAAAGTACCTTTAGAAAAGTTACCTAATTTAACTCATGCTTTCAACAAATAGAGCACTAGAAAGGTGAAAAAGAAACCAAATGTAGGAGCCATATCTAAGAATGGTATAACCTTAATGAATTAGATGAGATTCAAGTAAAAAACTGAGGATATAGGGAATGGAACCCAAGATATGTTACACCTATGTTAGTCACTCCCTAAATTAAAAAAATGAAATTTATTTCATGGATTTTTAGATAGTTTTATAACCTAAATAAGCATATATTAGTTAGAGGCTTGAAGAAGAATCACATTTCCAATTTTTTAATTATTAAATATATAAAAATTTATGAGATAAATATTCTACATGTCAATAATAATGTTTTAAATAGGTCAACTTATTTAGGATTTAATGTTTTAGGAGACTTTGGAGGTTTGGTAGTGTTTTAGAATCATAAAAAATTAGATGGGACACTGCTCTTCAGAACTAACAACCATCTAGTTGTGTTATTTTCTAATAAATAAGATAATAAGATTAGTATTATCTCTAATAAATACACCCCTAATTATAAAATAGGTAAAATAAATATGTGGAGAGAATTTTAGAGCTTTAGAAAAACTTTTAGGGATTAGAAATGGATGATTTTAGGGGATTACAATAACCCATTATATACAGGGGTAAAAATGGATAACCTAAGATTTTAAGGAATAGATGGAGGGTTTGTGTGATTTAATTTCCAATAATAGGCTAATGGAATTAGATATAAGTGGTTCTAGGTTCACTTGGAAAAGAATAATATTTGGATACCAACTTATCCAAGTTAGACTAGATAGATTTTTAATTATGGTAGATTGGATGCTTACCCTAAAATTTTAATATTTCAATCCTACCCATAATTAGATCATATCGTAACCAAATTATCTTAAGTATGCATAAATAAATGAGATAAAATAAGTACCCATTTAGATTCAAGAAGCTGTGGATGCTACACCTAAATTGAAAGGCTATATAAATGTTTGGTGGAAGGAAGAGTTTCAAAGATCAAACATGTTTAAGTTGACCCAAAAATTTAATAATATTAAAAGAAAGATTAAAAAATGGAATACGGAGTCATTAGCAATGTTTTTCAGTAGAAAAATATTTCTAACACATTGTCAACTCTATAGGAGGAATTCAAAAATAAAGGGATGGATAAAGAGCTTCTCATAAAATAAAAGCACTTGATCAGTAATTTCCATAACCTTTAGGTTAAGGAAGATAATTTTTGGAGGCAAAAATCTAGATGTCTTTTGTTAAAAGAGGGAGACATGAATTTAAACTTTTTCCATATTTTAACTCTAATGCACATAAATGTTAATATAATCAAGGAATTGGTTAAAGATGATAATAAATTTTATATGAACTCAAATGAAATTAAGGAAGAAGCAATTTATTCCTTTAGAAAACTCCTTTGGGTAAGAACTATGTAAACCGTAATAAGCAGGAAATGTTTCTCAATTTTTTTAGTAATTTACTTAATATATAAGATAAATCCAAGATTACCCTCCCCCTTATATGGAAGAATCAATTTTTTTAGTATTTTATATGTATGGGATTAAGCCCTTATACTGGATGGCTTCCATCTAATTTTATTCTAATAGTTCTAGGACATTATTAAAGCACATGTCATGATTGTAGTGATGAATTTATTTCATTCTCACAACATTCTCAAATCAATCAAAAATAAATTATTAGTGATAATTAAAAATAAGGTATGAGTTAGATATATAAATTTTAATAGACCCATTAGCTTATTTAACATGAGCTACAAAATACTTTTTTAGACTTTAGATCTTAGACTCTAAGATTTGATGCCTAAAATTATTTATGCACATCAAAGGGTGTTTGTGGTTGGATAGATAAATACATACATAATTATATTGGTAGATGAGGCTTTACACTCTATATACAATTTGACAATGTCAGGTATGTTTTTCAATATCAACATGATAAATGTTTATGATAGAGTTTAGCAGAGTTTTTTGGACAAGATTATGGATAGACTAGGATTTTTTCCCTAAATTTAAAGAGATTATAGCTTATTGTATTTACACCCCCAAATTTTTGGTTAAGATAAATGGATATTTGGTGGGGTTACTATCAAATGAAAAAGGGATATGACAATGTGATTCTCTCTCCTTTTCCTATTCATCATTTTGATATAATCTTTATAATAAATTCTAAGACAACTAGGTCTTTAGGATCTTTGAGGGGTTTCCAAATAGCTCCTTCCATGGATCTTATTACCCACTAATATTTTGTTAATGAAATCTTTGTGATAGGAGAGGTTGAATGGAAGAAGCTAATCTTATAAAAAATCTTCTCAAGGATTATTCAGAGACTAAAAATCAGGTGATCAATTTTAACAAGAGCTCCATTTATTTCATCAATGTTCCAAAGGCTAGATAATTGAAAATTACTAACATTATTTATTTTTAAATATATGTTATACCTTAATCCTATTTTGGGATGCCTTTCTTTAAGGGAAATATGGTAATGATCAATTGGAATTACTTGTTAGATAAGTTCAAACACAAAATAGTAGGTTGGAATGGAAGTTTACTCACCCAAGTGGGTAAACTTTACTTTCTAAAAAGTTCCATCCAAATCTTTCCCATCTATTTTATGTACCTCTTAAACACTCCCAAAAAATTGGTGGATAGGATTAAGAAAATTTAGAGAATTTTTTTGTGGTAAGGGTCTAACATTAAGAACATAATTCCCTTAGTAGCATGGGATAATGTTTGTCTACCCAAAAACCAAGGGGGTATAAGACTAATAAAAATTAAAATGATGAAGAAAAAACTTAGAGCAAAGATGGGTTAGAATATTCTTATTGATGATTTCCCTTGGAATGAAACCATCAAGGTTAAATATTTGGAAGGTAAGGATCGTCTCTTTGGAATGTAATGGTCAAGAGCAGGGAAATATTATGTAAGGGGTGTAAATGGAACTTATGAGATGGTAATAAAGCCTATTTTTTGGATTATTCATGGATATTTGACTATCCATTAAGCTCAATAACCTTATGGAATGGATTAAATAATGATTTTAATATGGCTATATGGGAAAAGTGCAGGACTATTGGGAAGATATTAAGGTGGGGAAAACTAGAAATGTTTTGAATTTGGAGTTGGATGATTCAAAAATCATTTAACATCTCCAATATATCAACCAAAATTTGGTTGTTATCCACATAATTAATTTCATGAAATAGGACAACCTAGATGGTATGTTGGAAAATATGGAGGTTATTGATTTAAATTAGGTTACCTTATAGACTTAGAGTTGGGGGAGAATTATTTTATTTGGATATCAATTTGAGAGAAGGATATAATTATAAAAGTTAGAATTTTATTATAGTTGATGGCACAAATAAGATCCTCACAATTGATAATTTGATAAAAAGAGGTATGCCTATTCTTAATTAGTGTGTAATGTGTGAAACTGAGGAGGGATTAGTTAGGCACATGTTTCTAGAATGTCATTTGTTGGTAAGATGATGAAAATAATATTATATTTAGTAAATATGGCCTAGGTTAGATCCAAATCTATGTTATACCTCAAAATCTAGTTGAAACATTTATGCTTCTCCCTAGTTCTAAAAAAATTGGAATATGATGATACCCCATTTTATGGAATATGGAATGAAAGTAACGATAAAAAAATTTAGAATAGGAAAAGGAACCAAGTTAAATTAGAGATAAAAATTACAAATCTATAAAGGAAAACAATCAAGTATTCTTAATGATAGACAAAAAAATAATTTTATTAGGTGAGGAGAGTATCCTTATTAATTTGAATGTTGAGGTTCCCAAGGGAGAGAATGAGTCCAGGGAAAATATTGATATAAGAAGGTTTAAGAAACAAAACCTCCAAAATATTTATATAAATTAAAATTTAATGGCACAACAAAAAGGAACCTAGGTGAAGTAGGAGGTGGTGTAATTATAAAAGACTATAAGGTTTGGTTTATAGTTGCATATGTAGATCCTCTAGGAATCCAAATAAACCACATATCATAAACAAGGGATGTGTTATGGGGAATTCAATTGGCCAATGAATTCAAATTAAAAAATATGGTTATATAATGATACTCACTAAATATTATCAATAGTCTCAAGGATAATTCTAGGTCAATTTTAACTGTAAAAAATATTATCAATGACATCTAGAATATAATGAGGAATTTTTTTTGAGTCAAGTATTTGTCATACATATAAAGAGGTGAATTGTTGCATTGATTATATGGAAAATAAATGAGTTTTAAGTTTGAACCTCACCAAATGAACCAATGATTCAGAATTACCAAAACCTTTTGTTGACATATTTAATGAGGAGGCCAAGGATTAGTCTAGGTAATAAAGGTTAGGAGATACCTATCTTAATTGACACCTTAATTTGGGATACTAATGTAATGTATTATGTTTATATCTTCTTTGGTACCTTAATAACTAATAATAATATATTGCATGTGGGGTAAATATGATTAGAGATGAATGTACCCCTCATGTGGGAGGAGGAAGTAGGATTGATACATGAAGTATGCCATCATTACCATTACTAATGAATGTGGGAATATGGAGAGTAGTAATAATATTGTCTTGCTTAAGAACAAAGTTGTTTGTGAAGACAAAAGGAAGGCTAGTTTGTTTCCAAGAGAATATATGGGTGGTGAAAGAGTATGGGTGAAACTTTTTTCCTATGTGAATATCAAAAAGAACAAGCCTATGTGGAATATTTTTAGAGGAGGTTTATCAAGCTACATGAAAATAATTTTAGGTGTCAATCCAATTTAAATTTTCATAGGTACCTAAAGATGAGGAGAGTCTCGATGGAATTAATAGAGGAAAAAATGTTGAAGTCATGGGTATGGGAATTTAGGGAATCGAGGCCTATTGAAAAAACATAGGAAGAATGAGGTGATCCATAGGTTTTATATTGAGAAGGAAAATATCCATGAGATTTAAGATGACATCCTACATATGTTATTGCCTAGTATGTGGTTGGAAGTTTACTTATAGGTTATGAAGTATGTCAGTCACAATGGAGGGGAGGATTAGAAAGCTATATTCACACCAATTTTTCTTATTCAATCACCTCAGACATAGAGGTAATTATATTCCATTTTTATCTTTTTAGGTCTCTCAAAAATACTATGAAAGAGATTCAAATGGGGGATATCAACTTGTTAGTTCATCAAGCTTTAATTTTACTCTTAGTTTAATTCGAGTCTAAAATCATTAATCATCCTATGGGTTATACCAAGGGAATGGGTATAAATAGGGTTGAGGAAAATCCTAGTAGGTTTAGAATAGTGGAATATGATGAAAATTTTGCCCAGTGGGATTATAGGTCCAAAAATAACATGGCTCAGAGTCCCTCCTCTCATGAGATTGATGTGTAGCCTAATTATAGACCAAATAATGAAAAGTAGAAAGGAGTGATGACTCCCTTAAATCTGGATCCTGGGAAGCATTATATAGATAAGGTAAGTTTGAAATTAATAGATTACTAAGGGGATGCCATAAGTGTAAGGTTAGATAAGAACACACAGATAATACTTAGCTTAGTTTACTTAAGGAGTTGGCCATTGAATTTAATAAAAATAAGAATGTTTTTGTGGATATGAAGGAAAAAGGAGAGAAGTGAGAAATTTAACACAAGAAATGTAATAAAGAATTCATGGATTTGGAGAAGATTACTAATGATTTGAAATAAGACATAACTAGATTAGCGGTCAAAATGAAAAATTTAGTGGATGAGATGGAGACATTGAAGGGTAAATTTTAGGATATCAACAAGAGAAACACCATAAAAATCCTAAAAACTTATAAGATCTATGAGGAAACTAAGAAGAGAAAATAATAATAAAATCTAGTCTATCCTAGTAGACAAACAACGGTACAAAATAGAAATAAGGTAGTTGATGATAAGTTCACTATGGGGGATTATCTCTCTTATAATATTTAATCCCTTTAATAAGAGTTGGAAGTTGAAATGTGTCTTGAGGACTTGGTTGATTTATAAGGAAGATTTTTGTATTTTTTTGTTGATCTAAATCTAATCTATTTCTGATGTAATGTTGATGCTTCTCCTTATGTCACATAATCGACATTAATTCTTAGGCTAGGTTTTTGCTTGTTTTTTGTTTGAGCTTTACCATTATAACATTTTTATTTGTAAAAGGTTCATAGGGCCTTTAAAAATGCAAATTTTTACCCTAATCAAATAAAATACCATCCTCCAACATCTCTTGTACGATATTTTCAATATCTTTTTGTAAATATATGGGTACATGTATGGTTTGATGTTTGGAAATTAACTCCCAAAAAGGAATCAAATGGAATTATCACATTCTATTTTTGGCAATAGTCCTTTTAGTTTCTCCAAAAATGACTAAATGATTATCAATAATATTTTATAATTTTGATTATGTAGACATCTTTGTTGGTTGTACTTATAAGGTAAATAATTGTGTTATAAACCCTTTTTCCCTCTTTTGAGAATAAATACTTATAATTATATATCTAACCAACTATTGTGACTTAACATGTAATACACACATTTGAAATGTCTTTATTTTAGAAAAATAATGCATGAACAACTTCTAAAAATTTATCTCTATTGTTCTCAAGATTATGAGGCATTGGACTCCCAAAATCATGTCTTCTGCACCCATGGGAATACAAAAATTATGAGAGTATAACATGTATTATCCCATGAAAATTTTTATACTATGGAATTTATTTGAATAGCTAATTGTGCCATAATTTTCTATCAAGACCTAAAATTATAGACATGGAAAAATAAAATAGTTTAACCATGCTGACAACTTATTATTGATGAAGTTATATACACTCAATTAAATCAACACTATAACATTTTAAATATTTATTAATGACATTACCTTAATGGTTTCTTATGTGCTAATTCCTAAAAGTTCATGGCATGAGGTATTTGGTTGATTATCTATCATTTTTCTTCTAGGTCATCCTTACCCTCACCTACTACTTCTTTATCCTCTTCTTATTCATTGTAACCTTGAATGTATAAAAAATTATTATCAACATAGTTATTCCTTTTGTTTTATTTTATTTCATAGTTAAACCAATTTTTTTTAAAAATTTGTCTTCATTTTATTGAGGTGTCAATCTAGTAAGTTAAGGAAGTGATTTTACTAGAGTAATGTGATATCTGCTAGTAGAGAGTTCCATTTTTTAACAAAATATAGATCCTATTTATTACATGTGAAAATCATGGATTGTTATATTGAACTTGGATTAAACATGTGAACATCTAGTTTTATGCCATCCTTGAGCCCAACCAAGAATGGGTCATTTAGGTTTTCCTATGTTATGTCCTCCAAGTGTAAGGACAGGGTTTGAATTTCATAAATATAATCCATAATAGTCTCTATTTTCACAAATTTTTCAATTATATAAATCAATTATTTGTTATACGGTAGTGGTATTGCATTTACAACTCATTAGTAAATAGTAACTAGGTAACAGTGAGGCCTTTATTTTTATTTTGAGTGTAACCATCTCTACCAAATGAACTATTATAGTTATAAATATAGAAATGAAATGCCCACCTTATATGCACATGGGGTGCAGTGTAAGTAAAATAAAATTTCCATTTGATTAATCTTGGTGAAAGAATGCTTACCATATACCTTTTTCACATCTACTTTTGGTAGCATGTTTCATGAGCATATATTTTCAAAAATGATAGAAATTTTATTTTGATACTTTTAAAAATCCTCAAGCAATACTGCAATAATACAAAAAATAAATTCGTTGTGGATTACAAGATTTATTTTTTTATCCTTTAACTCACATAGCAAATATTATGTTAGGTCTAGAAAAAGTGCATTATATAACCTTGTCTGAATCAAAGATCTAATACCACTTGTATTGAAATTACTTAGATAGTTCAACCAAATTCACAAAATTATATGAAAATGTAATTATCAAGAATATAAAAATAATATATTGAAATAATTAAGAGTAGAATAGAGCACATCCACACCAAATGTTGATAGTATAAAAAAATACTATAAATTTAAAACTAAGCCACTTTAAGGGGGACAAGCTACACAACCTTAAAATAAGATTAGAATTACTAATATAATTATAAATTACTAACCATAACCTCTTATGTACCATTATTAGGCTATGGTTTCTCTATAGGAAGACCCAATTAAATATATTAAAACATAGAAAATTATGACATGATAAGGTAAGAGGTTATGTTGGCCACATATTGGCCACACATATCCATATACACTCTATAGGTAAAGGAATAACAATTTATTTCATATCTTATGGTATAAAATACCACTAATGAATCTAAGTTTTTTTTAATAATCAATGGTTTTTATAGACATGAGATAGTCAAATTAGCCTGATCATCAATGGTGTTGATAGGAATACGAGAAACTACATTGGCCATATCATCTATATGGTGGTTATGTTTTTGAGGTATTATATAAATTATAATGGTATAAAATTATATAATTAAATGTTTTACCATATATTTATATGGGTCAAATTTTTATCTTTTTTTTAATAAAAATATCAAACCTAATTGAATAAAAGTTGTGAATCACTACATACTCAAATAGATTTTATTTTTAATATACACACCACATATAAACATGTAATTAATTTATCATATTTCATTATGTTATTTATGCATGATAAACCTAAGTAGTATGTGAATGGCATAATTTATCCCTAAGGGGTGATTATAACTATTCCTGCTTCAATACATGAGACACATTTAGATCCATTCAAGGACATAGTCAAAGTATCATCATATAAATTATCATTGAAGTGTATTGTGCCAAATAATGGTGTAATGGATAACTAATATAGAATTTCTTATCCCTTTATATATTTTTAGATAATAACTTTAGGTCAAAATACCTAAGTAACATCACCAATTTATCTATGCTAACTCATAAATTTTATTTTTTCATGAGATAATTTTATGGATATACCTTGGTGATAACATGTGTTTCATTATTAAGCATGTAGTGTTGAAACATTTGTGTTGTGCTAACAGTGTCTAGACATAAATTTTTCATTCCATTTTTTTTTCATAATCCATAAGTGTGCATCTAATGTAATAGATCTCAAGTATCTTATAATCCTCATTTTATTGTTCTAACAAAGCTCTTAATGTGTGATTAGTAGCATAAATGTATAATAACAAAGGCTTTCCTAGATTTTGAGGCATGATGTTTGGTGGATTAATTATATATTATTTTTATTACATCAATAATATCTTAATAATGGTCATCCGATAAAATTTTTTGTATGTTTCTTTAAAAACTATGTAAATGGTTGTCTCTTATCAGCTAACTAAGCCAAAAAAATGTGTGATTTCCCAAATTCTTCCTTTCAAACACTTTAATTGATTTAACCCCTTAGGTAGAGGCATATCCAAAATAGCCTATAATTTATTTTCATCAAATTATATACCAATTTGATATATGATATAGCTTAATAATTTTTCCAATGTTACACCAAATACACATGTATTGGGTTTATGCATTTATTTTATTTTCATGATTATTAAAATATTTGGCATAGGTCTATGGGAAGATTATCGATGTTTAGATTTTTCAAGTAGGTCACCAATGAAATATTCCACATTTTAATGTATAAATTCATGAAATATGTGTTTTAGATCCTTTTAGTAAGTGTGCATTATTCAATCTAAAGGGATTAACCATAAAAAAATTTAACCATAGTGTGGTAAATGTGGTTTTGGGTTGGTATTCATAATTATCTTTATTTTATTATATATATAAAAAATATGCATAAATGACATCTCATAACCATTCATAGAGATAAAATCATATTAGTATTTAGTAATGGAAAATGATCATTATGGCAAGCCTTGTTGAGATCACGAAAGTCTATACAACATCTAATTTATCCATTAGGCTTAGATACTAGTATAATATTACAAGCCCATTCAGGGTAATAAATTGATCCAATAAATATATAATCAAGTAGCCTTTGAATTTCATCTTTAACTATAAAAACTACTTTCAAATGCAACTTTCAAATTATTCCTTAATTGGTTTTGCATCATGGTATAGAACTTTATTATACATATAAACATAGCATCCATTCTTGGTATGTCTAAATAAGCCCAAGAAAATAACAAAGGGAAATCATTTAATACATGTCTAAATTAATTTCATTTGTCATCCTTGAGACTCTAGATGCAGTAAGGACTAGTCTCAAATCTCTCTATTCTAAATTTGAATTCCATTTGTCAGTCAATAATGTTGAGTGATATTCCACATATGGTGTATTAGGAATTATTTTTTGGCCATATAAATAGATATCATCATATTATTTATATATATATATATATATATATATATATATATATATATATATATATATATATATATATATATAATTTGCATGGGAATTTATTATGTATATAAACCTTTTATTATGATATAAGGAATAATAATACTCATATTCCCCCAAACATTCTAGGAGATTAGGATACACCAAGTCTAGTGTTCATACATAATGCACATATTGTGCATGATGAGATGTTGATTTAAGGAAATGTGTATAAATATTAATTCTCTTTATTTTCATTTTCTTATTGACATTTGAATCATATATATATCCAAGGTCTTGTCTACCTTTATAATCAAGTGAGGTTAACAGGTTAATATTACCTTGCTTTTGTTTTCCCAATCCTTTCCCACTATATCCCAATTTTTTTAGATATTTTAATCTAAAACCACATTATGTTAAATCTATTATTTGAATTATAATAGGAGGATTAGTACATGATAGTGTTTCCACATCATTATTTAAAATTGGATGTCTAAATTATTGAGGAGAAGGATATATATGGGGTATATAATTTCCTATAGGTTTTTCCATGGCATAGTGTTTGAAAGGTTCACAATATTTAGGAAAAATATAAATGAATTATTCATGAATAAAGTTTATACATGATTATAAAATATAATGGAATCCATTCATATCATGAATCTAGGGTCTACCAAATAGAATATTATAATTATGATCTTTGGGAATAATTTGACATATTATAGCTATTGTTCAAGGACCCATAATGATGTTCAATGTAATTTTTCTTAGCACTCTCATGGATATGTTATCAAATTAATAAATATCCTTGGATCCTATACCATGTAGATTAAGGAAATATATATTTAAAATATTAAGGCTAAAATAATTATTCGCCAAAACTTACTTAAATCCCTTATTTAGGATTCATGCTTGAATATAAAATGGGAGATGTTGATTAATAATGTGTCTATGAAAAAAATATTATTTAAAAAAATACATATTATCCTCATACATCAAAATGTATTGATATAAAATGTGACATAATTTAGTTCTACATCACTTGGTAAACTTGTGTCACACAATGTTGCATGAAGGATATCCTTATAAAAACTTTACTTGTGAAGTTGTTATTATACACACACACACACACACACACACACACACACACACACACACACACACACACACACACAGACACATATATATACACACACACACACACACACACACACACATATATATACACACAGATATATATACACACAGATATATATACACACATATATATACATATGTATATGTATATGTATATGTATATATATATATATATATATATATGTATATATATATGTATGTATGTATTAGTTGGAATTTTATTAATTTGATAAATATTATCATACTCTTTATTTGAATTGGTTAGTATATTTGAAGGTGGAGGGGAATGAGTAAGAACACAATGAATAACTTTGTTCAGATGCTTATGATGTGGCATCCTACATCTTCATGTTATGTTATCATGGACCTCAACATCCAATATATGACTAGGGAAATAAATGTGGGAAGGATGGTATAAATTAATAATTTGAGGTATAGGGAAATGAAAAAAAGGATTCATGCATGCCATATAATGTTGAATGGTTATTAGAACCATATAAATTGGATGTTTAGACAATATGAGTTACTAAATATAGCTAAGGATTATTCATAATTAATTTTGGGCTTAGTTTTATTGCATGTGAAACCGACTCATTAAATTACATGGTTATGAAACATATTACATATTTTAGGGAAGCAACCTATAATTATGACAATAATGTTTTGAATAAAAAATTATAAACTATGTATATCCATTATAACTATTATTTAATTGTGTGAATAAGGGGAAATTATATATCATATCTAAAACATTAACAAAAAAAATTAAAATCCTAAGAAAAAAGGATGAAATACTGAGGGAAAACTATGTTTTTAATGCTTTAAGGAATTATTGGGTTCACATAATATTTTAACGTATTTTAGATTTAGTGATCTAAACAAGATAAAACTTAGATAATTCTAGTTTCTTATGATATATCTTCACTATCTATACTTGAATGTAAAAAGTAGATTTATATTAAGTTTAATATTTATATAAATGACAAGAGGATAGGGTACTTAACTTTTTCACTTTTCCATTATGATCATTGTCTATGTACATTCACATAATACATCCTGAAATGCATAAGTCATCTTTCAATTAAATATCTTGACTATCAAAATTTGATAAGATACTATCGGTGATGCTTGGAAACCTATAGTGACACGATATGTATGTTGTCTACCAAAAATATGTTTTATTTTTTTCTAATATATTATATCATAGATCATTGTAATTTCTGATAAAAATGTTTCCTATGTAATTTCAAATTTTCAATAATGTGCATATACTCATATTTGTTTTCCTTCACCCTAAAACCCTTGTTACAAATTTGACACTTGATTGGCCTATAAAAATGGGTTTGAAATATGGGTTGGAAAACCCCAAATACACCTTTTTAATTGGTTTATCATTGATTAAATTCAAATACTCATGAGAGGGATAAAATGGCATGTAGTTATCCCTCCTATGTATATGTTTTCTCAATAGTGATCTTGTATAATGAAATGTAATTTATTTGGATATTGACACTTGACAACTTGAAATTTTAATGTTATTTGAGGTGTTCATAATTGGCTTAGGGATTTTTACTTTGATGTATTTTAAGATATAGGTGTTTTATGATAGTGCCTAAAGGATGTGAAAACATATATCTAAATGTTCAAGTGGTTTTTTTAAATTGATCTCCAAGTGAGATCTAGATAGAAATATCCTTAGGCTTGATGTGTTTATATAGAATAAAATTTAGGTAATTTATCTCCATAATCAACATGAGAAATGTGTGAACTAACAAAGGTAAGGGTTTTAATTTTAAAAATAATCATTTAGAAAACTTGGGACAAAATTGGTGAAGGTAGACACTATCAATAACTAGAAACATTTGATTGTAATTAATATTATCTTAGATGGAAGAAACAATGATATATATTATGGTGAAAGTATTCTTATGATAACAAATTATTTTGATACAGACTATAAACACACTATATATTAATTAATTCAAATTATAAAGAATCAAATGTGAACAAGAGTGTAATGTGTGTGAAAAATTCATGTATGTCAAGGATAGGTCAAAAAAAACATTGTCATGTATATGATGCCAAGTTTATGTGTCTACATCAAAATTTTATTAACCTAATTTTACATTAATTTTTAAATAATATGGCTTAAAAAAACATTATCCACCTTAAAATTATTCCTCTCAACATTGGTTTATCTAACATTTATTTCAATGTATGGTGATCTATGTAGAATTCAAATACAATGGATACAAATAAATGGTAGTATTTTTGTAGTGTGAAGACCATAAAAAGTGCTTCTCTCTATGGTTATGTACTTATTTTAGTATTAGAGAGTTTTCATATCAAAAAATAGACAAGAGGATAATAGTTATTCTCATTAGACCATGCAAGGATAACACAAATTTATGTTCTTGAAGCATCAACATGTACATAGAATGTTTTGATTCAATTAGTGAAAAATTGTATGTGAAGATAATAATATTAATTTTAGACCCAAATTTATTGACTAGAATTCTCACTCCCATTCATACTATTGATCCTTATGTAATAGTTTCTACATAAGTGTTAAAACATTCACATATCCTCAAATAAACTTACTAAATATATTTTATGACCAAAATAAAAATAAAAAATGTACATCAGTTGGGGCCATAAGAGGTTTTAAACTAATTATGTTTTAATTTTTTATCAGTATATTAATATTACATCACTACTTTTACCGCCAACACCTCCTATTCATATTTAAATAAATGCAGCCCTTATCTGATTAAAAACACACTTAAATTTAACCCCTAATATTTGTAATATATATTCATAACTTAGTTTAATCTCAAAAGTTCATTTTAATATCATCCCCTAAGTCTTGGAATACCTTCATAATATCCCATTATACTACTAAATGAATCACATTTTGAACATTTAATATTCTTAGGTTCACAACTCCCACAAACCCATAGAGTTACTTTCCTTTAAGTTTTCTTAATATGGATTCCATGACTTCATAATTACATGGGAAAATTGCATGGTTTTTTAAAATTTACATCTATTGTTTTATCTAACCATGTTATCACAAGTTTATAAATGTTTTGTAAGAATAAACCTAAATTATCATTTATTTATTTGGATTTTAAAATCCATGGACTTATGAACTCCATGGAGATCAATTAATACTAATGCAAAAAATGTGAACCTATGTTTTTTGAATCGATAACCATTCAGGGAACACTATGTGTCTTCTTTAGATTAACACATTATTTTCTTTCTTACTTGTCACTTTTGATTTGGTAATTTCAATAAATAATTGAATTATGCAATGATTTACTTGGGCCCAAAAAAATTCATTAATTTAAAATTATATATATTTGATTGAAGTAATTAATGCATCCATAGACATTTTAAATAAGTTAAAAAAACTTTGTGAATTAATTACACTTTGAGAATCTAAAGAAATCATAAGAGGACACTTTTCACATCATGATTAGTCACACATTAACCTTTGTTTATATTAAATATGAATCTTTTTAAGTCCCATGAATATGATCCAATTAGAATTTGCCATGTGGAAATATTTTATTGGTCATATTAAAGGTAGGTATAATGGAAAATTACTATATGTTGAGAGTACATTTCTAGCTTAGATTGCAGGATCTTGATAGGTGTATGGCTCATGAGTGATATAACTTCAATCCAAAAAAATGTAAAATTATGAATCCTACATATCCATGGAATGCAACAAAAATAATGTATCCCCAAGGACATTTTGTGAACTCTAATATTATAAGATCATTTAGACCTAATACATGGATGATATATGTGTCTCATTTTGTAATTAAGTTAAGGAGACACTAAAATCAAGTCATAATGGGAAATTAATCAAAACCATCATTTTCTCATAATTTATGGATTTTTGAAGTTATATTTTTAATATTTGAAAAGTTTCAAAAATCCATGGGAAGTTAATAATGGATACAATTGACTCTGAGAGACCGACATTGATAGAAAACCTTCATAAATTCAATAAAATTTAAATTTTATTTCAAAGAGTACTAGAATATCATAGAGTCAAATATGGTCACATCTTCTTCTTTTGGCCCTCAATAGGAATTGAAATTTAAAATTTTATCTCCTAATATTGTGACATAAAAACATAACAATGCCTTTTTTTTTAATATAATAAACCCACACATTGATCAAATGGAATATTTTATTGACCTAGTTTCCCTCAAAATCTCTAGTCTACGTATAGACAATGCAAAACCAAATATACTCCCTTGTATCAATATATTTTATTATCATTTCAATATATGTGCAATGATATATTATGTGCTTTACTCTACAAACATGAAGAAAAAAGTGGATTTTATAGTTGGTTTTTCTTTTGAAAAATACTATAAGAAGCTAGAGCCTACTTTTGTTTATAATTAAGACATTTCCTCTTAATGGATTCATAATAATGACATAATGGATTTATTGAAGAGTTAGGTCAAAGGAAATAATATATGGGTGAATTAACATGATATAGACATGTACACCTTTAAGAATTTTATACAAAAAGTAAGAGCTAGAATTATATTAATGAATTGATTATACAAAGCATATGATATCATTCATGTGAATAGATTTCAGGTTCCCCTCCTTTATATGATAATAAATTATTATAAGAGACCATCCTTAGGATATATAATATCATATAATATATTAAATAGTTTAAAGGAGTAAAATTGGTAAAATTTTTTATATGATTTTCTACTTGGTGGATTCCTATTGTGCCACATTGAGATTTAATCATTCAAACTTTTCTATATGGCCCAATCCCTCTTCAAAACCAATTAATTTACAATATGTGAATGTATATGCATTCCAATATCAGATGTACATAAGAGACATATCTAATTTATTCTATCATGAAGAGTAAAAAAATCAACACTATGATAAAATTAAGATATTGGAGCCTAATGGAACTACTATGTTTACATAGTGATTAGAATAGAGAGCATATTGGTTTCTCCTATAAATATACCATACTATGTTATAGATATATTGGTCAAATAAGAGATTACATATAATTTTTTTGAAGGATTATGATGTTTATATAAATTTAAAAATAAAAATCCATGTCTTGTTTCCCATTTTAACATAAGGAAGATTTTTTATAAGACTTTTCCCTTTATTCAATAATTAGATACATGTAGGTGTCACTCCTATTTTAGTTTTAATGATAACACACCAAGATAATGGGATCATAATATTAATTTTAAAAAGCATTTATATTATTTGAGCCAAAAAAACTGGTTTATAATCATAATTCTAATTTAGATGATAAATATTTTGTGAATCCTAAGGATGGTAATGAATTGATATTAAAACTGAAGACTTCAAGACTAATTAGACCACAAGGTTAGCATGTATAGACTTATAAAGTATAAGAGATATTATATTCTAATATATACATGGAGGAACTAAAAGGAACATAACCTAATCTCAAGAGGGAAATATTATAGGGTCTACCTCACATTTCTCCATATTCAACTCAGGCATATTCTTTAGGAACTATAGATGGATAGATCATAAGACCTTAATCTACTGTGACCATGTCTTTGGTTACTTATCCTATTGTTGTTGAATTGGACACAAAGTCTCCTTTTAATACTTCTATAACATTTCTAATAGGTCAAGTTAACTCATATGTTTCTCTTGGCCCATATCATTCACTAGGGTTCACTCAAGTGTACATTTAGAAATATGTAGTGTCTCAAATAAAGCAATGTATTCAATCTCTAAATGTTATATCTAAGACATTAACACAAACCATAGATGATAAAATTACATCTACTCTTTCACTACTATAAAATCTAGTCATACTTGCTAAATAATCATAATAACACACCCAACACCCTAAATTACTATCACATTTTCTCAACTTGATTAATTTCCATCTATAGATACACTTAATATCTATTTAAATTCAATAGTCACTATGATGCCTGACCTTCCATGTATTATCAATCCATCTATTTTATTTTTATTAAATCATTAGGTGAATTTTCTTTGGATAATATTCCTATTATGATATCATACTAATTAAAATTGATCCCCATAAAATCACCTCCCACCTCTCCTCCTAATTTCACTTCATTAAATTTGGAGGTAACTATGGATACTCCAACCTCATTTTCAATTTCTTCACCCCCTATTTCTACTCTACACATTCATATTTCCCAAAACTTATTTTCAACATTCACCTCTTTAATTTTAAACATGTTACAAACTGGTTCCCCATATCTCACACCATCCATTTCTTAATATTTATCTATATACTAAGCATTCCCTAGTAGTGGATAAATAAGGTGAAAGTTCAAAGGACAACTAGATTAATATTTTTTATCTTAAAAGGGTTCAAAGGAAAGAGATTATTCTCTAAGTCAAGCCATATATATATATATATATATATATAATTCCATAAGGAAGTTTAAAATAATAAATACCAAGATGTTTACTCAAGATTTCACTCTTACAATCTATGAAATAGATGAGAAGCTATTTGGTGTTCAACCCAAGACCTCTTGCTCCCAAATACATCTATTGAGTTAGGTGCACTGAGTGAACTTGGGATATAATTTGGGGACTTTTTTCCTACAATTTCAGGATTATTGATGAAATAATCCATGGCATGAATTTCAGGTATTGGGATCCATGAAATAGCCTTCTTGAAATAGAGCTCCAAGAGATGCATTGTTACCACTAGAGATTCAATTCATGTTTCCCACTAACATGATACTTATTCACACTAGTTAATCCAATTAAATAGGTTAACCCTTGAGAAACTTCACCTCAAAATTTATAAATAGAGGGGACAAAGAATAGATAAAAAATAAACATCAAAAGAGAAGGAGGGTAAGGTCAGAAAGGAATTTTTTGGGAAAAAGTGAGTAGAAATTAATGTTTCAAGCTCACATGCATCTAACTACAATTATACCAATATATGCCAAGTTTAACATAGGTTCAAACTTTGGGCACATAAGGAAACAAATGTAAGGAGAGATAGTATGCCTAAATCCTATAATCCTTTCTACAAATGAGCACACACAAAACTATTGTTATCACACACAAACCCATGGTGTGAATAAAATGAAATAATTCTACAATCTAATTATAAAAATAAGTAGAACATTTTATTATCACATGCATCTACATAAAAAACATATTACAGATTTAAACATCACTATAATTTATTTTACCTCATAAAATTAGAATACATTAAATAAAAGACAACATAGTGAAATAAATAGATCTTGTATTAATCAAAGTGTGTTTTGATTACAATATACCAATATTTACAAAGAGATGCATGATAACATATATAGGAAATGAGATGGGGCATATATAAATATCATGATATTCCACTCTTTATCATCATGGCCCAAAATAGTTACAAAACCAATCATTCCCATGATGCCCTAATAAAATACAAAGAAGAGATAAAGAGGATCCAATGTTTTGGCATCACACCCAATTTTTTGGAACCAAAAGGATCTAGATTTTGGGCTCAATGGGGGACTACTTTTCAACTAATTTGGAGCATCTTGATGTTTTACCATCACTTGTATCACCAATTTAGCATCCTAATAAAGATTTTTTAGGTTGATAATTGGCTCATAAAAATTACCTCTACTTGAGTCAATAACCTATCATGAGATTTGGATCCATCCCTATTAGTTATTTACACATTATCTTCATTATTACCTTGAAGTGGCCAAGATGGACCTTAAATTTTCCAAGGCTAAACAGGGTTCCATCTAAGTGAATATGATTATTATGTTTACCTCTTTGAAGTATATAAGGATATTGTCCTTAATGTTCTCCAAGTTCTTGATGGTGGCCTAGATGTACTTGAGATAATATTCAAGTGATGTCCTCATACTTCTAGTGAATTTATGATACAAATTAAAATTAGTGAGAAGAATTAGTCTAAGCTCTAATAAAATCCTCTTGTTTATAACCATCACCATATTATTTCACTTAAAATCCACTCTAATTAGTGTTTAAATATTATTATGTTCTTTGAAAGATCTTCAGTCACCTTCTCAATGGTTTTAAACCACTATACTAGAGTATCTTCAACATTTGTAATCAAGCCAACTTGGAATGAGCTCCTTACTTATGACTCTAAAGTCTTGACTTGGTATTTGAGGTACTCCATTAGTTTCTCTATTATCTCATTGGTATATTTGATAATAGATATTGAGTCATCTACAATCATTTCTCCCCCCATGGTGGTAATCTCTCTTATGAAATAGAATATGTCTTACTCTATTCTCTAGACAATGTTATCTCCATTATGTGTGAGGGTTTAGGTCATCACCCTCTTCATCTAGAGAAGTCCTTATTGAATAATAGGTGGATATTTGGGTCCCTATCATAGATCATTTTCAACCTTTTCACATTTGAAACTTTAATAAGACCAATCCATCCTTGTCCAACCATGGTCCCCAAGGTATTGAATATGAGGTATTAGGGGTGGAATTAATTGAAGTGGAAGGTTGAGACATGGGTGGAGGAGGTAATAATGAAGGTGAAGATAAAAATGGAATAAAGGGTGGGAGAAGGGGCATTGGAGTGAAAGGAGGAAATTTGAAATGGGAAACCCAAGGGAAAAAATGGGACCTTAATTGGTCTAGGGTCATGAATACCTAAGGACCAATTGTGCTTAAGATATATGTGTTTAACATGGAGGATATTATATGGTTAAATCCAAATACTTGTTATATTGTTGTGATTGATAGGGGCCTAATAAGGATTAACAAATATAGCCAAAGGCTACACACGTGGCTTGAGTGTGATCAACCTTTGCCTTTTAGCTACCCTTTTCTTTGGGTCTACTCGTGTTGAGGTTATTATAATTGAATTTGTCCTCAATGGATCTTTTAGGAGTTGTGTGACTACTATCAAGGCTAATTATGTGTTAGTTAAAATTAGAGTAGAGGTACTAGTAGTCATATGAACCACTAGAGTAGTTGTAGCATTGGGGGGACCACTATTTCAATACATAATATTGATTTTTGGATAATCATAAATGTAAGGGCCATCAAAAACACATGATAAATTGGGATTTGATCTCTATTGAGAGCTGAGCTAACATCTAGGGTTGGGTCAAGAGTTACTAATAGTCTAAACCATGCTAGCCAGACCAAAGAAGGCCATAATTAGGCTATAGGGTGGATAGGATGAATTGGGGAACTAAGGACACCAAACATGGCCAAATAAAAAGGAAATGAATGAGATTGATCACTTGTCACCTTAGGACAAAATAGAAGCATGACAAGGGTGGGTCATGCTAAAATGGTGAAACTTGGGTGAGTTATAAAGGGTGGATTGGAAACACCAAAAATTGGGGAAGAAATCTAAGAGGAAACTCTATGTTGGTCCTTAATTACACTAGACTCTAGACTAATTTCAAATTGGAGGACTTGAGAAGCTTGGGGCTAGCTTACCTGAGGAACTAGAGTGGGTGGAATTGATATTGAGATTGGTGTAGTCAAGGAAGTTGTGACACCTTTCAAGATATGTTGGGAGAGTCTTTTTTTATTGTTGATAATATGACAATAGGCCTTTCTAGAGCTTATTATGAAGGGTTTGGTTGTAGTAAAGGTGGATATTGATGAGCTGACCTTTCTTAGAGCACAATTTGAGCTTCAACTTGGACATTATAGTGGGTTACCTCCTCTAAATTTATAATCACCTCTACATAATTCATTTGGTTGAGGTGGATTTCATCCTCTAGGTGTTATTCATGGTGATATGTGGTGTTGAGGCATGTCTATTATTTATCCATATAAGCATGTACCATACCCTGAAGATCTCACTATCTATCTTTAGCCTTGCCTAAGTTGTATGAGTCTTTGTGATGGGAAATTGCTTCTTTTGTTTTTTTGGTGGCTAATGATTAGGGGGAGCATTAGGTATGTCTTTTGTTTTCTATTGAGGAAGAAACCCAATATGACACTAACCAATTTCTAAGTGATTTAATTCTTAGCAAGGTAGTCTAGGACTATGAATGGAAAAAAGAGAGGATCCCTTATAATAATTTCCACTCTGTATTATCTCTATTTTACCAATAAGTGTCAATGAGTTAGAGTGAAGCTCATATATCCTCTAATATCCTTGACATCAACTTATTATTGATGAAACAATACACAATGGGGAGAAGTTGTCTCAAATATCACAAATGTGATTCAATTAGTGGTGAGTGTATGATTTTTAAAACACTACATGTACTATAAACCCCATGGGTATTCATTGAGGGACCATCATGATGTTGAATTCTAGGTTAGCAAAAATTATGTCCACTGTGTACGACATCATATATAAATTATCTAATGTGCGATTTCTATTTTACCTAATGATTAATGTTGAATATGATGTCACTTCTTAAAGTTGGGAGCTCCTCCCACTCCATGATGATGATAAGGATGGAGACCCAAAATTTGTTGACATGAACCATATTTCTTTTTCCATATAAGTAATTTAAGAGTATCACACCAATGTGCACTCCCTTTCATAATGTTTTGATCATGTATGAATAAATGTCTTCTTTAAACCATAATTTCATTATATCTAGACATATTCTTAAGAATATGGACATAAAATATTTGTATTTTTAGTTTTATAATTGTTTAAAATAGATTTCCATATTACTATTATTGGTTTTTGACTAGTGGGATATTGAATTCTAATATTATTATTATTGGTGTTAATTAGTGTGACATTTAATTCCAAAATAGTTATTATTAGATTATAAATTCTAGTGTGGAATCAAATTATAATTATATCTTAAATGATTTTTTAACTTTAAATTCATATTTAGGGGAAATGGGCCAATAATTGAGCATGGTGTAATAGTTGAAATGGGTCTTGATAATTTATATAATGTGCCACCATTTTATTGTCATAATATTACCTAATTATAGTGATAACTATAGTAAATTATAGTTATAATTTTTAGAGGTACAATCACTGATAGGGCATTGAATAAATGATGCAAGACAATCCAAACTTCAATTCTAATCCTTTCAAACCCTTAACCAAATAACACTAATATTCATGAAGCATATCCATCATTTATAGAAATGAACAAGAAAGATAAGCAAGATCACACACATAACATAAGATATATGTGGGAAACCCTCTTAGGGGATAAAACACACTCTCAATCCTATAAACACATGGACTACTTATCCTATACGTTTATTACAAACATGAGACTTTAGTGAAGTACCCACTTCACAAGGAGCACTAACCACTAAGGATGGACAAACACCTCTTGCCCTAAATGTTGAGAAATCAAAAAAAAACTTGTGAAATGAACATCTCTTGATCTCTAATTACCTTCTAATCTGATGGAGATATAATGAATATCAACTCTCTTCAACCCTACATACTCTCTTTAGCTTTCAGACCCTGTCAATGTATCCAAAACCATATTTTGGATCACTCTACACTTATTCACACATAATTAATTAAAAAAACCTAAAAAAACTTTATAAAAACATAATAAACATGACCAAATAGTCATATATACATACCTCATACTCCTCTGATCCTCAATTCATCCACCAAGCTCACATAATCTTCACCTTTCCTCTGTTCACACTACACACTCTCTATATTTTGCTTATCAAATCTACAAACCTATAAGTACACTATTATGAAATCAAAATTATGACCTATAGGTCATGTACACAATACTAAACATATTCTACTCTTTAATCAATCCACTAGGCACACTCACACTTCTCTATCTTTCACATCTCAACTCTAGAAACCATCACCTTTGATTTCACTCTTTATAGAGCCTTCGTGAATATCATCTTCTTGGTCAACCATTAGACATGCCTTAACCATTAAGTATTATATGAAAATTAATACATTCTCAATACCATCCTCATAGGTTTACCATAGCATCCATGGGTCACCTATTAGTAACTACACCTTTCAAATATGGCTTAATAGCTCTTATAGGTCTCATGGAGACCTATTCACCCATTTAGCACTTCATCGAGAAAATTAGGTACACAATACCTCTTCCCAATACATAGGTATAATCCACATGACCCATAAGACAAATTCAAGTGATTACCGTCATCCTTACTCACCTTTGTATATGTAAAACCTACTCAAATATTAGCCTTGTACAAAAGAACATCATGAATGAACAAACAATCAACTTATAAGCAGTTTTTAATACTAAATATGGATTTTTAGAACATTTAAAATTTATAAATATGGTCCTCATATATTAAAAAACACTCTCCAATTGATAATTCACCTTGAAACATCAAAACACCATCAATACAAACACAAACATCCTTTTTGGGTTACTTGTAGAAGATGGTCAAACCCATAGTCAACTTTGGATCTCAATAATTAAAATTATAATGAAATTCAAACATTATAATATATTTTTTGTGGATATATCTTGGATTCCTTTAAAAAAATTTACTTATACCACCTTCAAATTCATCTCACATAAAAATTTATATCCAAAATAGTGGGGACTAGTTTTCCTTTGGTAATTCAAATATTTAAATTCCAATGGTCACTATTTAATGCAAAATTTTGAAAAATGTGTCTTCATCTCATGCACCTTGGAAACTTGATTAAATTTATTTATATCCTTGAGAATCTATTGGCCTTTAATTTCAACTCTGACCATTGATCTTTGATCTAGGATTTTGAGATTGTGACACTTGGCAGCCCCATGTGCCTTATGTGTACCCTACAGTCAGTCCCTATTTAGTTAATGATCTTATACCACTTGTCATACAAAAATTACTTATATATACCCTTATATTAGTCTCCATTTATTTAATTCTGTTAATCCACTTGTCAACCTCACTTTCCTTTTCTGTACGTTATTGTCAGTCTCTATTTAGTTAATGTTCTTACGCTACTTGGTAGCCCCATGTGCCTTCTATGTTTATTGACTTATTGAATTGATTCAAAATATAATATCCATATAATAATTTGAAAAAAATCTCTCTATATTTTATCTACATGATTAAATACATGTTTTTAATCTACCAAACTTATGATCAAACATGAGCCATTGATTTTCTTACTAATTCATCATGTTTTTGACTCATGTCACCATCGTGTTCAATCTCAGGATCCTTTGACTTATTGAATTTATGCTCACCATTAGATATCCATGTACACAATCACCCATGTGATGTTGATCCTTTATCTGATTGAATAAGGTTTTGACATTTTTCAACTCTGTATAATGGTCACTTGAAATTTCAAATTTGGCAAAGTATGGAAACTAGTGAAATTTGCCTAGGAGACCAACTTTACACTATAATAAATTTTGATACATACAATATAATGAAATTAAACATGTAAAATAAGATATTGGCATAAAATTTATCATACCCATGTGACCAAATCCTTTTGACACTACCACACATGTGAATTTTTATGTCATTAATCTGCTCACTCAACCTAATTTGCCAATATGACTAGGAGAACCTAGACATTCATATGACTATTTTGATGAATTCCTTTCAATTCCAAAAGCACTCCAATAAATCATAACACCCCATAGGGTCTATATAACATGACCATACCATCAATAACATCCATCAACCTACCTATCCAAGCACATACTGAAGAACCATGTAAAAACACCGAATCATATTAAAGAACACTTTGTCATTATCATTCTAACACATATGAGACCTCATCAACACCCTTGGACACCTTGGAGAAATCATTGACAACAATCTAACATTAATATTTATCCAAAATTTATTATATCATAACCAATCAATTCATGACATGAAATATTTAAAAATATTAGTGAAACATTATAAAACACACTTATTTTCACCATGTATAAGTATTGGACAACTCTTTTCATTGCCCATGTGCCTAATGTCTAACATAATTTTCATCATTCTTAATAATCTTGTGTAGAATAATTAAGTGCCCATTTTACACTAGATAATAACATAGGACTTTGTTTCTCATATTATAAATTTAAAGGTCATTATTCTTATCACAATGTGTAGAATGGGCATGTGCCCATTCTACCTAAGATAATAATATAGGATTGTATTTATCATATTATTCCTATAGACTCATGTATAATGGGCATGTTCTTATAAATCCAAAAATGGTTTCCATATACATTACTCAAATTTTTAGAAGTACACACTTTATGTACTAGTATATTCATAGAAATATATAATCACTTCATAACCACACTAATGTGATTTAAATGGATTAAATACTATATATTTATTAATTAATAATGTGTAGGAAAGAAATCAATGTGAAGGAGAGATAAATAGGTTTTTTAACTTGTAATATTCATGTTTTAATAGGTGTTTAACAATCTAGATACAATGCTTCACCTTCTTCTCTTCTAAGAGGTTTCAAATATTAGAATCTCACCTTTTTATCCACATACACATCCATACATGGATTAAATGCTTGTTTAAATCAACTTTGAATAAATTTGTTTTGTCTATGAAAATGTGTGATCACTCAAATATGTTATAAATCAATTTTCAAAAAATTAACTTCATTCTCCATTACATGATATCTTCATGACTAAAGGACCTAGCCATAGTATAATGTGAAATACACAAACTCACATGTCCATAGAAGCCCCTTAATTTTTAATAGTTAATATATGATCCTTAGTATGTTAGAATAGTATAATTGTGAGCATGGAAAGTTATAAATATGGAGAGATAAATTGGACTAAATTTTTTAAAATATTTGCACATTTTGTTGATGCCACATTGAGAAAAAAATAGACTTTGATGACTCCATAGAATCTTGATGACCTTTAATCCTAAAATTGAAATAGTTTACTTGTAGTTAAATGCTTCACAAGTCTCTCTACCTTGCATCACCAAAATCTATAGTGTTTTTCAAATGCATATCATCAACTTAGTGTGACATAACCTCATAACTTATAGTGATGCATCACTAATAACACATATCCCATGAACTTAAGGAAATAATGCTAGTAAATGAAAATTATTCTGATTAAATACTTTAACATTAATTGAAATATATTATTAACTCTACATAATTATGATAATTATTATTAATTTTTTTATTAATATTACATTCATATTTAATAAATGATATGGTTGCCTCATTAATGGGTCAATAGTAATACACTTGAATAGAAGCGTGGATAAAAATATTAAATAAAAGATAGTCAAATAGAAGAAATAAATGTTAACATTCAATTCATATTAAAAATTAAGGTACAAATGAAATACCAAGTTATTGAATGCTACTTTGGAAAAAAACTCAAGATACCCATATCCCAGGCCAAGATGATATCACATTAATTTATGACCTTCAATAGTTTCACCTTATTATTCAATACCATGTTCAAGTAGTGCGTGTTGAGCATGGTCATTAATTTTAGGTTGCCATTGATGTCAAAGAGAACATGATTCATAGTGCACTGTTGAAAAAGTGTTAAGTTTCATATATTGGAGAGCATATGGCATATGTAAGGATAAAGAAGAGGTTGTGAGGCATCCATAGATGTTTTTCTCAAGTTATGGTGTGTCAATTGATCATTTGGAATGAAAAACATGCATATTATATCTTAATTAAAGCAATAATGTCATAGACCATCACTACATGTCATGGGTATATGAATGAACTAAAAAGTTTGTGAATTTAATTTAGGTACTCAAAAATTCAATTAAGGTCAAATTATTTCATGGAGATGTTTTATATAGTGCCAAGAAGGTACCCTAAATATTTGGAGTCTTGAAGTGTTTTATGGCTCAAGTTATAAACCTTCAAAGTTTTTCTTATAGACTATGTTGAATTAGAGATCATCAAGTTTAACTACATCAAAGTCTGAGGTCAATTTGTCTAGACAAATCCAATGGCGAGTGTTAATTAGATCAAGATCTCATGGTGAGTGTTTCATTAGATTGAATAATGATCTAATGGTGCACATTATCTTCTAAAAAGTGATCCAATGGTTTGTATTTAGTCAATATATCAAACAACTCAGATGGGCCATTGAAGGTTATGGTGTGTATTTGGTAAGTGATCTTCATAAAGTGATCCATTGAAGGGAAGTTGTTATGCATGAAGAATCTATAGATATTGGAGACTAAGGAAATTGGTTTCAAGATGGATGTGTGGATGAATTGAGAGATAAAAATATAGAAATGAAGGAAAGAGATTAGAGGGAGTGTGATCAGTGGATGGACTAAAGTATATAATAGATTGAGGATGAGTGAAGAAGACTAGAGAGATCTAAAAGAGGTGTTTGGATGCATTACTTATATGAGAAAGTTTGAGGGTGTGTGATGAGTTGTTTGACGAGAGATAAAAGGGTGAATAAGAGTACAAGTAAGATAATTCCATCATTAGGTTTAGAATACATCATATCAAAGGTAAAGATTAGATCAAATTAGCTAAGTGGGTGATTGGTTGTCTAGGGCATTAGTTCTTTATGGGATGGGTGTCTCACTAAATTAAGGGATGGGTGTTCCTTGATCAATTGGTGTTGGTCTAAATTTGGATCTTGTCATTATAGGACTATAGTCCATCTTTCAGGTTTTAGTGGGTTTTATTCCATAAGAGGGTTTCCCAGATAGATCTTGTGTTCTGTGTGTAATCTTGCTTATCTTTATTGTTCATTTTATTTATGATGTGTATGCTTTATTAATGTTAATACTATTTAGTTGAGGGTTTGAAAGGATTGAAATTTAAGTTTGGTTTATCTATAATCAATGATTAACCCCCCCTTCTCAGTGAGTGTACCTCTAACAATTGGTATCAAAGTTGAACCTCATTTCAAATTTTAACCACTTAAAGGTCATCCAAAGTATAATATGGAAAGTCAACAGATATAGGAATTATATCCAAATAAATCACCAATGTTCAATGGGTTCAATTATGTTTTTTGGAGTGTGAAGATGAATACCTACATCATGTCAATATGTTTTGACATTTGGCATTATGTTGTGGATGGCTATTCATCTGCTTCAACCCTTACAACTAGTATAGCTAATGATAATTTATGTGAGAGTAATTCTAAGGAAATGAATGACATCACTTATGTATTTCATAAATTGAGTTCACAAAGGTAATCCATTATAAATATACAAAAAATATATGACACAAATTATAGATAATTTATGAAAGGTATTCAAAGGTCAAGTTGGCCAAGTTACAGACTCATAGAAGATAATTTGAGAGTCTCAAGATGAAGGAAGAAAAATTTGTGGCATCTTTTTTATAGAGAGTTGATGGGATTGTGAATATTATCAGAAGTCTTAGAAATAAATGTAAAGAAGCTAATATGGTATACAAGGTATTAAGGTCTCTCTAACTCAAGTTTGATTTAAAAGTGTTTATTGTAGAATAAATTCATGATCTTACTCAGATGAACATAAGAGAACATCTTGCTATTGTTAAGAAAGTTTCATGCACATAACATTAGTTGTCAATGCCTAGCGATGAGGTTATTATTTAAGATGAAAAGGTATGTCATGAATATTTATTATTTCAATGTATTTTCAATTC